>CM053625.1:6543470-6566179 GCA_028646595.1 Phalanger gymnotis
TCCCGCAGCTTTTCCCACTAACCTTCTCTGATGTCTTTGCTCTTTGTGGGTTGAGAGGTCTGGTAGATGCCACAGCTCAGTAATTCAGCATGTTAGGGCACTCTCCGCTCGTCTCCTGGTCTGGTAGGTCCGCGTCTGGTCTGTTCGCGCCGTGCACGCTGGGCTCAGCTCCACTCCCCTCAGCTGGGGGCTGGGAGCTCCGTGTGGGACAGACTTTACCCAGAGACCATCCAGGCTGTCCTGGGCTGGAGCCCTGCTTCCCTCTGCCACTTTGTGGATTCTGCAGCTCTAGAATTGGTTCAGAGCCATTTTTTTATAGGTTTTTGGAGGGACTTGGTGGGGAGCTCACGCCAGTCACTGCTTCCCAGCCGCCATCTTCTCCAGTGCATATTTTCAGTAGATAGATGCTGATATGTCACCTCTAGTTCCCCAAAAGCCCAAATGAAATTATCATCATTAACAGTAATTCTAGAATTAGAGATTTAGAGATAGAAGAGGATTTTGAACTCATTCAAACCTTTCATTTGATGATAATGATAATAACATATGTTTTGGTCTTTATACTTCTCAGAGTTCTCTCAACTTCTCCGAGGTAAATAAAGTAGTTGTTTCTCTTTTACAGATGGGAAAACTACACTGCATGATCAATTATAGAAACTATACTGACTTTTATGAAGATTCACTATTTTCTTTGGCTATCTATCATTTGTTCACATATACACAATTCGTTTGAAATTCATGGCTATTAAAATAGTCTGGAAATCGGCCTATTAGGAGAAACTAACTTGATAATCAAACCAACTGTGTAAATAAAAACAAATCCTGTGGCCAGATCATTGCATAGAGTCATGAGTCCTTAGAAGTAGAAGAGATTTCAGAGATCCAGTTCAGGGGTTCTTAAATGGAGCCCTTGAACACTCACATCCTTACATATACACATATATAATTACAAAGCAAACTAATTGTATTAAAATGCACTTCTGACAAACACATATCTCAACATAAAATGAAAGCTGTATTTTAATAAAAATTGGTTCTCTTTATAATACAATTCAATTTATTTTATACATTTAAAATATTTTTTTTTTCTGAGAAAAGGGATAATAGGCCACTAAATTTCCAAAGGTGTCCTCAGTGGGTGTATTGGTGAATGTTTAATAACAAGCTCTGGGGGGGGGGGATGTACACATGATATATTCTTATGCTAATTTCTGCATTATTAGTATTTTCTCCATCACTTTAATAAGATTAGCTAATGAACAAAACAATGAATCAAACAGATTTTAGCATTTGCCTAATCCCAAAGTTTTAATGCTGACACCAAAAATTTAACAATCAGCTCTTAAGTAGTCATTCAAACTGGCTCCAACATATCCCTGTAAATCTTTCTCTCTCTCTCTCTCTCTCTCTCTCTCTCTCTCTCTCTCTCTCTCTCTCTCTGTCTGTCTCTCTCTCTGTCTCTCTGTCTCTCTCTCTCTCTCTCTCTCTCTCTCTCTCTCTCTCTCTCTCTCTCACACACACACACACACACACACACACACAGAAAGATAAATTAAAAATCTTTCATCTAGCTGAATAATTTCATTTAGTCAGCCAGGCTCAGTTCAATTTCTGCCACATACATTTGCTAGCTAGATGAGCCTAAACGCATCACCTTTAACTTTTTTAGTCTGTTTCCTAATTTGTTAACTGGGAATAATAATAACATGTACCACACAGAGTTGTTGTGAAGATCAAATATGACAAACATATGCAAAGTATTTCACAAATCTTAAAATGCTACATAAATGTTGTCATCATCATCTAAATCATTATAATATCCCTATTTGCCCAATACCCATTTTCTCTTTTAACAGGATTTTATTTTTTTTCTAATTACATGTAAATAAATTAGGGTTCATCATTGTGGGAACATAGTATTTTCCTGCAAGTGGAAATCACATTGTCACAGTTCTGTCATTCACTCCTTTTGGTAGGCATACCAGCTTGTTGCTTGTTGACTAGATTAGTTTTGATTGCAAAACCCACACCAGCTTCAAAGTGCTCCCCTTCACTAAAGCTACTCCAGAAAAAAAAATGCATATCCAGCTCAGATTTCGGTAAGCTGGATTTTATTTACCAACCTTGTTTCACTCAGGGCTGCTAGTTGAATGTGATTTCTACAGAGTTCTCTTGCAACAAGAGCTGTTCGTCTTTCAGGTGTACTGGATTTTGTGTTGTTTATAAATGTGCGCACATTGCATGTACTGGTGGTGAGTGAAATTATCTTTGCAGAAATTTTGTGCATTTTTTTTCTGTTTCAATAATAGGGTAGGATCCCCACCTGCCAGACTAATCAAGCCAAGGGTGGGTAAGCAGAAAATCTAGGGAACCTTTTCTAGCCTCTTCTTCACACAAAGAGGTTATGAGTGTGGTTCTTAAAAGGCTTCTCAGACACTCAAGGGGCTTGCCAAATCCCCCTGCTTGCTGCTAGTGAGAAGATGACCCTAAGGCCTGGGCTGTCTATGTGTAGGCTTATGACTTCAGCTCCCAATGTATCTGAACATGCTACTTTGTCACTTGTGCATCACCACAGGACTTGGAGATAAGTAAAAATGGTAAAATGATATATGTTATTTCTTTTGATTTACTCAGGCTCTCAATCTCTATCTCTCTTCCAGGGTCATCAGCAGAACAGAGAGACAAAATTACTCATGGTAGCTCAAGATGCAGTGGATGACCTGGGTGTCTTTGATTCTCTAAGTGCTCCACAATCTGCTTTAGCTGCCTCCAAGGTGATTGGAATAAATTGTCCTCCTCCATCTATCCCATCAGGGGAAATTTTCAGATGCTTAGGGTGGACAGCCGCCCAACTCACCAACAAGTTTGAGAACACTAGGTTACCCTAAAACTGGTTTAGCCTGTCTGCCAAAACAGTTTACCAGCATGTGACCACTGTACATGCTACAGCTTCTCGGAGCCATAAGTGAGAGTTAGGTGGATCAGGTAGACACCAAAGATAGAAAACAGTCCTGAAAAGGGTTCAGCAGCCTCACACTAGACATCCTAGTTTTCCAAGAACACATCCTACACCTGCAATTTGCATTCAGACTCCATCAGTTCTTTCTTTGGATGTGGATAGCATTTTCCATCATGAATGCTTTAGAATTGTCTTGAATCATTGTATTGCCCAGGAAAACTACCTTATTCATAGTCAATCATAGAATAATATTGCTGTTACTCTGTACAGTGTTCTCCTGGTTTTGCTCACTTCACTTTGCATATAAAGCATCTTGTTCAGCTATTCCCCGATTGATGAGCATCCCTTCAATTTCTAATTCTCTGCCACCACAAAAAGATCTATAAATACATTTGTACATGTAGGTGCTTTTCCATTTTTTTTTTCACTAAGAACCTCCGTGTTTTATTGTTAGGATTCGGGTTACTTGAGATGGATGAAACGTGAGGAATGGGTGGCTCCAATACCCGGCCGGCCATGTTTCACAGGCTTGTAGGTGATAGAGAATTCACCCAGGTAGTGGCCGATCATCTCGGGCTTAATTTCTACCTGATTGAAGGTCTTGCCGTTACAGACGCCCACCATGCTTCCCACCATCTCAGGCAGGATGATCATATCTCGAAGGTGTGGTCTTCACTACCTCTGGCTTTTCCATGGGGGGTGCCTCCTTCTTGGCCTTCCTCAGATGCTTCAGGAGGGAATGCTGTTTGCGCCGCAGACCACTGTTGAGTCGCCGACGCTGCCGAGCGCTGTACAACTGCATGAGCTGTTCGTAGGACATGTCCAGCAGCTGATCCAAGTCCACGCCGCGGTAAGTGAACTTCCGGAAGGTTCACTTCTTCTTCTGCTCCACTTCTGCCATCTTGTCTGCCGTCAGGAAAAGACCGCTCCCGATTGCCGCTTTTCCCTTTTTTAAATGATTTTTTGGGAATACAGACTCAGTAGCGGTATTGCTACATCAAAGAGTATGCACAGTTTGTCCTTTGGGCATAATTCCAAATTGCTCTCCAGAGTGGTTGGATCAGTTCACAACTCCAACAGTGCATTAGTATCATGATTTTCCCATTTCCTCTTCAATGGATAAATACCTATGAGCAACACTATTTTACACTTGGAAACCTATCGGTAAAGCGGAGGGGGGGGGATGGGAATAAATAAGTAGTCCCAGGGTGTACAAGTAATAATTTTGGGAAGTAGAATTCACTCTTCCCTGTGGCTTTAGAGTTCTATGAACTACACAGCTGACTAGTTATAGTCAGAAAACTTACCACGCTTTTCAGCATATAGTAGGAACCTAACAATTTCTGGTCGACTGACTTATTTTTCTCTGAACTCTTGTTTCACTTTGTGTCTTAACTTATGGGAGTCAAAAAGACTTGAGTTTAAATTCTGCCTCTGAAACTTATTAGCTAGTCCTCATGGACTGCTTACTGATTTTTCTCAGGTTCAGTTTCCTTATTTGTAAAGTGGGGAAAATAATACATGTAAGTGCCTATATGGCTGCTAGAGGTGTCAAATAGGTGCTATGATGACTGCAGTGCTAGACTTCCTCAGAAAGACCTGAGTGCAAATCTTGTCTCAGATATTTACTAGCTGTGTGACCTTGGCAAATCACCTAACCTCTCTCAGCCTCAGTTTCTTCATCAGTAAAATGAGGATGATAATACTTACTTCCTCACAACAATTTTAAGTAATTAGCACAAACATTTTAATCTCTACTTTATTAATTAGAAAACAAATGCTCAAAGAATTGAAATGACTTAACCTGTGTCACATATCTACTAAGTGTCAAAGGTATATTAAATCTTCAGTGACAAAGTCCAGTATCTTCTTCACACTGGAAATACAAAATAAAAAAAAAAAAGTATAAAATGGGGATAATAGCAGCATGTATATCCCAGGGTCATTGTGAAGACAAATATAGATAGTATGTAAATCACTTTGCAAATCTCAATGAATTAGCTATATTATCATTATTGTTTTTATCAGTAATCATTATCACTGCAATTGTGAAGCACAAATGAGATAATAGAAAGTATATTACAACTTTTAAAATACCGGACTCATGTTAGCTCTTTTTATTTTATAAATATATTTGTATATGTGTGCGCATATAATTGTGTGTATTTGGACTTGGACTGTAAATCTGGAGTGCAGTTGTTTACTTGGTTTGGCAGAATGAAGTTCTTCCCTCACAGGGAATCATAAACCCAGCAACCACAGTCTCCCCCAAAACTCCTTGTCACTAGTAGTACACCCCCAAGCACTTATAGAATCGTAGGATATTAGGTATGTTCTAATTCAAGATCATTTAATCAAAACCCTATTTTTACAGGCAAGGAATCTGAGGCCTAGATAAAAGACTTTTACAGTATCATATAGTCAGTGAGAGAGCCAAGACAGGAGCCTAAGTCTCCCAAGTTCCAGTTAAACGCACCTAGAATGTATTTCATGCATAGTAGGTCCTTAAATAATTTTTACTGCATGCTAACTGTTTATCCAATATTACATGGAGTTGCTAGTGATTAATAACAATAAAAAACACATTTTGATAGTGTTTTAAGTTTTACCAAGTCCTTGTTTAAAATTCTATTAAGTAAGCAATGAAAGAATTTTTAGCACTATTATGTGAATTAGGACACTGTTTCCACAATCTGGCTAGCAGCTTCTGTGGGGGTGTAAGATCCACCCACAGCCAGCACCAAGAAAGCTGCCAGCACCCAGAAAGCACATGTTCTTTTGATCTGCTTAACTAAGGAAAGCAAGGTGAAGGCATTGGCAAGCTTACTTTAACTCAGCACACAAATATCATTCACTTAGTTCAGGGGAAAAGCCAGCACACTGAACTTCAGAGCAAAATACAAACAAATTACAAACGTCAACAGACAGACCCAATACAATTCATAGTTACCAACATCTAGGTTCAGCCTGGGAGCTCAGAACAAGGGTTGGCCCAGAGTCACGTGCGCCACCACTGCTGCGGCAAAGAGCTCCAAGGAAGAGGAGACCAGCCCCTGATTTTTATATCTTTGTCAGCATCAGGGGTGAGTCACACATGCGACTCACCCATGTGACCTAAAATTGTCACAAAGAGGCAACTTAAACCCACATGGTCTAAGAGTCTCTGCTGTCCCAGACATGTAAACTAGGCCCTCCCTGGAGTTAGCCCCACTTTGGGCCCCACCTTAGTTGCCAATCCACACCCACATAGGTTTTACATCTAATAGGGGTTTGGGCCTGGGGCTTAGCACTTAGTAAGATTCAATGAAATAGCTGAATTACTCAAAGCAAGCAAAAGCCAAACTCTTCAAGGGCACTTGTTAAACTAAGTGCTAAGGAGCCCATTTTGCTTCCCAACACAGACATTAAGCCTCAGGGAACTGGAGTCACTTACCCTGGGTCACATACTTGGTAAGTATGAAAAACAGAATAATTCAACAAAATACTCTCAGATCCTGTCAAATACTTCAGTTTGGTGATGTGTAAAAAAGGTCATGATGAGAAGCTCTAACATAAATGCATTTTTTTTTTTTACCATGCCAGAAGTATTTACTAGACATGTCAACTTTGTATTTTGCTTTAGATTTGTAATTGCCCCCCTCCTACTTTTTGTTAGAAATTGGCTTCTAGTGAACTGAATATTAAAACAATATTACAAGGAAAACACAGAGTGCCTGACTGATTACACTTTCCCAAAATGGATTTGATTATGAGAGAACTCTCATTTACATAAACAATCAGCAGAAAGTCTCTACAGAATGTGAGTATTCATATTTGATGACATACTGATTGTAACCATAAATAACAATATTTTTTTATTGTTGGATAGTACAAATCATCACATGCTGTGTCTTTGGTTAGTGGGCAGTTAACATGAAAATGCAGATGATCAGAAAGATTAAGTAAGTATTCTAGAATAGGTGAGAAAACAGCCTTCCTTTTTTGGTAAGTTAGTTAGAATAAATATTTTTATGCCCAATCATCTCTTGATTCAGTATAATCACACAGGCTGTCACCTGTGCCTGATGCTTTATGTGCTCTTCGTTTATGCATGCCGAATAGCTTTCCTTTCTCCAAGGCCACTTCCTCCAGGAAGTCCTCCCTATTTTCACACTTGAAAGTGATGTCATCCTTTTCAAATTACTCTAGAGTAATTTATTAGGGTTTTCCTTTTGCCCATATCACAAGACTATAATACATACATACACAAATACATAAATAACAATACACATGTAAGTATGTTTATATATCAGTTATCTAGATGCCTATCTGTATTTATCTACACACATGCATATATGTATGTGTGCTTGTGTATGTGTAGGTAGAGAGATTGAGATCGAGAGTGAGAGTGAAAGCAAGAGCGAGAGAGAGAGAGAGAGAGAGAGAGAGAGAGAGAGAGAGAGAAAGAGAGAGAGAGAGAGAGAGAGAGAGCGAGAGAGAAAGACAGAGACAGAGACAGAGAGAGAAAATTTATCTATGCCTTATTTATGGCTTCCTCAGTACAATATAAACTCTTATAAACTCTTTAAAGATAGAGAATATTTTCTCAGTGTTTGACAAAAACTTCTGGGAAAACTGGAAAATAGTATGACAGAAAGTAGGCACAGATGAACATCTTTCATCAAGATAAGGTCTAAATAAGTATATGATTTAGACATAAAAGGTGATATCATAAGAAAATTAGGAGCGAAAGCAAGGAATAGTTTATCTGTCAGATCTATGTTGAAAGGAAGTATTTATGGCCAAACAAGGGATAGAGGATATTATGAAATGCAAAATGGAAAATTTTGACTGTATTACATTAAAAAGTTGTTGCCCAAACAAAGCCAATGTAACCAAGATGAGAAGGAAAACAGAAAGCTGGGAAATAATTTTTGTAGCATAAAGGCCTCCTTTCCCAAATGTAGAGAGAACTGAGTCAAGTTTTTAAGAACACAAGTCATTCTGCAATTGAGAAATGGTCAAAGGATATGAACTGTAGGTTTTCAGATAAAGAAATTAATGCTATCTATAGCCACATGAAAAATGCTCTAAATCACTATTGAATAGAGAAATGTAAATTAAAACAACTCTGAGGTACTACTTCAAACCTATCAAATTGGCTAATATAACAGAAAAGGAAAATAATAAATGTTGGAGAGGATGTGGGAAAATTGGGGCACTAATTCCCTGTTAGTGGAGTTGTAAACTGATCCAAACATTCTGAAAAGCAATTTGGAACTATGCCCAAAGGGAAATCAAACTGTGCATACTCCTTTCTCTATATATTATTTTTAAATGTATTTTATTTTACTCTATTACAGGTCAAGACAATTCTTGGCAGTCATTTTTACAAGATTTTGAGATTCAAATTTTCTCATTCTCTTTTCCCCTCTTTTCTTCCTAAAATGATAGGCAATTTGATGTGTTATGCATGTGCTATCATATAAAACATATTTCCATATTAGTTAATATTGTGAAAGAAGAAACAGTTCAAAAAGATATAAAAAACTAAAAAGAATAAAGTAAAAAAGTATACATTTATCTACATTCAGAGTTCATCAGTTCTTAATATGGATGGTATTTTTCTTCATGAGTTTTTTGTATTTGTCTTTGAACATTGTGTTGTTGAGAAAGACTAAGTCATTCATAGTTGATCATCACACAATGTTGCTGATACTGTGTATGATGTTTTCCTGGTTCTGCTCATTTCACTATGCAACAGTTTGTACAAATCTTTCCAGGTTTTTCTAAAGTCTGTCTGTTCATCTTTTCTTATTGCACAGTAGTATTTCATTACATTAATATACCACAGATTGTTTAGTCATTTTCCAATTGATGGACATCCCCACAATTTCCAATATTTTGGTGCCACATAAAGGGTTTCTGTAAATAGGTTTACCCACGAAGATTTTTTTCCCTTTTTTGTGATCACTTTGGGATACAGTCATAGTAGTGGTATTGCTGGATCAAAGGGTATGCACAGTTTGGTTGTCCTTTGGGCAGAGTTCCAAATTGCTCACAAGAATGGTTGGATCAGTTCACAACTCCACCAACAGTGCATTAGTGTCCAAATTTTCCTATATGCTTTGCAACATTTATTTTTCTTTTTTGTCACACTAGCCAATCTGACCCATGTGAAATAGTATCTCAGAGTTGTTTTAATTTGCATTTCTCTAATCAAAAGTGATTTAGAGCATTTCTTCATTTGCCTATAAATAGATTTACTTCCTTCATCTTAAAACTGCCTGTTCATATCCTTTGATGCTTTGTCAATTGGGAAATGGCTTGTATTCTTAGAAATTTGATTCAGTTCTCTATATATTTGAGAAGTGAGGCCTTTATCAGAGGTGCTCTCTGTAAAGATTTTTTGGAGCTTTCAGCTTTCCTTCTAATATTGGTTTTGTTTGTGTAAAAGCTTTTCTTTTTAATTTAATATAATCATAATTATCTATTTGACATTTCATAATGTTCTTTATCTCTTGTGTCATCATGAACCTGTAACTCACTTGACTTCTTCAAGAATTTTAATGCCAGATTAAGAGGGAAGCAGAAAATTGGGAAAGAATTTTTATAGCCAGTGTCTCTGACAAAGGACTCATCTGTAAAATATACAGGCAACTGAGTCAAATTTATAGGAATACAAGTCATTCCTCAATTGAGAAATGGTCAAAGGATATGAACTGGCAGTTTTCAGAGGAAAAAATTAAAGATATCTATAGTCATATGAAAATATGCTCTAAATCAATATTGATACCATATATCAATTTTGATCAATATTGATAATATTCAATAATATTGAATCAATATTGATAAATACAAATAAAAACAACTCTCAAGTATGATACATCTCTCATGTCAGATTTCCTGTCAAAACAGGAAAATGATAAATCCTGGAGAAAATATGGGAAAATTCAAACACTATTGCATTGTTGGTGGAGTTGAGAATTGATCTAGCCAATCTGGAGAGCAATTTGGAACTATGCCCAAAGGGCTATAAAAATGTGCATACACTTTGACCCAGAAATACCACTTCTAGGCCTGTATCCCAAACAGATAATACAAGGGGGGAAAGTTCCTGTATGTACAAAATTATTTACAGCAGCTCCTTTTGTGGTGGCAAAGAATTGGAAATCAAGGGGATGTCCATCAATTGGGGAATGGATAAGCAAATTGTGGTATATGAATGGAATATGAATGGAATACTATTGTGCTATAAGAAATGAGGAGCAGATGGTCTTCATAAGAACCTGGAGAGTCTTATAAGATCTGATGATGAGTGAAGGGAGCAGAACCAGGAGAAAACTGTACACAAAGACACATTGCTTCTCTGATGACTAACTTTGATAGACTTGACTCTTCTCAACAATGCAAGGTTCTAAGACAGCTCCCACAGAATGATGATAGAAAAGGCTACCCACTTGCAGAGAAACAATTATGGAATCTGAATGCAGATTGAAGCAAACTCTTTGCACTCTATTTTTATTTTATTTTATTTTGGGTTTTCTTACATCTTTCTCATGGTTCATTTCATTGGTTATAATTCTTTATAACTTAATTATTGGGAAAATAAGTTTAATGTAAAGATATATGTAGAACCTATATCAGAGTACATGTCATATTGGGGGGTAAGAGGGGAGGAGAGGGAGGGGGAGAAAATTTGAAACTCAAAAACTTGTGGAACTGAGTGTTGCAAACTAAAAAAAATGATTAATTAATTTAAAAAAAAATGAGTGCCATACCTCTTGGTATTTAGTATTGATATTACTTCATTGTCTATGGTACTTTTAGCAAGGTGTGATTTCCTTCCTTATCTCTTTCAGTTAGGTCTATTTTTGCTTTTCCTTTGTCTGAGATCAGGACTGCTACCCCCCCCTCGTTTTTTTTTTTTTATTTCAGCTGAAGCATAGTATATTCTGCTCCAGCTCCTTACCTTTGCTCTGTATGTGTCCCTCTGATTCAACTGTATTTTTTAAAGTAACATATTGTAGGAATTTGGGTTTTGATCTACTCTGCTATCAGCTTCTGTTTTATGGCAAAGTTCATCCCATTCAGCGCCACAGTTTTGATTGCTAGCTACATATTTCCCTCCATCCTATTTTTCCTCATATTTGTCCCATCTCTCCTTTGACCCATTCACTACTTGATCGTGTTTTACTTCTGTCTACTACATCTCCTGGTCTGCCTTCTCTTTCATCAGTTCCCCACCCCAACACCTTTACTTAATCTCAGTCCTTTTAACTTTCGTGTTAGGTAAGATAGATGTCTATCTTCAACTGATTGTGTATATTGTTCCACCTTTAAGCTAATACTGATGAGAGCAAGGTTCAAGCAATGACCATCTCCATACTCCCACCTTTCCCTCCACTCTAATAGATTTTTTTGCCTTTTCATATGAAACAATTTACTCCATTCTACCTCTCTCTTCTTTCTGCACTCAAAGTATGCTTCTTCCTCATCCCTTAATTATTTTTATGTCATTTCCTCAAATTCACTTTATGATCATACCCACTATCTATGTATATTCCTTCTAGCTTTACTATTAGTGGCACAGTTTTTAAGAATTACAAGTATCAACTTCCCACGTTAGGGAGGTACACAGTTCAGCTCTGTTGAATCCCTTATGTTTTCTCTTCCTTTTGTTTAAAAAAAATTTTTTAGGCTTCTCTTGGCTTTTGATACTGGAAGTCAATTTTTTTGTTGTTTTTCAATTGTGGTATTTTCCTTATGAGAGCTTGAAATCTTTCTGTTTCATTGAATCACTATTTTTTCCCTTCAGATGTTATACTTCTCTTCAAGTAGAAGATTTTAGTTGTAGTCCTAGCTCCTTTGTCTTCTGGAATATCATGTTCCATGATCACCAATTCTCTGATGTTGCAGCTGCTAAGTCCTGGGTAAACCTGATTGTGGCTCCCCAATATTTGAATTGCTTTTTTTTTCTGATCACTTGTAGCATTTTTTTTTCCTTGACCTGTAGGTCTGAAAATTGGGTATAATGGGGTTTTTGTTTTGGTATCTCTTTCCTGATGTGATTGGCCAGTTCTTTCAATGCTTATTTTGCCTTCTGGTTCTAGGACATCAGGGCATTTTTCCTTGATAATTTCTTGAAAGATGGTGTCCGGGTCCTCCTTTTTTTATGGTTTTCAGGTAGTCCATTGATTCTGACACTGTCTCTGTTGGAGCTATTTACCAGTTCTCTCCTGGATCTATTTACCAGGTCAGTTGTTTTCTTTTCTTTTTTTTTTTCCAATGAGATACTTTACATTTTCTTCTGTTTTTTCATTCTTTTGAATTTGATTGATTCTTGATGTCTCATAGAGTCATCAGCTTTCATTTCCCCCACTGTAACTTCAAAGGAGTTGTTTTCCTCAGTTAGTTTTTGTAGTTTCTTTTCCATTTTGCCAATTAGACTTTTTAGGGAGTTGTTTTCTTCAGTAGATTTTTCTATCTTCTTTTCTATTTGGTCAATTATACTTTCAAAACAGTTGTTTCTTTTTTTCTAAGCTGTTGACTCCTTTTTTTATAATTTTCTTGCATCACACTCATTTCTTTTCCCAATTTTTCTTCTGTCTCTTTTATGTTTTTAAGCTCCTTTTTGAGCTTTTCCATGAGTTTTTTCTGAACTTGAAAGCATATATCATTTTTCTTTGGGGTTTTGACCACAGAAGTTTTAACATTGTTTTCCTTTTTTGAGTTTGTGTCTTGATTTTCCCTGTCACAATAATAACTTTCTATGGTTAGATTCTTTTTGTTGTAGTTGCTGTTGTTTTGCTAATCCTTTTTGGCTTTTTTCCTTTCTTTTAAATTTGAGCTCTGCTCCCAGGATGGAACGGGCACTGTCTCAGGCTTCGTGTACCAGGGGCTGCAGGTCCTGACTATTTAACTGGTGATACACTGATGTTGCCCTGAAGCCCATGAGTGACCCTCATGTCTGGTGCTTTCCTGAAGGGATGGAGTAGGAGGTGGCTGGTGCTGTTGGAGGCCATAGGGGTCTAGCAGATTGCCTGGTGTTGAGCTTATGTCCTAGTGCTGGTGTATGATGAGTGCTGAGAACAGTGGGATGTTTCTGCATTTCACCAGGACTATGCTGAAACACTTGAGGGTCCTTGGAGACTGCCAGTTACCTGGTACATTAACTAAATGCTCATTTCTGCATACTAGACCACAAAAAGCAAAGAACATTTGAGAAATAATCACAAAACACCTTTAAGGTTGAGGAATACTCGGTTTCTAACTATACAATTCTACTTTTGGCCCTATGGAATTCAGCTGCTGGGAAACAAGGAAATGAGGTAGTGTTTGCCTTGAGTAAGTACATTCATTGCTTCTGTGAAATGCTTTTATAATATTTTTCATATGCAAGTCTCATATTTATCTTACTTTTTGTCCCTTTCAATAGGTAAAATTGACCAAATTTGAAAAGACATATATTTGAATATGCATAGTTAAGTCATATTAAAAATTGCCCATTCATATCCCTGAGGTTTTCATCCTATGGAGCTACCTTCCTTTTTCTGTCTTCAAACTTGACTCTGCACTAAGGTTCTGAGACAGAGTGACTGAAAGAATAGTTAATCCTCCTTCAATGAAACCTTTTGCTGAATTTCCCACATTGGAATAATTTCTCTTTCTCTAAACCACAAAAGTAATTATTTTTAATTCCATTTATCTTCAAATTTTCATGTGTTTCCTTTAATTAGAAGCTATATGCATTGTATTTTTCTTAATTTTAGTGATTTTCATTTTAAAATATTTATTTCTTTTGGTTTTGTAATTCATTTATTTCTATATGCAGCTTTCCCACCTCCTCAAGACAACCATTACAACAAAGAAATTATGGAAAAAAGAGTAGGTAAGAAACATTAACCACTGTGCCAACTGAGCCCTCTACTATATTCAACTCTTTACATCCATGGCCCCTTCCCTCTTCAAGGAGGAACAAGCCTGGTAATTAATAAATTAATTGTCTTTTTTTTCTGTACCCCCACAAGTTCATAAGATCCTTAAGTGAAGAAATAGTACATTTTTTTAAAATTACCTTCTGTGCCTAGTATTGTGTCAATGTGCATACTACATGTTTTAGTAGTAGGTAGAGGAGTGGTAACAAGAATTCTGATATGAGTACTGAAATTCATTAATAGAAAAGTTCTCAAAGTCCATACAGCACAGCCCATATCTGAATAAGAATCTTCTGTACAATACCACCAATGTAGTGATTATCCACTCTCTAGGACCATGGAACTTCTTGTTTTCATGAGGTAACCCATTCCCCAATCTATCTTAGTTTATTACTATTTAGGAAAATTGTCCTCATGTAGACCCAAAATTGGCTTCTTTGTAACGCATTAATTCATTCATTCATTTAATAAATGTTTATTCAATATCTACTACTCTTTAGGGATTGTGTGAGGCACTGAAAATACAAAAACAATAACAAAAAATTGCTCTTGCTGAGATTACATTCAATTTGGAGTAATCAACATGAGCACAAGGAAATAAAAAATGTAGTAAAGCTAAATAGAAAAATTATTTCAAGGGGGTTGGAAAGGCTACTAGAAAATGGAAGTATCAAAATAGATTCATTATAAAAGGTGGCACTGTGATTCTTTGAAGTCCTAGGGATGAGGGAAGTCATTAAAAGTCTGCACATAGGGGTAGATTGGGAATGTTTGTAAATAGTAGTGAAGAGGTTAGTGGATAAAAAGAGATTCAAAGGTATTGAGTGAGAGGGATTCTGGAATGAGAACATTTACAGAAGAGATAAGAGAGAATAGAATCAAGGGAACAACTAGTGGGGTTTGCATTTGAAAGAAGAGTCACAACTTCTGAGAACAAGGAAAAGACAGAATTCGAGGTAATGTACATGTGAATCAAATACTTGAGAGGGAGAAGAGGGAGCTTTCCAAAAGCCATCCATTGGTCTTAATTCTACATTCATATATAAACAGAAAAAAAAAACCCTAATCTATTTTTCTTGAATCACACTTCTAAATTTATTTCTTTCTTTTTAGGCTGCCTAGTACTTGTACATTCAACCATAGCATGGCCTTTCTTTAAATCTCCTAACCATCCTACATACATACAGCAGCTCAATTACAATGTCAATATCATGTCAAAATATGGTACTTTGAAATATAGACTATATCTATATAAATGATAGGTCATGTTTATAGAGTATATCTTACTGAAAATGTGCTTTCTTTAAATTGATACATTAAGTGTAGAGCCAACAATGCTATCTCCATTAGAAATATGAGGGAATTGTTTCTCAATATGTGTTATTTTAGCCAGGGTTAGTTTCACAAATGGAGATAGAGGAAAAGGGGGGGGGGATTCTACTTCACTCTTCTCTAACACAACATAGGCTTTACTCAGTTCTGTGGGTCATATTTTACCAGTTAAGCTGATCAGCTGATGTACTCCCAGAAGAAAGTGATCAAGATGTTTAAATGACTAGAAAACATGTCATGAAGATTTGTTGAAGGAAAAGGAATTACTTTTTAAAAACAAACAAACAACCTATCAAAGGTCAAAATGGGGACATAATCATTGTCTTCAAATATTAGAAAGTGTATTACATAGAAAACAGTTTGAATGTATACTGTGTAACATTTAAGTACAGAATTAAGATGGATGACTGGGAGTTGCTTATAGTCTGATTTCACCTCAATGAAATAAAAAAAAGTATCTCGTAAAATCTAAGAATTCAGAAAGTAGAATGGGCTGCCTCTTAGGATAATAAGTTTCCCATTATAGATGTCTTCAAGTATAAGCTAGAATTACCAGTTGTTTGAGATTTCCTACATGGGATTTGGAATTTGAACAGTATTTGTTCCAGGACACCTGTTTTATAATTCTATAGACCTTTCACAAACCTTATGATATCTCCAGGCAAGAATTATAATTCTAATGTTATTTATGGGAAGCCATGGGTTTAAAAGATTAAGGGACTTGTTTATGGTTACATAGCTGACTATGTAAGAGCATAGAAGGGCCAGAACCAGAAAGAAAAGACATCTTGATAGCTCAAATGCACAGATAAAATCAAAGCAATTATAAGGAGTTATTTTATTGAATCATATGCCAATAAATTTAACAATTTTAGTGAAATGGAATAATATTTACAAAAACATTAACTGCTTAGATAAGCAGAAGAGTAAATAGAATACTTAAATAGACCTATTTTAGAACAAGAAATTGAATAGCCCGTAAATGATCTCCCCCCTCCCTCCACTGCCAAGCCCCCAAAACGTAGCAGGACCAGATGAATTTACAAATGAATTCAATCAAACATTTAAAGACCAACTAATTTGAATATTAAGTTATTTTAAGTAATAGGCAAAAATGGGGTCCTACCAAACTCCTTTTATGAAATAAATATATTGATACCTAAACCAGGAAGAGTAAAAGCAAAAAAAAAAAAAGAGAAAAATATAGACCAATTTCATTATTAAATATATATGCAAAAATCCTAAATAAAATTTTATCCAGGAGATTAAAACAACATGTTACTAAGATTGTACATTGTGAGCAGGTAGGATTTTTTATCAGAAATATAGATAGGATTTACCATAAGGAAAACCATTAACTGTAAGGTCAATTAGTAAGTGAAAAGTCTTCCACACCCATTGAATAGGCCTCAGGTGGGGCCAATAAAGGGAGGCCTGATTAGAGGCAGCCCACACCCTTTCACTATGAGGCTCCAGACCCATACCCTTTGCTAGCTAGGCCAATGTGAGAGTGAAGCCCTGAGGGTCCTAAGGGGAGTTGCTAAGACCAGAGCCAATGGTATGTGCACTGAGTTCTAGTCAACCAGATGGCAACTAGGACTGTATCAAAAGAGAGCACAAAACTGAGAGCAGCAGAGTTCAGGAGCAGACATCAAGAAGTGTAATATTAATTAAGGTGGAACTTTTTTATTGTTTTCTCTTTTAGAATGCTAAAGTAATTGACTGCCTTTGATTAAGTCTTATTAGGTGCAAAGCCCCAGTCCCACACCCTTTTGCTGATTAGGAGTGAAGCCTTCAGGATCTAAGAAGGGTATATAAACTCAGAGGTTAGCATTTTCTTTGGGACTCTCATTAACTGGAAGAGTGCTGGTATAGAGACTCTGAGTAGCCACTGGAGCCCCCCAGCTTTGAAGAAACCCAGATATTGGTGGTTCTCTTTTTGGTAACTATGTACTGAGATGTTGGACAGAAAGCTAGAAGCCTGTCTGATGATTCATGTTTATTTCCTCTTTTTATATAGTATATGTTTGTAATTTCTATTTGCATTTGCTCTGAAGTTCAGGGTGTTGGTTTTTCCTCCTCAACTAAGTGAATGACTGTTACAACAATTTGGCTAGCAGCTGCTGTGGAGGTGAAAGACCAACACAACCCCAATAACAAGAATTTTGCCATCACAGGTTTTTTTGATCTGCTTTACTAAGGAAAGTAAGGTTGGGGGTTAACAATCTTATTTCAATCCAACATACAAATATCATTCACTTAGTTCAGAGGAAAAAGTCAGCCCCTTGAACTTCAGAGCAAAAACAAACAAGTGACAAACATACATTATAAACAAACCAAATACAATTCATAGTTACCAAGAAACCATCAACATCTGGGTAAAGCAGGAGGCTCTTACAGTGGCTGCCCAGAGTCCCATACCAACACCCTTCCAGGAGTGAGAGCTTCAGAAAATAGTTCTGTTCTCTCTTTTTACACACTCTTTAGTCATCATCAAACCTCATCTGAGTGACCAGAACTCGGGCTCCTACTATTTGCTCTAGTCTTAGCAACTCCCCTTAGGACCCTGGGGGCTTCATGCTTACATAGGCTTAACACCTAGTAGACAGGGGTTTGGGCCTGGGCATTGCACCTAGTAAGGCTCAATCATAGAAACTAAATTAATTTATCATTCTGAAAAAGGCCCAACTTAATTGATATTACAATGATATATGTATTTTTGATTAAAGTGAAACTGTTAACTCCTTACAGTTGCTTTCCTTAGGAAAGCAGATCAAAGAACCTGTGCTAGTAGCACTTGTTGCTGGTATTGTTGGGTCTTACACCCCCTTCAACAGCTGCAAGCAGCATCGTTGTTGTTACAAGAAGATATTGAGGCAGCAGACATTGAAAGAGAGCCAGCATGGAGAAAGACTGCAGAATTGAGAGTGCAGAACAAGAGAGCTGCAGAGATCAAAGAGCTGAGAACCTGAAGAGAGCTACAGGAAGCAGAATTCAGTGCAAGAAGAAGGAGCAGAAACTTGGAGCCTACAGAGCTGCAGAGAGAGTGCTGAGTAGAGTTAGGATTTATTAGTGATTATTTACAGGAAGGTCCTAGCAGGAGGAAGGTTACAGGATGACTTGGCTCCTTGCTATAATATTATGTTATAATTTCCTTGTTGCGACATGGAGGTGGGCTTACTGGCTTTGGAATATTATTGCTATTATATGGAATTGGAATTACTGGTCCTGGGATTGGATTCTCTCTTGTCTAAATGAATGTTATACTTCCTCTGCTTTCCACCTAGAGATTTTCTTATACTTTGTGATTCCAAACCATCCAGGCATCCTTGAAGTCATGAAACTTGCCTTACTGATATATGAACACAATTGATTGGATCAATAACAAAAGTAAAAAAATCCTAAGATTGTATCAATAGATGGAGAAAATGCTTTTCTTAGGTACAGTAATCGTATCTATTAAAAAAAGTTGAAAGTCTCTCTCTATATATGCGTATGTATATATATATATATATATGTATATAAATGATATTTTCCTTAAATTGATGAGAAGCATTTACTTAAAACCATCAGCAAGTATGATTTGTAATGGGGATAAGCTGAAAGCCTTCCCAGCAATATCAGCTGTGAACAAAAGATGTCTACTGTTAACAATATTATTCAATATTCAATAGCAATAACAATGAGAAGAAAAAGAAATAGAGCAAATCAGAATGCACAAAGAGGTAATCAAACTATCTCTTTGCAGACAATATGATGATATAGTTGGAAAATCTTAAAGACTCAACTAAAAGTTAGTTGAAATAATAATTTTAGTGAAGTAGCAAGATAGAAAGTAAACCCAAAATAATGACCAACATTTCTATATATTATTAACAAAACCCTGCAAGAGTAAGAGATACCTCATTTAAAATAACTCTAGACAGCATAAAATACTTGAGAGCAGACCTGCCAAAACAAATACAGGAATTATATGAACAAATTATTAAAAAAAACTTTTTATACAAATAAAATCAAATTTATGTAAGTGAGAAATAATAATTGTTCATGCGTAGGCAGGATCAGTATAATAAAATGGTAATTTTACCTAACATAACCTATATATTCAATGTCATTCCTATTAAAAGACCAAAATTTTATTTTACAGAGAGAGAAGAGTAGTAATAAAATTCATTTGGAAGGACAAAAGATCAAAAATTTCGAAAGAACTAAAAAAATCATAAAGGAAAGTAGTTTAGCAGTTAGAAGGAAAGGTTTAAATAAGAGATAGTAAATAGTTACATTACAAATTCTATGCTTATGATACCTTGCTTCCACACCAATGACTTGATACACTGGCTAACCAACATTTGGCTATTTTATAACTGGTACGATTCTTTTGTGAAGTGTTGCAGTATTTTTTTAGGTAAGTTTACAGTTTATTAACCTAGTTTGTTGCCAGTAGCTCCCACGAACCTTTCTGTTGCAACAAGGCCTAGGAAAACTAATGGCTTAACACTAATCTGAACAACTCAAGAGAATTTTAATAGTTATCATTGAAACAGCAGAAAGAAAAATATGCCACTTCTTTTATTCCCTTTCTCCATTCAATGTAAACATTTTCTTTCTTCAGAAATAACCAGTACTTAGTACTTAATTGATTTTTTTAACAAAAAAAGACCAATTTCAATATAGGAAGTACTCTAATATAATAATAAATGAAAATGTAAAATAGTCACTTGTTTCTCATATGAGAATCAAAAAAAACATGCCTATATAATATAATTTTATAGATTTATTATATTGATATAATTATTTATGGTGTAAAATAGTTTATCGACATTACTTGATTTGATCATCATGATGACATCGTGAGTTTTGAAATTTTAAGCATTATTATCCCCAATTTAAAGAATAATAATTTTAGACTCAGAGAAAAACAATGGCAGAATCTTAGAGCTGGGAGATACCGTGGAGTCATAATAATAATGAGGTGGAGGAGAAAACAAAAGAGAAGGAGCAAAAAGAAGAGGAAGAGAAAAGATATAATCATTATGGTATAAAGGATAAAATTCTGGCCTTGGAGTGAGGAAGACCTGGATTCCAATTTTAACTCTGACACATCCTACCTGAATAACTATTAAGTCTCAATCTAGACAATCCATCAAGCCTATAATTTGGAGCTTTTGTTCTGACTTTCATTGGTAGAGGAAATTTGCTCATGTACAAATTCCCTATACTGATGAAGTCACCCAGTCAATAATTAACAACAGCAACAATAATAAAATAACTCTCTTAAAGCACAATATGTCATCCCCTTCATCATGAGGAGGTGGGAGAGCAAAGTAATACCATATTGTGGGAATTCTAGCTAATGCCGGGGAGATTCTGAGTGCCCTGAGATAACTGCAGTGTCTAAAAAGACCTGGTATTGTGCCCTATTGAATATTGACAATATAAGTGATTGAGTTAGCAGCCAAATACTGTAACAATACTACTCCTATGAATTTAAGCAAGCTATAGAGTTACATACAGTTACAGGATGTCCCTACTTTAAACCACCATGATGATAAGCTTGATCCAAAGAATATTAGAGTGAATGGTATATCTTCCTGAAGAATGACAAGATGGCAAAATGTGTTTGAACAAATTAAAAGCAAAATATTCCACTTGTTGGAAATACATGAAAGCAAGTGGCACTGACCAGTAAATCAGGAAACTCAAAGGTACATATGAAATTGACTGAAAATATGAATACTTTTATTTTGAAGAAATACTAAGTCATAACAAAACTGAAATCAGATCTCATAACTTATAAGTAAGGATATCATATTACTTTTTGTCAGTGGTACCTTATACTACAAGTCATAGAGCAAGGAAACATTGACAGTTCCTCCCTAAGTTCATTTTGGATAAAGAGCTACTAAAATATGAAGAGAGAAAAGCTGAAGGACCTTAAGTTTAACTTAAAAAAATAATTTAATGCAAAGGCCAGAAATTCTACCCAATAAAAGAACAGATAACCAAAGCAGCATCAATATCTCAAATATTTTTTTTCAAAGGGAGATGAGTGTAATTTGAATGGAAATTTGAAATGTCTCTTCAAAAAATGATGGCATGAATCTAGCTACTGAACCAGCTACCTCAAAAGAATATTTTTCAAATACTATCTCCTATAGCTATGACAAATAAACATTTTCAACAGTATTTCATAATATTTCTCAGAAAAAAAGAAAAAAATTCAGAATCTGCCAACAGCAGAATGCAAAACGACTATTGCCATGGTAAGACAGAAAGAGAGATGAACCTATTATTAAATGCCCTCTAATAACTGACATTAAAAGTCAATGTCTCAGAACGAACTTGAGATAGCTATTGAAAATACTGGGGGTGGGGGAGAGCAGGGTGGAGCCAAGATGGTACTGTGAAAGGAAGCAACTACCAGAGCTCTCCTGAAAATTCTGTCAGATACATCTTAAAAAGTGAATCTGAGCAGATTTTAGAGAGTTAGAAGCCACTAGCAGACTGAGAGGGGTAGGAGCATCAGGCACATGGAACAGCACCAGACCAAAGCAACCAGGAAAAACAGAGGAATCCAGACAGCATGAAGGTCTGAGAAGTTGCTGTGTGAGTGAAACACCAGAGCACGAACAGGCCCAGGGTGGAAATACCATCTAAGGCTGCTGTTGAGCCCCAGGCCTCTCAGCCCAGGACAGGAGTCTGTCAGAGTGTAGAGCTTGAGGCTGCAGAAACAGCTAGCATGCAGGCCTCCAAACCACAGTCTAAAGGCTTGAAACTCATCTTCTTGAACTTCTGGGAGCCATGTTGTACAGGTAAAATGGCTTTTATCCCTCCCTTGAATAAACTGAGAGAATAATACCTCAGGAAAAACAGAGGAGCTAGAAGGGGGGCTTCAGTAGTGAGAGAAGCAGAGGAGAGGGCCCTTCCTGTGGTGGCAGAAAGAGATCAGTGCAGGAAGAGAGGTGTCCCAGCAGCCCTCACCTCAGCAGACCAATGAGAGTAACTGAGCCCCAGGGGGTGGAGCTAACAAACATCAATGCCAAGAACCCAGACTGGGCTTTGCACAGCCAGGGGAAGTGGCAGACACCAGTACAGACAGGAGGTGAGACCACCCATTCTGTAGAACAGTGCTGGGGAAGAGAAGACCCCCCCAACAGCCAGATCACCCCTCTCTCACACCTCATGAAACCAGAGGCCATAGAACATAAAGCCAGTGAGCAGACCCACAGATTCCAACACAAGAAACTGGGGAGCCTCAGAACAGAGAGCCACTGTAGAAGCCAGGAGGAAATAAAAACACCATGAAAACCATGCTAAAAAGCCAAAGAAAATTGATTCATATTATGGAGACAGGGAAGACCAAATTACCAGTTCAGAAGAGGACAACATGCACACTACACCCACATCTGAAACCTCAGAAGGGAAAGTAAACTGGTCTCCATACCAAAAAAAAAACATTCTGGAAGAACTCAAGGAGGACTTTAAAAACAAAATTAGTGAGG
>CM053625.1:6566679-6582218 GCA_028646595.1 Phalanger gymnotis
GATCTAAATAAATGGAATATCATCACATGCTCATAGTTAGACTGAGCTAATACAATAAAAATGACAGTTTTATCAAAATTTATTTATTTATTCAGCACCATCCCCATCGAACTACCAAAAAATATTTTACAGAGGTGAATAAAATAATAACAAAATTCATCTGGAGGAACAAGAGGTCAAGAATATGTAGAGTATTAATGAAAAGAAATGCTAGGGAAGGTACCCTAGCCATATTAGATGTTAAATTGTATTATAAAGCAGTAATCATCAAAACTACCTGGTGCTGGCTAAGAAACAGAGTTGTAGATCAGTGCAATGGGTTAGATACACAAGATGCAGTAGTCAACGACTAGAGCAAACTATTCTTTGATAAACCCAAAGAATTCGGCTTCTGGGCTGAGAATTCACTATTTCACAAAAATTCCTGGGGAAATTGGAAAATGGTAGGGCAGAAACTGGGTATAGATCAATATCTCACACCATATACCAAAATAAAGTCAAAATGGGTTCATGATTTAGGAATAAAGCCTGAGACTATAAGCAATTTGGGAGAGCATGGAATAGTTTACCTATCAGATTTATGGAAAAGAAAAGAATTCATGACACAACAAGAGATGGAGAGCATTACAAAATGCAAAATGGATAATTTTGATTATGTTAAATTGAAAAGTTTTGTATAAAAAAGCCAATGAAACAAAGTTTAGGAGGGAAGTAGAAATTTGGGAGAAATTCTTTACTAGTGTCTCTGATAAAGGCCTCATCTCTAAAATACACAGGCTACTGAACCAAATTTATAGGAATACAAGTCATTCCCCAACTGAGAAATGGTCAAAGGATATGAACAGGCAGTTTTCAGAGGAAGAAATTAATGATATCTATAGGCTTATGGAAAAATGCTCTAAATCACTGCTTATTAAAAAAATGCAAATCAAAACAACTCTTAGGTACCTCATTCCTCCTGTCAGATTGGCTCAAATGACAAAACAGGAAAATGATAAATACTGGAGAGGATGTGGGAGAATTTGAACACTGTTACATTGCTGATGGAGTTGTGAACAGATCCATCTATTCTGGGGAGCGATTTGGAACTATCCCCAAAGGGCTATAAAAATGTTCATACCCTTTGACCCAGCAATACCACTTCTAGGGTTGTATCCCAAAGAGATCACAAAAGTGGGAAAAGGACATATATATACAAAAATATTTATAGCAGCTCTTTTTGTAGTAGTAAAGAATTGGAAATCAAGGGGATGCCCATTAATTGGGTAATGGCTGAACAAGTTGTGGTACGTGAATGTAATTTAATACTATTTTCCTATAAGAAATGGGGAAGGTATGGACTTCATAATAACCTGGAAAAACCTACATGATATAATGCTGAGTGAGAGAAGCAGAACTAGGAGTACATTATACACAACCACAGATATATGGATTCTGTGATGACTAACCTTTATACACTTAGCTGTCCTCAGCAATACAAGGTTCAAAGACAACTCCAAAGGACTCATGAGGGAGCGATATATCTACATCCAGAGAAAGAACTATGGCAACTGTATGCAGATTGAGGCAAACTGTTTGCTATCTTTTTTTTTTCTCTCTTTTGTTTTGGTTTTTGGTTTTGTTTCTTCTTTCTCATGATTCATTTCATTGGCCATCATTCTTCTTTACAACTTGACTATTGTGTAAATAAGTTCAATGTGAAGTTATACGTAGAAGATATATCAGATTCCATGCAGTCTTGGGGAGGGAGGGTGGGAGGAGGGGAAGAAAATCTGGAACTCAGCATCATGTGGAATTGAATGTTGTAAACTAAAAATAAAAAATCTTGATAAAAAGAAAATATATGGAAAGATGTTACAAAATTACATCAATATATGTAGTATGCACAAGAGAAAACTTGAACACCCTATTTCATAATTAAATTTTGGAAAGAGGAAAATGTAGAAAGAATTCCAAAAAAACTATATCAGAACTTCTACTTTTCCTTAATTAGTAATCTAAAGCAAAAATCAATAGTTGCGGCAATATAAAGAGTTAAAGTAAGGGAAAGAAAGAAGCAATTCTGTATTGATTGAAACCATCATTACAGAGGTTTGAGATCTAAAAAAACAAACTCAAAAATGAAGGAAAGTTCCTGAAGAAGGAGTATATTGTCTTCTCTAATGTAACAAAATGCCTTTTATAATAAGTTAAAGAAAGATTGCAAATCATGAATATAGTGAGCAACTTAAAAGTTATGTAAATGAAGGGAAATGAAGCTCTAGCTTCTATGCAAAACTGCAAAGAAATGAGTGCAAAGAAAATCCATAATTATTGGCTGAAATACTTTGCAGGAACATATACAATATTATCAACATATTTTATCAGCTTTTCATCAGATATTACCGACTTTTCTTAATAGAAGGCGTCACATATCTACCATGATATTTGGGGGTTGCATAGATAGGCTAAATTACAGACTCATTAACTTACAGAATGCAGAGTAAGAAGGAAAGTTAGTGACCTTTTCGTCCCACCTCTCATCCAATGCAGTGAACTGCTCCATAATGTTGATGGCTGATCACCCAGTCCCCAAAAATTTCTAGTGAGGGAAGCCCATAATCTTCTGTGAAACTTCCATTTTAGATAGTTTTATTGAGAAGAACTTTTTTTTTCCTTATATAAAATCAGAACAGTGTCCCAGCAACATTCACAGAATGATCTTAATTCTGCTTTTCTAGAGAAAAGTAGAATGATCATTCTTCCAAAGAGCAATCTATAAAGTATTTGAAGACAAAGTAATGGTTCACCCTATTCCTGATTTTATAGTTGTTGGTAGTGATGCTAGTGATGTCACACAATGGACATTTTTATATTCCTCCTCTTGTCCAGAAGAGACAAGCCACCATTGACAGAGGAACTACAGAGAGGAACACTGATTTGAAAGAACAAATCCTGAATAACTTCCTGCAGGACTACCAGGAGACTAGTGTAAAGTGTTATGAAAACTGCACAAGTCTCTAAGGAGAGGGTTGCTCATTCAGAAATAAGGAATCAGATGCAAATCTTTTATTTTTACATTAACTTATAAGAAAAGCGGTTAGTGTTTTGACCCTTGGGAGCTTGTGTACATAAGGAGACCTAAGAATTCTCTTTGAAAAGGTACCAAATACTGGCAATACCAGATTATTTCAGTTGAGGAAATAAAACAGAAAAACATAGGTTTTCCAAAGTTTTCTGAAGACAATTCCTGTTAGGAGGGAGTCCCTAACATAGGTTGACACTTGGATGGGACCAGATCAATGTCTTTCTATAAGATAAGAGTGGAGTGATTTTAGGAAAATTATTTCACAAATCTGGACTACTTTTTTGTGATCCGTAAAATGGGTATGCTAGAATATATGATCTTTACAATCCTTCCTAGATTTACTCCTTTCCAGCCCCCAGTGTTCTAGGGATCTATGATTCTCAAATTCTTCCCAACTCTGTCATTTCATAGTTCTAATAGTCTATCTTCTAGGCTCCCATTTACATATAGCATTCAATGTTCTATTATGCTGTATTCAAAGAACTTTGTCATCTCTAAATTCTTCATTTTGTGTTATAATTTTAAGGTTCATTTCAGCTCTAATGTTTTATACTTTATGATCTAGCATTTCATGTTCTAAGATCCCTTCCAACTCCAACACTCTCTAATTGTACAGTTCTAAATGGTATTATTGTGTTTTAAACAAGAAGAATTTTCCTGACCAAATGCCAAAAATGACACTAAATATAAGATAATTTTATAAGATTGTGATCTCATAAAATATCTCTATATAATTAAAGCAATCAGTAAGGAAAATATAACAAAATTAAATTAAATATTGTAATGATGAAATACCATGAAAGTGCTACAGAATGCAGGCAGATCAGTCACCTTTCACAGTTATAGCCAAGGAGAAAATTGTTACAGATACAAGTCATAACAGTAATCACAAATGATAAAATAGAGAATTCCAACTGCATGAAATTGAAAGGCTTTTGTACTAGTAATATGAATAAAAGTAGGATAAGAAGGGAAGCAGCAAATTGGGGAAAACATCCTTCCATCAAATATCTCTGACAAGAATTTGAAATCCAGGATATATAGACAAGTCAAGCAGATAATTTAACCCAAACATCACTGTCTAATGGATAAGTGGTCAAAACACATAACCAAGCAACTATCAAAAGGAAAACATTAATTCATATCACTAATGAGAAGAATAACATAAATAAAAATAAATATGAATTTGTACCACAGAACCTGCAAATTGCTAAGGAAAAAGACTGTCAAAAGGTAGGGAATAGTTGATTTTTGAGAGGCAATGGAAAGATAGGTGCACTAGCATATTGTTGGTAGAGATAGATATTGATCCAAGCATTCTAGAAGTCTGGGACTATGCTAAGGGAAGAGATCAAATGTCCATAACCTTTGGCCCAATGATTCATTTATCAGGCCCACACCCCAAGGAGGTAAAATATGGAAATGAAAGCCAAATACATGCCTAAATATTTATAGCAACACTTTTCTAAGAGTACTCATTTACTGGAGAATGGCTAAGCAAATTGTGGTCCCTAAATGAAATGGAATATTAGTATGCTATAGGAAATCATGTATGTAAAGAGGCATTAGAAATCATATTATGAATTGATGCAAAGTGAAGTGCTATCATCAATATATGTCATACCTACAACATAATACATGGAGAAAACACAAATTATGAAAATTGAAGCTGAAAATTGTAGTTTTCATGACCAATCTTGCCACTGAGGAAGGGGTATGAAATATATCCTTCTCCCTACACCTTTTTTAGAGGGGAGGTAGAAGAATATATATTTTGAGATTTGATTAATGTTCTGAGTATTTTTGCATAACTTATTTTTTGTCTTCCTATTTGATTTTTTGTTATGAAAGATAATCTGGCCAGGGCCCTTTTCTTTTCTTCTTACATGCACATGTTGTATTACTCCATCTCATTTTCTCCAGCACATTACTTCATCTATTATCCCCACTCTCATATTAATCTTTAATCTCTCCTTATGTACTGACTGCTTTCATGATCCCCATAAACATGCCCATGTCTCCACATCTTAAAGAAAAAACCTAGACGTATGAAACTGGATGACCCATTGACATCTCAAACTGAACATATCCTCATTATCTTTTTTCCCAAACTATCTCCTTTTCTTAACTTCCTTATTATAGTCAAAGGTGGTATCATGCTTCCAGTCTTCTAAGTTTACAACTTTAATGTCTTCCTTGGCTTTACCATCTTACCTATTCTACATATCTAATCTGTTAACAAGTCAGAAGTCATGTTATTTTTATTTGTACCTTCACAAAAGCGTACACACACCTATATGTACACATGTATATGCTTATACATGTATATACACATATGTGTGTACATTTCTTAGAATTTGCTTCATATTGCTATATATTACTTGAGTACTGTGTACTTACTCATCTCACTGTGAGTAAAGAATGTGCACATGCAAACACACATATGTATACACAAACAATCTTAATTCACACAGCTGCCATCCTTTGTACAAGCCCTCATCACTTCATTCCAAGACTATTCTAATAGTTTTTTAAATTAGTTTCCTTAATTCAAATCTCTCCTCATTCTGATCCATGCTCCATTAAGCTGGTAAAATAATATTCCTTAAGCAAAAGTCTGAACATTTTACCGTTTTCAGACCTTAAACCATATTATAAAGTGAGAGCACTGTTGAAGTACAAAATGGATAATTCTTATTATTTTAAATTATTTTTTTCTCGTATACATAAAGCCTATGCAACCAAGAAGAGAAATAATACAGAGAATTGGGTGAAAACTTTCATAGATGGTCTCTCAGATAGAGTATAGTTGGGTGGAAAGAATCCTGTGGCACAGAAGACGATAAGCTGGTTAAGCTAGAAAAGCATGGAACATTTGGACTTACCAAGGAAGATGCTATCTACCTTCAAAGACATACATGACAAGTGGAAATAAACATAGTATGATCTTTCATATGTGTGTACGAATGTATATGTGACTGTATATAGGTGCATGTTTATAGATAATCTATATTATATAGATATCTAGATATAAATATATGTGCATATGTTTATAAACATCTATGTATATATCTGTGTGTATATGTATGTGTGTATGCTGTATATGTGTGTGTAAATGTATATGTTTATGTATGTACGTAATTGTAGCCTTCTGGGTGGGGGAGGGGAAAATAAAGTAAAAAGTGCACAGCATTTAATCCATTCTGCTCTCTACCTCCATTTTATGGGCAACTTCATCTTATTCACATTTACAGTTGCTATTACTCTCTGTGTCTTTTTTTTCCATCCTATTTCCCCCACTATTTAAGCTTTTTTCTCCTTCTCCCTTCCACTTCTCAAAAGAGTTTTGCTTTTGACCACCGCCTTCCTCAATTTTCCCTCCCTATTGACACTCCTTCCTTTTCTTATCCTTTTCCCCTTGCTACTTCTTCCATCCCTTCTAACCACCTTCTGCTTTTCTTTCCCCTTTCTCCTCCTATTGCCTGTAGGACAAGTTTGAGTTCTATATTTATCAGAGTATGTTACCAAATCTGATGAGAGCAAAACTCAAACATTGCTCTTCTCCCTCCCTTCTTTCTCTTTACTATAATATGTTTTCGTGACTCTTCATGTGATGTAATTTACCCTTTTCTACCTCCTCCTTACCCCTTCTTCTGGAATAATCCCTTTCTACAATTTAATTTTTTTTTATCATCACATCAGTTACTTTATACCGACAGTCTCAGTCTATGTACATCCCTTTTAATTGTCGTGATAACTATACCATTCCCAAGATTGAAATATGCGTGCGTGTGTGTGTATACCAAAAACAATGTAATCCTATGTAAAGATGTAAACAATTTTCACTTATTAAATAACAAGTTTTTTCCCCCATTTACCTTTTTTGTCTCTCTTGAGTTTTGTATTTGAAGATCAAATTTTCCATTGAGCTCTGGTCTTTTCATCAGAAAGGTCTGGAATTCCCTTATTTTGTTGAGTATCCATCTCCTTGCCTGAAAAATTATGCTCAATTTTTCTGGGTAGTTGATCCTTGGTTATAGTCCAAGCTCCTTTGTCTTTTGGAATATCACATTCCAATTCCTCCTGTCTTTTAATGTAATAGCTGCAAGATCCTGCATGATCCTGACTGTAGTTCTGCAATATGTGAATTGCTTCTTTCTGACTGTTGCAGTATTTTCTTCCTGACCTGATAATTCTAGAATTTTGTTACAATATTCATTGGAGTTTTCAATTTGAGATCTCTTTCAGGGGGTGATAGGTGGATTATTTTGATGATTATTTTATGCTCCACTCTTAGGGCAATTTTCCTTGTAATTTCTTGGAAGATGCTGTCCAAGCTATTTTTCCAACATGGCTTTCTAGTAGACCAACAATTTTTAGATTGTCTCTCCTGGGTCTATTTTCCAGGTTAGTTGTTTTTCCAATGAGATATTTTATGTTTTATTTTATTTTTTTTTATCTTTAGATTTTGGTTGACTGAATCTTGATGCCTTATAGAGTCATTAGCTCCTACTCCTCCAATTCTAATTTTTAAAGATTTGTTTTCTTCATTTAGCTTTTGTACCTCATTTTCTATTTGGTTAATTTTACTTTTCAAAGAGTCATTCTATCCAAATAGCTTCTTAACATCTTTAGTTGTTTTACCCATTTTACTTTTTAAAGATTTGTTCTTATTGGTGAATATTTTTCCAATTTTTTTTTCTTTTGCCTGTCTAATTTGTTTTTTTTTTTAAATCCTGTTTGAATTCTTCTAGGAATACTTTTTTACCTTGATACCAGTTCCCAATCCCTTTTGAGGCTTCAAATGTGGGTATAGTATCAATGCTATCCTCTTCTAAATTGGCATTTTGATTTTCTCTTTCTCTATAATAAGAATCAATAGTCCTTGGTTTTCTGGATTGTTTCTTCATGGTGGTTATCTTTTTTGGGCTTTTAAAGTGGATTTCTGCTTCTGGGGACCAGGGTACTCTGTCCCAAGATTCTTGTGCTTGGAACTGGGGACTTGGTTACTGGCTTTGTGTTCTGTGGCCTCTGGTTTTGTCAGCAAGAGGCTATATAGTGCTGCTGCTCACCTGGTGCTGAGCTGTAGCTAACTAATATGTGAAGGTTGATGCTGGGTGATGGCTTTCTGAGTTCCTCTGGGTTACGCTGAAGCTCATGGTGTAAGGTGTGGGGGAGGGCTGGTCTGGGTGCTGGAAGTCTCCTCTTTCCCTAGGGCAGCGCTACAGCATGGGTGGCCTCAGCAGTTGTCTGCAGCTGGTATTTGCCACTTCCCCAAGCTGTACAAAGGCATTCCTGGGGGCCTGGTGTTGATGTTTTCAGGCTCCACCCCCATGGGGCTCAAGAATTCCTGCTGTTCCACTGAGGTGGGGCCTGCTGGGACACCTCTTTTCCTGCACTAGTCTCCTTCTGCCAGCACAAGATGGTCCCTTTCCCCAACTTCTCTCGCTAAAAGGCTACTGAAGCCCCACTTATGGCTCCTCTCTTCTAGGGTTTCTCCCAGGGGAGTATTATCTGGGTGAGGAAGGGAAGGATGAAAGCCATTTTACCTGGTCATCATGGCTCCCAGAAGATCAAGAAGGAGAGTTTCAAAGTTTTAGACTGTGAGCTACCAGCTTCAGGAGTAGCTGCTCTTGCGGCCACTATGCTTCTGTCTCCTGTAGCTTTGACAGACTACCATCCTGGGCTGAGAGGCCTGGGAATCACCATCATAGATAACACTTCAGCCCTGGGTCTGCTCCTGCTCCTGCTCTTCCTCCTGCTCTTACTCAGGTGTGGGTCAGTTTTGCCCACCCAGCACTCTCCCAGTCTAGTTTGCTGGATGAATTCCAGAGCTGTTCTCATTTTGGTGTGGTTGAGTGAAGTTCTGCAGGCCCAGAGCTCTTCCAGCCTACATATCTCTCTTGTCATCCCTGCAGACTATACTGGCTTGGAAATCTGCCACACTCTGTCTGCTAGCAGCTTCTGACTGTCTCAAATTTTCTCAGATTCACCATTTAGAGGTATCTAACAGAATTTGTGAGAGAGCTCTAGTAAGTCTTTGCTTTCAAACAGCCATCTTGGATTAAAAACCATAGTCCTACAATATGTTGTTTACAAGAACACATTTGAAACAGCAGGATACATACAGGGTAAAAGTAAAAGGCTGGAGTAGAATATGTTATGATTCAGCTGAACTAAAGAAAAGAAGGGTAGCCATCCTAATCTCAGACAAAACAGAAGCAAAGATAAATCTAATTAAAAGAGATAAAGAATGAAACTATATTTTACTCAAAGGTGTATATATTATAGGTGTGTATATTATATATATACCAAGTGGTATAGCACACAGATTCTTAGAGGAGAAGTTAAAGGAGTTACAGGAAGAAATAGAAAACAAAACTAGACTAGTGGGGGACCTCAACCTCTTTTTCTCTGAACTTTATAAATCTAACCTCTAAATAAACAAGAAAGGAGTTAAGGAGGTGAATAGAATTTAGGCAAGGTAGATATGATGGACTCTGGAGAAAACTGAATGGAGATAGAAAGGAATACACCTTTTTCTCAGTGGCACATGGCACACAGACGAAATATTGACCATGTTCTAGGGCATAAAAACCTCACAATCCAATGCAGAAAGGCAAAAATAGTCAATACATCCTTTTCAGATCATGATGCAATAAAATTATTTTTAATAAAGGAACATGGAAAGATAAATTAAAAATTACTTGGAAACTAAATAATCTAACCTTAAAAAATGAGCAAGTTAAAGAACAAATTGTAGAAACATTAATAACTTCATTGGAGAGAATGACAATAATGAGACAACATGCCAAAACGTATGGATGCAACAAGATCAGTTCTTAGGGGAAGTTTTATATCTCTTAATGCTCACATGAATAAAATATGGAAAAAGGAGATCAATGAATTGGGCATGTGTGTTGGTAAGCAAAATGGGCTCCTTAGCACTTAGTTCAACAAGTGCCCTTGAAGAGTTTGGCTTTTGCTTGCTTTGAGTAATTCAGCTATTTCATTGAACCTTACTAAGTGCTAAGCACCAGGCCCAAACCCCTATTAGGTGTAAAACCTATGTGGGTATGGATTGGCAACTAAGGTGGGGCCCAAGGTGGGGCTAACTCCAGGGAGGGCCTAGTTTACACGTCTGGGACAGCAGAGGCTCTTAGGCCAGGTGGGTTTAAGTCACCTGTTTGTGATGACTTTAGGTCACATGGGGGAGTCACATGTGTGACTCACCCCTGACACTGACAAAGATATAAAAGCCAGGGGTTGGCCTCTTCTTCCTTGGAGCTCTTTGCCACAGCAGTGGTGGCATGCATGACTCTGGGCCAGCCCTTGTCCTGAACTCCCAGGCTGAACCTAGGTGTTGGTAACTATGAATCTGTATTGGGTCTGTCTGTTGATGTTTGTAATTTGCTCTGAAGTTCGGGGAGCTGGCTTTTTCCTCTGAACTAAGTGAATGATATTTGTATGCTGAATTAAAGTAAGCTTGTCAACCCCATCACCCTGCTTTCCTTAGTTAAGCAGATCAAAAGAACCTGTGCTTTGGCATGTGCTGGCAGCTTTCTGGGTGCTGGTTGTTGGTGGATCTTGCACCCCCACAGAAGCTGCTAGCCAGATTGTGGAAACAGCATGCAACTAAAAAAGCTAGAAAAAGACCAAATTGAAAATCCCCAATTGAATACCAAATTAGAAATATTGAAAATGGAAAGACAGATTAATAAAATGGAAATCAAGAAAACTATTAAATTAATAAATAAAACTGAGCTAGTTTTATGAAAAAAAACAATAAAATTGATAACCTTTGATCAATCTGATTAAAAATAAGAATAAAACCAAATCACCAGTATCAAAAGTGAAAAGTGTGAATTCACCTCCAATGAAGAAGCAACTAAAACAATAATTAGGAATTATTTTGCCCAATTGTATGCCCATAAATTTTAAAATTTTAGGGAAATGGATGAATATTTACAAAAATTAAAATTGTCCAGATTCACAGAAGAGGAAGTAAAATACCTAAATCACTCCACCTCAGAAAAAGACATTGAGTAAACCATCAATGAACTCCCGAGGAAATACTCTCCAGGGCTAGATAGATTTACATTTGAATTCTATCAAACATTTCAAGAACAATTAATTCCCATACTTAATTGATCATTTGGAAAAATAGGGGAAGAAGGAGTCCTATCAAATTATTTTTATGACACAAATATGGTACTAATACCTGTACTGGGGACCGGGATGGGCTCAGGATTCTTATATATTATTAACAAAGCCTAACAGCAAGAGATAGAAAGAGAAATTCCATTTAAAGTTACTGTAGACACTATAAAATATTCTGGAGTCTACTTGGTCTACTTGCCAAGGCAAACACAGGACTTATGTGAACACAATTAGAAAACACTTTTCGCACTAAGTCAGATCTAAAAAATTGGAAAAAAAAATCTGTTGCTCATGGATAGGCCTAGCTACTATAATAAAAATGACAATTTTATCTAAATTAATATATTTATTCAGTGCCATACCAATCAATCCACCAAAAATTATTTTATAAAGCTAAAGAAAATAATAACAAAATTCATCTGGAAGAACAAAAGGTCCAGAATACCAAGAGAAATAATGAAAAGAAATGCTAGGAAAGGTAGACTAGACATACCAGATATTAAACTGCATTATAAAGCAGCCATCATCAAAACTACTTGGTACTGGTGAAGAAAGAGATTGGTGGATCAATGGAATAGGTTAGGTACTCAAGACACAGTAGTCAATTACTATAGCAATCCGCTCTTTGATAAACCCAAAGAATCCAACTTCTGGGTTAAGAATTCACTATTTCACAAAAACTGCTGGGAAAACTGGAAAAATAGTATGGAAGACACTGGGCATAGACCAATATCTTACATCATATACCAAAATAAAGTCAAAATGGTTCATGATTTAGGAATAAAGGCTGATACTATAAGCAATATGGGAGAGTAAGTTTAATGAAAAAAGGAAGATTTCATGACACAACAAGAGATAGAGAGCATTATAAAATACAAAATGGATAATTTTGATTATGATAAATTGAAAAGTTTTTGTGCAAAGAAAGCCAATGCAACAAAGATTAGGAGGGTAGCAGAAAATTGGGAAAGAATCTTTACAACCATTGTCTCTGACAAAGGCCTCATCTCTAAAATATACAGGGAACTGAGTCAAATTTGTAGGAATGCAAGTCATTCTCCAGTTTATAATTGGTTGAAGGATATGAGCAGACAGTTTTCAGAGGAAGAAATTAAAGATATCTATAGTCATATGAAAAAGTGCTCTAAATAACTATTGATTAGAGAAATGCAAATCAAAGCAACTCATCGGTACCACATCTCTCCTGTCAGGTTGACTAACGTGAAAAAACAGGAAAATGATAAATACTGCAGAGGATATTGGAAAATTGGAACATTGTTACATTGTTGGTGGAGTTGTGAACAGATCCAGACATTCTGGAGCGCAATTTGGAACTATGCCCAAAGAGCTATAAAAATGTGCATACCCTTTGACTCAGGGCTATGTCCCAAAGAGATCACACAAGTGGGAAATGGACAAGTACGCACAAAAATATTTATAACATCTCTTTTTGTGGTGTCAAAGAATTGGAAATCAAGGGGATAGCCATCCATTGGGGAATGGGTAAACAAGTTGCAGCATATGAATGTAATGGAATACCATTGTGCTATAAGAAATGAAGAGCAGATGGACTTCATTATAACCTGGAAAGACGTATATGAACTGATGTGGAGTGAGGCGAACAGAACCAGGAGAACATTATACATGATTCTTGACGCACGGTATCTGTAAGGACTAACTTTGATAGTCTTAGGTGTTCTCATCAATGCAACATTCGAAGACAGTTCCAAAAGACTCATAAGGGAAAAAGCTATGCATATCCAGAGAAAGAATTATGCAGTCTGAATGCAGATTATGGCAAACTATCTGCTCTCTTTTTTCGTTGTTCTTTTTGGGTTTCATTTCTTCTTTCTTATGATTCTTTCCATTGGCTATAATTCTTCTTTACAACTGGACTGTTATGTAAATTAGTTCAATGTGAAGGTATATGTAGAACCTATATTGGATTACATGCTCTCTTTGGGGGTAGGGAGTGAAGAGTAGGAGGGAGAGAAAATTTGGAACTCAAAAAGCTGTGAAACTGTGTGTTGTAAACTAATAATAAAAAAAAAAATTAAAAAAAGAAAAAAGGGCACAGCAGAGGACAAAAGAAAACCTAATAAGGAAGGAAAAAAGCTTAACAGCTTTGAAAACAATGTGTAATATTTATTAAATAGGTTTTCTTGAAATGGAAAATTATTGCTTTATATTGAAAACTCTTATGTTCTGCTATGCACATGGCAATATTTTTTTCTTTTATTTTGTATTTAAGTTTAAAATAAATTTAAAAACTTAAAAAAAAATTCAGCCCAAAACCAATCCCACTCCCAGCAGAAGGATTTTCCTGATGCCCTATCCCCACCTCTATTACCTTCTCTCTGAGATTGCTTTCCATTTTGCCTGTATTTGTCATACATATATATACAATTGCTTGAATGTTATTTTCCCCATTAGAATGTGATTTCCATGAAAATAATTGTTGTGTTATTTCTTTTTTCATCTATAGCATTTAGCACAGTGCCTAGAACATGTTGAACACAATAGATTATTGCTAATGTAGTAAAATACTAAGAATAGGGAGAGATACATTAGAAAATAAAATGATATGGAATGAAATATATTTGAGAACAAAGTATTATTTGAAGAGATGATCAAAAATGACTAGATTCTCTCAAATGTTCAGTATTGTGGAAATATACTTTCTTGTGTTTATAGTAGCATCAAAAAGAACACTGTGTTGCTGAAACAGACACTTGGAGACTATTTTCATTTCTTTTTTAAGGTGTGTATTTATTATTATAGTTCACCAAGATATTATTCAGTTATGTCTGTTCTTGGGTAAGACATGTACAGTCTGGATTATCTACCTACCTTGTTAGGGTCCTTAGAAGAAGTGCAATATCTAGAGGATTGTATCTTTGCTGGGGGTATTCAGGTGGTCTCAATGTCAGAGTGGAACAACAAACTACTAAAGAAAAATGCTATTATCTGCTCCAGAAATGATGACAAAGACCAAGTGGCCCAGAATGCATTGCACCTTATAGTCACCACAGGAGGAATAAAGTGATTTGCTTTCCTAGAAACATATTTTATACAATCCTTTTCTTCTATGATGAAAAGTAATTCTGTACAATGTGATTATTTGGGAAATATCTCTGTGTTATTTTCTGCTTTGAGCCTCTTTTACCTGATTTTCCAGGGCTCAAGCTATAAAAGTGAGTAAAATGCATGATAGAGAGTATGGTAATGATATAGCAGACTTTTCTGTAACATCAGAATTTCAATAAGGATGAAATTTGTCTACAAAAGCAGCCAGTGATCCTTTCACAAATACTGTCCTTTGTCCTGAGGCACACAAAGTCCCTAACTCCCTAAAATATTTCATTTCAAGATAAGATAATTTTACTCCTGCCTGGGCAGCAAAAGAGAACCATCTATCAGATATAGCTGGGAAAGTCCTGTTGCTCAGGGAGAAGATAAATTAAAGGTTTCTATCTTATCGTATTTCAATTAAAATTTTATTTTTTTGGTCTCCAGCAGTGCAGACAGTTGAAGTCTTGCAAAGTGAAAACACCCTTACAGTAGGTGTATAGAAAAGAAATTTTAATGGTGATGGTGCATGCGATATGTTTGATGTACATTTCTTTTCATTTGGGGTTTATAAGACATTGCTAGAATATTTTTTCTTTAAATGACAGTGGACACAGCAGTGAGCACCACCATCTCAGTGAACTCTCTTTCATAGGGTCTTTTTCTTTTGACCTTATTTTAATCTTTTTAAATCTGACTGAGGGGCTTCAATAATGAGAAATAAGAAGATATTCTAGTTAACAGGTCAGTAACCAAGTAAACATTATTGTCTATGTGAGAAAAATGACTAGAATTTATAGCCCTTGACACAACGATCCCACCAAGAACATATCGATAGTAGGAATAAAATTACCAAATGTATTCATAGATCATTTTTGGTAGCAAAACACTGGGGGAAAATGTGGGTGACCCAAAATGGAGCAATGACAGAACAAATTTTTTTATGAATTTGATAAAATATAATTTTATTGTAATAAATAAAGTACCTGAGGAATTTGGAAAAAAATGAGAAGATTGGGATGAACTGATGCAAAGTAAAGCAACTAATACCAGGAAAGTACTTTATAAATCTATAGTAGTGTTAATAAAAAATTAAAAGCAGTCAAACTGTCCTTATTTTCAATGATCATTGTCAGACTCAGAAAACAAGTAGTGGAATATAATTCCATCCTGTTCATGGAGGAATGGGAAGCCATCTGTTAAAAGGTTGATAGCTCATTTTGTATAAGTGTTTCACTGTGTT
>CM053625.1:6582718-6613474 GCA_028646595.1 Phalanger gymnotis
TTAAAAAAAAAGACACAATGGAAAATGAGTAAACTTGGGGCAACTAGGTGGCGCAGTGAGTAGAGCACCAGCCCTGGAGTCAGGAGGACCTGAGTTCAAACTTGGAATCAGACACTTGACACACTTACTACCTGTGTGACCTTGGACAATTCACTTAACCCCAATTTCCCTGCCTTCCTCATTCCAAAAAAAGGAAAATAAGTAAACCCACAAAAAGAGAGCAAAGACACTTAGCACATATAATAAAAGGAAAATTAACCAATATTACCTGATGAAAATTAAACTCCTAGGATGCCCATTCTTTCAACGAAGTTTATCCCTCTGGTTTCAAAACAATTAGATATTTTTGAATGGCTCAAAAATCTATAAAACATATTAGATGACACATTAGGAAGGAGTTTAGATTAGAAATTAGAGCTCTCAGTGAAGAAAATAGAGTGCTCAAAGTAGCGTTAAAATGTTTAGCAAACTGAAAAAAATTGACTACATGATGGAAACATTCTGTAAATAAGTGACATAGGTACTTGTACATTTAGAACACACACAAAAAAACTATTAAGTGAGGAAAATGTAGCAGAAAAGAAACAAAAGATAACATTTTTAAAAGCTGTAACTTTTTGGTAAAACACTTCTATTGACTTCAAGGACAATGCCCAGATATAACATCAGAATAAGAGGTCTCCAAGAATATGACAAATAAAAAAGAAACTGAAAATCATAATGCTAGAAATAATATAAGGGAATTGCAGAGCTTCTGAAAATAAGTAATAAATGATGAGTCAAGGAGATCCATAGATTTCTACCAGAAAAACAAAAGGAATAAATAAAAGAAGATAAAACCAAACCATGTATTTCAGTATCTAAGAAACATAGTGGTTAAATTGAATGCAATTTTAATGAGGAGAGACATTTTTTTTACATGGGCAAGGAAAAAAGACCTTCAAATATAGGCAAACACAATTCAAAAATCAAAAAATCATTCTGCATTTACTCTAGATTGAAGAAGGGAATGGAAAAGTTAATTTCAAAAATCAATGTAACTCCAAGTAAGATATTCTTAAAACCCTAGTCTAATCATCATCAGTTAAAGAGATGGAAGTTCAATAGAAAGGAAATATTTGAGGAGATTCTTCATAGGGGAGTAGGTAAAGGAGAAAGAGGGGTGAATAAATTATTAGACTCTGAAAGAGATATACAAGAATGTTTTTTAAGTTCAAAAGCAAACAAAAGATTAAATAACAAATCAATTATCTCATGTTTGTGAGTTCTTATTTTATGAAAGAAAAGAGAAAGATTGACTTAGGAGGAAAAGGAATATCAAGCAACTATGAAGAGATAAAATGAATAATGAGATAAAACGAGATTTCATGAAACTTAAAGATTACATAAAAGCAAAGATGAAAGATTTAACTGAGGCAAAATATAAATTAAATCTCTGACTGCTCCTCCACCCTGTATCCCTAGTCTCAGGTGAATAAAAATGTTTTGTGAAAAGAAACAGGAATAACGGAATAATAGATTGCATTAATATGGAGAGGAGAGGTGAAAGACAGTAGAATCGGTTATGATTCACCCCTGACAAAGAAATGGCCAGATCCACCAGCAGAAGGAGAACTGATATTCCCTATGGTTGGGAAAGGGGTGCTAAATAAGGGAGAGGGAGGTGGGATTGGGGAGCAGAGAACTAGAACATGCCCCAGAGGGAAGGTGTCAGGTGATATTGAAGAGCATTTCCATAACGGAGTAGTTGTGAGCCTCTGGTAGAATACAGAGATCCTGTAATAGGTTTAATCTGTGAGATGTTTGCGCATTGGAAGGCCACTCTCACTGAGGCACTGTTCTTACAGAGAGTTTTCCATTCCAGGAAAAGGATATGGGAGTTCTGAATAGGCAGCTGTGACCCAGACGACTGGGTAAAAGGGATCACAGAGCCAGAGATAATATCATGAAAATGATCACAGAGAAAAGGAGAACGGCCTAGGTCAGATCATTTGAGATACAGAGGAACACCTACCATTTAAGCACTACTTTGGTCCAATGTGGCTTTTCCTATGAATTGATATTTCTAAGAGTTAGGTCCAGGAAGAGGGTGGGGAGAGGCAGGGAACAAAGCACAGAGCACAAACAAGTAGGCCCATGAATCATTACATAAATTTAAGAATAATTATTTTCCTAACAATTCTTTTTGATTGATGCTGTAGGTATTTTTATCTCTATTTCATAGATGAAAAAGCTGAGACTCAGAGAGATCAAGTGACTTATCTATAGTCACACAACATGTAGGTGCAGCGCGTCTTTTGAGTGTTTCCAGGTTCAAACCTCTAAATGTAGTATTTCTTTTACAAGAACAAATGGCCTTACCAAAAACAGCAACAAGAACAACAAAACAACATAAGATAGAAATGTAAAATTGAGCATATTTCATGTGTCTTTCTCCCACTAGCACAGTACTTTGTTATGAAATTGAATTTATAAGGTTTGGGTTGGTGTAGTATTAATGTGATTTGATCTTCTCTCATTCAATAGGCCTCAGGTGGGACTAGGTGGGAAAGCTTCATTGTATCTTTGTTTGTAAGTAGTCCAAAGCCTCTACTTACCAGGTACTAAGCTAATTTAGACATGAAGCCTTCAGGGCCCTAAGAGGAGTTGCTAAGATCAGAGCCAATGGTATGTGCACTGAGTTTTGGTCAAATATTAATTGAGCCAATCAGAGACCTGTGTTCTAGCCAATCAGATGCTGGCTAGGACTGCATATAAGGAGAGCCCAGAACGTGAGAGAATCAGAATTGAAGAGGGACAGAACTGAAGAGAAGGAGACACCCAGAAGGAATTGAGGCAGCAGACATTAAGAGGGCACTGAAGAGCGCACATTGAGAGAGCCAGCATCAACAGAGCTGCAGAAGTGAGTGCTGAGAGAAGAGTTGGGATTCATGAGTGATTGTTTATGAGAAGGCCCTAGCTGGGGGGGGGGGGGAGGGAACCAGTTACAGGATGACTTCGTTCCTCACTATAATACTGTGTTATAATTTCCTTGTTGCTACATTGAGGTAGACTTAGTGGTTTTGGAATATAATTACCACTATATCTGGTCTTGGGATTTTATCCTCTGGAGTCTAAATAAATGTTACATTTCCTCTGCCTTCTCCCTAGAGAGTTTTTCATGCTTTGTGATTCTGAACCATACGGGCATGTCCATGGTCATACTCGAGATGAATCTTCCTTACTGATACATTTGGGAATGGGGCATTTGTATGTTAGGTCACTGCTTCAATGTTACCTGTGTTATATCAGATTTCCAGGTCTTTCAGAATTATTCATTGAACATCATCATCTTGTGCCATAAAGTAAATCCCCTAGCTCCGTGGGCTTGTGGCTATTTTCCTTAACTGACTTCAGTAAACCATCAAAATGCCTGTAGTTGAGCAGAACTACCTCTTACAATTCTAGTGCCTTTGGTTCCTTAAGTTATTTTATATATATGTAGATAGATATAGAGAGAACTTGCTTTGCATGTATTTGTTTGTATGCTATTTTGTAAGCTATTTTAGGGAATCTTTTTGAATCCCCAGAACTTAGCACAGTATGTGGGACATAGTAGGTACTTAATAAATATTTATTGATTGTTTGACCTGATGAAGAATATGATAAAACCAGCAGTTGTATCCCACTTATAATTGGTTGATATGATCTCCTCTTAATGAGTTTACCTAGTTTTCTAGTACCGAGGAAGTCCTAAGTTTCCATAAGATCGTAGACTTTCGATCTGGAAAATATTTTAAAAATCACTGAATTGAGATTAATACCCTAAAGTTTTAGATGAGGAAGTAGCCACAGAAGGGTCAAGTGACTTCAGACAGATAATTGGTACAGTGAATAGAATGCTGGTCCTAGAGTCAAGAAGACCTGAGTTCAAATCTAAAACCAATATACGTATTAGCAATGTGACCCTGAGCAAGTCACTTGACCCTGTTTACCTCATTCTCCTGGTCGGTAAAATGAACTAGAGAAGGAAATGGCAAACCACCCTAGTATCTTTGCTAAGAAAACCCCAAATGGGATCACAGAGAGTTGGACATAAGTGCTGACAAAATAACAATTATGATCACACAGTTAGTGCCACTGATATTTTTCGACAAAATCACTAGATTCAGAAAATGCCAAAGCAATGGGATTATCTCCCCTTCTTCAGCCAGCTGTGTGTTTCATGGCAATTCAGTTCAATTCTGTCCCAGACCCACATATCCTGAGTTCTCAGGCCACTTATAGCCCATGAGTACTTTCTTTTCCTATGTTTCAGACTACAAGGAGCTCAGGAAAATCTCCATTAATATAAATAGATGATCGGTTGGAAATCTCAATACTGGTATTGAGTTGGAAAAAAACCATAACCAGACTCCATCCCTCATTCAGTCCTTCTAGGTTTAGGGCTTAGTACAGAGCCAGATCATCTATGTCCTCTGTTCTTACCCCTATACTTAATTTTTAAGAAGAAATTTGTCGATATCTCTCTTTTTTAACAAATTTTAACAAATTTCTCCACACATTCTCTTTTTCAACCTCCCAGATACACATTCCTTATGACATTTTAAGAGGGTTATTTTTCTTAAAAGAAGAAGATGAAAATCAACAAAATTGATTAATACAACAACCACAACAACAACAAAATAACAACACCTGACCATAGTTACAATGTTCCACACCAATGAGCTACTCGCCTCTGCCAAACAGTGTATGTGTAGGTGGGGTCAAGTGTAACATCTTATTTCTATGGGAAGGGCAACTTTGTTCTTTGTAATTTGGCAACATTAATTTTATATTTATATCTTTGTTTTTAAATTCTATTTTATTTAATTTTCATTTTTAAAAGTATATTTATTTAGTAATTTATTTTCAATAGTTATATGTAAAAACAATGTTTTAACATTTATTTTTAGCCATTTGAGTTCCAAAATTATCTCCTTTCCTCCCTCTCTAGTCCCTAATCCCACCCCTCATCCACTGACAAGGCAAGCAACTTAATACAGGTTCTACATGTGTAATCACACAAAATATTTCCATAATGGTCTTGTTGTGGAAGGAAACAAAGACCAAAAAGGAAAATAAAGTTTAAATAAGTATGCTTCAGTCTGTATTCAGACCCCACCAGTTATTGGTGGATTATTTCAATTTCTATTTTATTCTCTGGTTCTAGAATATCAGGGCAGTTTTCTCTGATAATTTCTAGAAAGATGATGTCTAGGTTCTTTTTGATCCTGGCTTTCAGGTAGTCCAATACTTTTTAAATGATCTCTTCTGAAAAAAAAAGTCCTTGATCTGTTTTTCAGGTCAATTGTTTTTCCAGTGAGATATTTCACATTGTCTTCTACCTTTTCATTATTTTGGTTTTGTTTTATTGCTTATTGATTTCTCATGAAATCATTACAATCATTACCTTTCCTTTTCTCAATTCTAGTTTCTAAGGAATTATTTTCTTTGCCAGGCTTTTGTACCTCCTTTTCCATTTGGTCAATTCTACTTTTTAAGTCATTCTCCTTATTGTCTTTTTTATAGGTCTTTTACAATTTGTTCTAGTCTACCCTTTTTAAATCAGGACACTTGTTCTTCTTCAGTCTTTTATATTTTTTGAGGGGGGAGAGGAGGGCCATTGGGGTTAAGTGACTTGCCCAAGAGTACACAGCTAGTAAGCGTGTCAGGTATCCGAGGGTTCATTTGAACTCAGGTCCTCCTTACTCCAGGGCTGGTACTCTATTCACTGCTCCACCTAGCTGCCCTTCTAGTCCCTTTTTAAAAGTATTATTTTCTTCAGTATTTTTTGAGTATGTCACCTTTACCTAGCTGTTGCCTCATTTTTCATGATTGTTTTGCATCATTCTCATTTGTCTTTATTTTTTCTACCTCTCTTACTTGATTTTCAAAATCCTTTTTGAGCTCTTCCATGGTCTGAAACCAATTCATCTTTTTTCCTGGAGGATTTTGGTGTGGGAACTTTGATTTTGTTGTCTTCTGAGTGTGTAATTTGAACTTCTTTGTCACCATAGTAACTTTCTATGGTCAGAATTTTTTTCTGTTGTTTGCTCGTTTTCTAAGCCTCTTACTTGACCTTTAACTCCTTGTTAAAGTAGGTCTCTGCTTCCAGGGTGGAGGGCACATTTTCCCAATCTTCTTGAGTTTTGTGCAGTTGTTTTCAGTGGTACTTCTAGGGACCTGTAAGTTTTAAGTTCTTCCCTGGTGGTGTGATCTAAGGAGAGGTATCTATTCCTCTCCTTGCCTGTTCTCTATGAGCAACCACATGCACTTTTTCCTGCCCTGGAACTGTGAGGAAGGTCCTCCCCTCCACTGTGGCCATAGCTCTGCTGTGCTAGTACTCCTTCTCCCCCTCAGAATGCCATCCAGGACTGCAGCCTAGATCAGAGTTTGGACAAAGCAACAAAGTCTTGCCCCAGTTCAGTAAAAAGACCCCTTCAATCTCCTTCTGTCCGGTTTTTCTACCTCCTTACTAGTTGAGGGCTGACAGCTCTGGAAGCAGCTACTGCAGTTGCTGATTCGGTGACTGTTATGGCCTGCTACTGGTTTTCTGGATCATGGTCTGTGCTGGTGAGGCCTGAACTGGACTGTGCTCCACTCTCACATAGGGGCAGCAGACTTTTCCTTCTGATCTTCTAAGTTCTTTGGTGTTGGTGGTCTGAGAGGTCTTGAAATCTACACTCGTACTGCTGATTCAGTTGTTCTGAGGCCTGCTCCTGGTTTTTTGGGTCCAGGGCTATGCAGGTAGCCTGTGCTGGACTATACTCCTCTCTTATCTTTGTGCAACAGACCTTTCCTGTTAACCTTCTAAATTATCTTAGGCTGGAAAATTATTTCATTACATCTATTTGTGGTTTCTTCCACTCTATAATTTGTTTAGAGTCTTTCTTTAAAAGTATTTGGTCAAGTTTAGGGGAGAGACCAGGTGAGTCTCTGCCTTTACTCCACCATCTTGGCTCCATTTCACTTTGTTTTTTATATGAGTAGTTTTTTCCTCTTATACACTGCCTCTCTAAAGAACTATATTATTATATAACAAAAAAGAAAATAACAAACTAGGAAGAACAAATAGCAAACCTATTCAAAATACCAAAACTAGTGAAATTATAACATCCTTGAATCTTGCAACCCATAAAAAGAAGTGGTAAGAGATGTCTCATATTTTTTCTTCAATTCCATACTTCTTCTTTGTAATTTTGCAACATTGATTTTTTTCTTGTTTCGTGCTTCTCGTTCTTTCCATTAATATTGTCATAATCATTGTGATTTTTGTTTTGTTTTTCACTTACTTTACTTTGCCTCAGTTTATGTAAATCTATCCATGATTTTCTGTATCCATCATATTCATTAATTTTACAACAGAGTAATATCCTGTCACATTTACAAATGAATTCATTTATCCATTAGCAATTGATGCACATGTACTCTGTTTCCTGGTTGTTGTTGTTGTCACCAAAAACATGCTGCTATTAATATTTTGGTGTACATGGTACTTTCTTTCTTTAATCGATTACTTTTTTGGGACATGTACCTAGCAGTTGAATAGCTGGGTCAAAGAATATTTCTAAGTTGCCTTCCAGAATGATTGTATTGATTCACAGCTTCAGTAACAATGTAAAAGAGTGCCTGGTTTATCAAAACTCTTCCAACATTAAATATTTCCACATATTTTTCATTTCTTCCAGTATTCTGGGTGTCATACGAAACTTGGTGTTTGTTTTCATTTGTATTTCATTTAATTTGTTCATTTCAAGCAGTATTTCACATAGTTGTCCATAATAGTTTGCAATTCTTTTGAAACTTGTTCACATCTTTTGATGACATATATTGAGTTTCGACTTTTATTCTTTTTTTGTACTAGTAACCTGAATATTATGCATCTTTCTGAGAAATTTGATACAAAGATTGTTTTCTCCCAATTTGATAATTTCCCTCTCTTCTTAGATGCTTTAATTTTGTTTACGTAGCACTTACCTTCACTGCTTCTCTGGTCTCACAATATCTAGGTTTTAACAATCCCAGAAACTCCCTTACTCTGTATCTCCTCTATAAAGAATAACTCTTTTAATTCTTCACTTTATTCTCACACTTCTCATTCATTTACACTTACTTAATTATCTTTACCTTGAAGAGAGACTAAGTTTAACTTGATAGAAAGAAATACTTCTTAATAATCAGAGGTATCAAACATTTGTGCAGGCCATCTTGAGAGATGGTTAGTTCTCCTTCACTGAGAGTCTTTAAGCTAAGCATGGATAACCACTTTCAAGGCATCTTGTAAGCAAAAATATTTTTTCTGATTTATTGAAATTTATTTTTAGTTTTCAACATTAATTTCCACAAGATTTTTAGTTACAATTTTTTCCCTGTCTCCCCACCCCAAGATGACATGTAATCTGATTGCCCTTTTCCCCAGTCTGCCCTCCTTTCTGTTACCCCACTCCCACCCCCTTATCTCCTTTCCCCTTACTTTCTCATATGGCAAAATATATTTCTATGCCCCATTGCCTGTATATCTTATTTCTCAGTTGCATGTAAAAACATTTGTTTTTTAGAATGTTGAGTTCAAATTCTGTCCCTTCTTCTCTCCCTACCTACCCTCCATGAGAAGGCAAGCAATTCAATGTAGGTTATACATGTATCATTATGCAAAATACTTGCATAACACTCATGCTGTGAAAAACTAAGTATATTTCCTTCCATGCTATCCTGTCCCTCTTTATTCAATTATCTTCTTTGACCATATCCCTTTTCAAAAGTGTTTGCTTTTGTCTTACCTCCTCCTCCAATCTGATCTCCCTTCTATCATTTCCTCCTTCTTATCCCCTTCCCACCTACTTTCCTGTAGGGTAAGATACCCAATTGAGTGTGTATGTTATTCCCTCCTTAAGCCAAATCTGATGAGAGCAAGGTTCACTCATTCCTTTTCACCTGCATCCTCTTCTTTTCCATTATATCAGCTTTTTATTGACACTTTTATGTGAGATAATTTACCCCATTCTATCTCTCCCTTTCTCCTTCTCCCAGTATATTCCTCTCTCACCCCTTAATTTTATTATTTTTTTAGATAACATACCTTCATATTTAATTCAACCTGTGCTCTCTCTCTCTCTCTCTCTCTCTCTCTCTCTCTCTCTCTCTCTCTCGATAGATATTCCCTTCAAAAATTCTTATATTGAGAAAGGTCTCATGAGTTCCAAATATCATCTTTCCATGAGGAATGTAAACGGTTCAAATTTAGTAAGTACCTTATGATTTCTCCTTTTGGTTTACCTTTTGATGTTTCTCTTGATTCTTATATTTGAAAGGCAAATCTTCTATTCAGCTCTGGTCTTTTCATCAACAATGCTTGAAAGTCCTCTATTTCATTGCAAATTCATATTTTGCCCTGAAATATTATACTGAGTTTTACTGAGTACGTGATTCTTGGTTTTAATCCTAGCTCCTTGGACCTCTGGAATAATATATTCAAAGCCCTTCAATCTCATAATGTAGAAGCTTCTAGATCTTGTGTTATCCTGATTGTGTTTCCATAATATTCAAATTGTTTCATTCTGGCTGCCTACAATATTTTCTCCTTCACCTGGGAACTCTGGAATTTGACTACAAAATTCCTAGGAGTTTTCTTTTTGGGATCTTTACAAGAGGCAACTAGTAGATTCTTTCAATTTCTATTTTCCCCTCTGGTTCTAGAATATCAGGGCACTTTTCTTTGATAATTTCTTGAAAGATGATTATCTAGGTTCTTTTTTTGATCATGGCTTTCAGGTAGTCCAATAATTTATAAATTATGTCTCCTGGATCTATTTTCCAGGTCGGTGGTTTTATCAATGAGATATTTCACATTGTCTTCCATTTTTTTCATTCTTTTGGTTCTCTTTTATAATATTTTGATTTCTCATGAAGTCACTAGCTTCCACTTGTTCCATTCTAATTTTTAAGGCAATATTTTCTTCAATGATCTTTTGGCCTACCTTTTCCATTTGGCTAATTCTGCCCTTTCAGGCATTCTTCTCCTCTTTGGCTTTTTGGAGCTCCTTTGCCGTTTGGGTTAGTCTATTTTTTATGGTGTTATTTTCTTCAGTATTTTGGGGGTCTCCTTTAGCAAGCTGTTGACTCATTTTTCATGATTTTCTTGCATCACTCTCATTTCTGTTCCCAATTTTTCCTGTTCTTCACTTACTTGATTTTCCTAATACTTTTTGTGCACTTCTATGGCCGGAGATCAGTTCATATTTTTCTTGGTAGTTTTTGATGTAGGCTCGTTAATTTTGTTGACTTCTTCTGGCTGTATGTTTTGATCTTCTTTGTCCCATATAAGATTCTATAGTCTGAATCCTTTTAGGCTGCCTGCTCATTTTCCCAGCCAATTACTTGACTTTTGAGTTCTTTGTCAGTGTTTGACTGCTTCCAGAGTGGAGAGTGCTTTGTCCCAAACTTCAGGGGTTTTGCGCTGTCATTTTCAGTACTACTTCTATTCTGAGGTGATACTTCTCTCCTGGCCTGTGCTCTGGTCTGTGAGTTCAAGCACTCCTTTCTGATGGGTAGCTACCTGGAGGACTCCCTCTCCAGAGTCACCACAAGCTCTGCCACCCCAGTGCTCTTCCTTACCCAACGGCCACCAAACAGGATTGTGACCCAGATCTAAGCAGGTCAAAGCAAGAGAATGCTGCTTCAGTGCAAGCAAAGTGATCCCTACACTCCTGTTCTCATCAGGCCCTTGATTCCTCCCACCTATTCTGTAGGCCTGGTGCTGAGAGAGTACCCGCCTATGCAGCCACCTCACCACCCCAGGGCTAGGGCCAGACCATATCCTTCTCTCACCAAGGTCCAACAATTTTCCCATTGATCTGCTCAGTTGTCTTTGGTGTTTGTGGTTTGAGAATTCTGGAAACTGCCACAGCTGCCAGTGATTCAGTGCCCTGTAGCCTGATCTGCCTGGTCTGCTCTGGTCTAGTCTGTCCTAGCATGGCCCACACGGGGCTGTGCTCCGTTTCCAGCATGGTGCAATAGATGCTTCCCAACATCCATCCAGACTGTCTTGGGCTGGAGATTTGTTTCACTCTGTCATTTTGTGGGTTCTGTAGCTCTAGAATTTTTTTAGAGTCCTTCTTTATGGATTTTGGAAGGATTTAGGGGAGAGCTCAAGCAAGTCCCTATTTTCACTCCACCATTTCGACCCCCTCTTCCCCCTCCCCCTGACCATAAATGAAATTCTTTTTCAAGTATGGGTGACTAGATCTAGGAGTTGGCAGTCTAGACTGCATCTCTGATAAATGTCTCAATTCTGAAATTCACTGATTCAGTAATACTTCAGAAGCACTACTTCTTGAAATTTTTTATACAGTAAGGAGCTAGGTTCCACTGAGTCAATTCTAACACCAGTTTAACAGTATTATCTTTTCCCCTCCTTTGCACCAACTTTCCCCAGTTGGGTAAGATGGGAAGGTGGTAATGAATAAATATGGGGTATGTGTAAGTGGGCAGGAGTCCTCAAAAGAGGGAATTATTACAGCCTCCTAGGACACGTGATAAATTTCAAGATGTTCAAATAGCACTTTGGTTTTTTAAAGCATTTTTAAAGATCAGAGCATTCATGCCTTTCCCCCTCCCCAGGCACTTTCTCCCTGTTCTTGAAACCCCACCCCCCCTTGTTTTCCACAGATCTTTTCCTTTCTCTTCATTATGTTTACTTCTCATGACTTTGTCATTGTCTGAATGCTGACCTTTCATTTCTCTGTCCTTACCTTTTGATTTTTTTTTCCTTTTTTGCCACTGCCATTTATTCAAGAATCCCTTCTGTCTTCTATATCCTTATGAACTTCACTTTGTTTTAAAATATATGTCTCTTTCTTTAAGGATTTCTACTATTTTAATTTTCTGTTCTATATCTGCTTCAGTAGTTATCACAGAAAACTCATCCTTTCGCCCTTTTTCCAGGTTGCTTCTATATGCTGCTACAGAGGAGCCCTAGCTTTCCCTTACTTCTTTCTTCTCCTAAAATGTCTTTTTGGGGCCTTCCTCTCATACACAAAAGCAAGGCCTCATTGACCTACCCACTTTGGAGCTACTTAGATTCTGATCTGGCTTTTGCACTCCCATGTTAGATTCTGGGGATATTGGACTTGAAAGCAAGAGCTATGTGGAAGGAGAAAGTGGCTCACAGCTACTGGTAACTGTTAATGATTCTCCAGCCTATAATGACTATAAAGCTTTTATATGCATGGTGGTAGGAGACCATGATCTTAGGTGTTTGTGGTAGAGGGATTTAAATTTGGTTCACTGAGTTTGCAGAGTTTGCATTGTGAGGGGAATGACTTACGTTATATAAAGGTATTGTCATAAATCAGATGAGAGAATGCTTAATATGATGATTAGTCAACATGATACATGTGAAGATGAGTAAGGCTGGATGAAGTAGGGTAAGAGTGTGTTCAGGTGTAGAACCCAAGTAGTCCCTGTACAGAAGGCTGATCCAAGGCCAGAGTACTAGGAAGTTGTGAAGGAACATGGAGTTGTGGAGAAAGTTGGTATTAGGAAAGGCATAACGTACTTCATTATGCCTAAGGTTCAAGTCTGAGTGATTCCATATCTAGTGTCTTCCCACTTTGAAACTCCATTATCTAAGAAGCAATGAAGACAGAAGGCTACCACACAGTATATATGCATATATGTAAGTGTATATATACATACACATATATGTGTGTGTATCTGTCCAAGGTACCACCTTCTCTCCTCTGACACTGACATTATCCTGCCCGTTCTCATTAAATATCTGTATGACTGATTGTTCTACCTGCCTCAAGTCTCTCCCTATTCTAGTCCTTTCTCCACTCAGCTATCAAATCAGTCTTTTTAAAGCAATATGACCATGTCATACCCCATCCATATTCAAATAACTCCAATGGCTCCATATTACTTCCTGGATCAATTTATTCCAAGTTCTTCATAACTAGGCTTATTACTACCTTCCCATTCTTCTTACACATCATTCTGTACCACATACTCTGTGATCCAGTGGCACTGGCCACCTTTGTGTTCCTAGAACAAGACATTCCATCTCTTGACTCCATAAATTTTTACAAGATATCCTTCATGCCTGGCATTCTCTCCCTCCCTTATCTTTGTCTCCTGGCTACCCGTAAGGCCAATCCGTAAGTGAAAGTTCTTTCCTGCCTATTGAATAGGCCTCAGGTGGGGCCAACAAAAGGAGGCCTGATTAGAGGCTGGCCCATACCTTTTCACTAACTAGGTCTGAGGCCCCGGGACCCACACCTTTTTGCTAAGTAGGCTCTGAGCCCTCAGGGCCCTGAACAGGGTATAAAAGCCCTGAGGTTGGTGTTTTGCCTTTGGGGGCATGCTCATTGAAAGAGTGTTGGTGATGAGACTCTGGGTGAGCCATTGAAGTACCGCCCCCCCACCCCCACCCCAGGCACCGGCTTTGCAAAACCTAGATGTTGATGCTTCTCTGGTAACTATGTATATTGTGATTTTGTCAGGCAGAAATCTGTCTGTTAATATGTTTATATTGTCTCTGTTTTCAATTTCTTTTTGTAATTGCTCTGAAGTTCATGATACTGGCTTTCACTGCCGCCCCCCCCCCCAAACTAAGTGAATGGTTTATGTATGTTTAATTAAAATAAGATTGTTAACACCTTAAAGCTGCTTTCCTTAGAAAAGTAGATCAAAGAACCTGTGCTAGCAACTCTCCTGTGAGCCTGCCTTGTTGGTCTCATGCCCCCACAGCAGCTGTTAGCAACATTGTTGTTACACTATTTTGGCTTCCTTCAAGTTTTATCTACAGTATTATTTTCTGGGACTTCTGGGAGCCTAGATATCAGAGTAAGCAGTAATTTACCATAACTGTCCCATGCACATCTCTGAACAACCATAAAATAGCACCCCAAACAAATCCACAGCAGAACCAGCAAAAAGATAGGGTGAAACTATGTTTTAGCCCAAGAAACTTGAAAGATCAGCAAGAAAGGTCTGTCTCATTCTGGTAAAAGGGGAACATAGTCCAAGACAAAGGGTCCCAGAAAGCCAGCAGCAAACCTCACCTTGGCAAACCAATGGGAGAGCCTGAACCTTAGTACAATATGTCCCTCATATCTTTCCCATTAGATAACAAATCCTCGATGTCAGGACTCCCCTTTTTCTCCTATCCCAATAATTTAAAGTTTTTCCCTTCGGGATCCTATTCAGATGTCAGTTCCTATATGATATTCCTCTTTCTCTTGTCCCAGCTGAAAGTGCTCTCTCCTTCCTCATGTTTCTCACCAATCTTTTCCTTAGTTCTTATTTATTTCTACTGGCTTTTACTTTTCATATATATAGTTTTAATGTGTAGGAGAGCTTTAAAGGTTAGTACCTATAATTAGTAAGTTTTAGGGATGACCACCCTTCTTTACCTGGTACTTGACTCATTAACTTATTAATTCTCATCTCAGGTTTTAAACAAATCATGGAGGTATGTTATAATATTTCCTCATAAATTACTAAATTGCAATATCTCTCCCATTAAATGGCTCTGAGTATACACACCTCCACCCCAGTTTGTCAAATGTGATTTATTTTTTTTAGAGAAAGCTTCTTTCCATAAGCTTTACTATGTATAATCAACACCTTTTCTTTAGCTTTCTCCCACATCTGAGCCTTAAATAAATCTTGAGGTTACTGACTATACAATTTATCAACATTGTAATAAACAATAAAATGAAGACATAAATGATTATTTATAATGTATCAGCTGTATCAGCTATTAAAAAAAACAATCACTATCCTATTCACCTCTAATCATCAACTCTGGAAACAGTTTTACTCTTGAGCATTCTCACTAAGGCATTTTCTTTAAATTGCTTCTTTGCAAAATAAGGCTGAAACTCAGTTTCCTCTAGAAATTTCTTTTCAGACTTTGACTTTGGTGGTTGAAAACACTCAGCTACCCAGGAAAGTTCTCTTACTTAGTCCTTTCTCTCTGTCCTTGGTCTCTCTCTAGGTGTGACACTTAAAGGAAAATTAAGCAGCAAGTCCCTTCAGAGACTCCCTGTAACTCTCAATCATTCCAACATTTCTTGCCTCCATAGATAATGGATGGGAATGGCAAATTTCACCAGGGGTTAGTGGAAAACAAAAAGATGTGTGATTATGTACATGTGTATATAACAATACATTATACAAGTGTATGCATGTGCATACATACATGTATATAATATATAGTTGTGCATATGTGTAGGTGTGAACACACCATACATCTGTGTATATAGATGATGTCTAGGTTCTTTCTTTGACCATCAATTTCAGGTAGTCCAATAATTATTTAATTATCTTTCCTCAATTTCCTAGGTTAATTATTTTAACAATGGGATATTTAATACTTCATTTTTTAATTTTTTGGCTTTGATTTATTGTTTCTTTATATTTCATGGAGACATCCACTTAGTTGCCACTTGCCCAATTATATTGTTTTTTTGAGAAATTATTGTCTTAAGTGAGATTTATTGCCTCTTTTCTGTTTGAGTAACTCTGTTTTTTAGAGATTGCTTTCTGTGAATTTTTGAGCCTCTTTTACAATTAAGCGAATTCTACTTTCGGGGGGTATTATTTCTTCAATAATTTTTTATGCCTCTTGAAACAAGCTGTTAATTCACTTTTCATAATTTTCTTAATTGCTCTCATCTCTTTTCTGCATTTTTCCACTACCACTCATGACTTTTTTTTAACTCTTCCAGAAATTCTTATTGGGCTTGGTACCACTTAGCATTTTTCTTTGAGGCTTTACTTGTAGCTCCTTGCAAATTGTTTTCTTCTCAGTTTATGTCTTGGTCTTCCTTTCAACTGCAGTTGCTCTTTAAGATCAAGGTCTTTCGTTGGTTTATTCATTTTTCTAGTCTATTTCTTGCCTTTGAATTCTATGTTAAAGTTGAGCTCTTGGTGGTGAGCAGGCATGGTGTCAACCTTCAGGCTTTTTCATGCTACTGTTTTCAAACCCAGTTCTGGGGGCCTGCAAGTTTTTTGCAGTGTTCATGGTTGTATGATGCTAGGAAAGGTATAGTCACTACACTGTGATTTTTACCCAGAAAGTGCCCCTACTCCTTAGGCACCACAAGTACTAGCACTACTCTTGGCACTGGAATTGTAACCTGAATCCCTGCTCTTCTGCAGCCATTTTGTTAACATTCTTGACTCAGAAACACAACCAGGGTGCTTGCTCCTTTGTGACCAATCACAAAGGCTTCTGTCTACCCTGGAACTGTGTCCTAGAGCTGTGTATTAGCAATAGAGTTGCCAATCAGTGGCAACTGGCTGCAATCATGTGCATTTTGATGTGTAGTGCAATCATGTGATTGTCAATGCAAGCAATGGGTCCCCTGCAATCTTTTGTTGACCAGTTTTTCTACCCCTCTTACTGCCTCTGGGCTGAAGTTGCTAATTCTGCCAACCTCCTAAGGGTTTTTTGGCTGGAAAAAATGTCTTATTCTGATATTTTGTTGGCTCTTTCATTTTAATATTTGATTTGAGACACTATTTTTCAAGTTCTTTGGAGGGGGATGTTGAGAAAATTCAGCTTGGTTGCTGCCTCTATTCTTCCATATTGGCTCTGCCCCCACCACCAAACATTCTTAAGCAGAAGAGTGACATAGTCAGATATATGATTTAGGGAGACTATTTTGGCAGTCTAGTGTAGGATGGAATGGAGAAGTTGAAAAGAAGACTAATCAGAATTAATTAATTCAGCTGAGAATTGATGCTGGTCTAAATGAAGACTGGTTGTGTGAGCAGAAAAGGAAGACTACTTATGAGAGACTTTCTCCAGGCATTATCAATAAGATCTGCTACTAGATTGAATATAGGGCCTTATTTTGTCTAATTTTGGAGGAGGACTGAAACCAAACTGAATACAAGGTTACTTTATCACTTCAACTACATTGGGCTATTGGGGTTGCTAGCCTCAGCTGGAAGCTCTTAGTTGCACTGTTTTATGCCCATGGCATTTTCTAAAGCCCCACTGGTACTAAATTCCTACATCTGTCCTAGTCCAGATGTACACTTGTGTCTTAACTGACACTATTTTTCATCTCTGAAAAGGAAAGCATACATGTTAAGTTGTATATATTTGATGCTACAATGTCTGCAGAGTCACCCCATGGTACTCCTTGGGGAGAGGTTGTTGATGTGGTTTTAGAGGGTGAGATGATGCAGATGTGAAGGACTGCATGCTTGTAGTGGTGTTTCTAGGCTGACTCTTTTCAGCAAGTTGTGAAAAGCCTGTAAATTAGAGCTGGCACCAGCTGCTTTTACTCATAGGCAATTAAGTTTTTTAACCACCTTCTTAGAGTTTGGAAAGATGAATCATTTCTTCAAATGTATAATAGTATTTGCAATATAATATGTTTTTTAAAAAAAAACTATGCATAATATGTGTGCTTGGTAGGAAATAACTTTTCTCCCAGTTAACACTTGCAAGACTTTAAAACAGTTTTTAATCACGGTGTAGTAGAAAAAATCAGGGGCTCTTCAGTCATGCATTCTGAGTTCAGTCCTGGCATTGTCATTAACTCACTGTATGACCATGAGATCATCTCTTTATCTGTCTGGACCTCAGTTTCTTTACTTTCAAACTGGAGGTTTGGGGGAAGGGATGGGGTTGCGACTACATGATTCCTTAAATTCCCTCCTAATTCTAAAATATTATGAATATGAGTCTATCCATTTGTGACCAGGAGTAACCACCATCCCCACCACCACTACCACCACCCCATACCCCACCAAATATATGAACAGATCAGCAGGCAGGGTTAGAAATTACTTAGAATACTGATTGTACTGGTGAGGAGGAGGCCAATGAAAGGTGACGATATTAATTATGTAAAGTAACATTGCATAAAAGGGAGAAAGTGTCTGTTTTGAGAGAGCCCAGAAACCATTCCACAGTTTATAAAGAGATGTCCACTTCACATCTGCATCAAGCTGGAGGAAGAAGAGGATGGACGACATGAGAGAGGGAAGAAGCTGGCCCCAGAAGTGACTGAACTGGAGAGCTGATGTTAATGTAAAGTGACAACCTGACTTTATAGATTTCCTTAAATGTCTAGTGTAGAGCTGGATCTGTTCCAGGTGGTGCCAATAAAGTGGAATGGGGCTCATGGGATAAAAGCACAGAAATGGAAAAGCCACTTGGGGGTGGGGAGAACAGGGAATCAAGACATTTAGGCCCAATTTTATATTTTCTTTAATCAGTTGATCTTGAATATATGTGGTTTTAATATATAGCCAAAACTATAGTTAGTTGTGAAATAGTAAATTATTTATGATATGTAATATAGAATAATAGTAAATGCTCCTATTTGAAAGCATGCTTAATCAGTAGAAACTTATTCCTAAAGAGTTAAAGAAAGCACTTTCCTGAGATTCTTGGAAATGTAAATAATACCTATTAGTACTGTTCAGAAACAAGCTAGCACTTAGGATCATAGGACTTGGGGCTAGGTTTTACAGCTGAGGAAAACCAAAGACCAGAAAGGCTAAATAACTTAGCCAGGTCACTCAGATAGTATCTAATTTATCCATCTATCGACTAGAGCCAAAACTTCCATCTAGGTTTTTTGGAAAGCTCTTCACTTTGCTGTTTGATTCCCCAATCTCCAAACTACAAGTCTTTCTAGCTTTTAATTTACTTCCTGAAATCTACGTTCCAAATAACAAAGGACTAGCTGTTCTGTGACCCTAACATGCCATCTCTTCCCTCTATGCATTTATACCAGCTGTCCCTTCTGCCTGGAATGCATTCCCTCTCCACATCTGTCTCTCAGAATCCTTGTCATACTTCAGTGATCAGATCAGGTGCCACCTTATTTGAAAAGAGTTTCCTAAACTCTCCAGTTTTTAATGCACATTCTCTCCTCAGATTGTCTTTTATTTCTTTAACTATGTTTATGTTGTATAAGCCAGTGGAAAGGTAAGATTCTTGAGTGTGGGGCTGTGTGTGTGTGTGTGTGTGTGTGTGTGTGTGTGTATCCCTAGTGCTTAGCACAGTGTCTGCCATGTAGTATGCTTAATAAATGTTTATTGAGTTGAATATATTAATGTTGAACTTTAAGTCAAGCAGACTCCGCCCCCCCATCATTTTTTTTGGATAAACTGCTAACTATGCCTGCTCTATCTTATAGCTGTGACATTTATTGCTTTTACCCTTCATTGTATAGAAGAGGACACTGGCACCCAGAACAGGGAGGTGACTTGCCCCAAGTTAGTTTGTGGAGAGGCATGATGACAACCCAGGCTTCCTATCTCTCAGCCTCAGTATAGACATACTTTCTTTTCCCTTAACATGTGCTATAGCTTTCATCTTTTTATACACTGGTGAGCCCAGGGATCAAATTTGGTAAATTGGGAAGGAAAAGACTTCACCAGACATCAATGAATGAGCCAAGCAGGAAAGGGGTGGGCCGGGGGTGGGGGAGTGGGGTGGGCGGGAATGCCTCTCCCGTTATTGCTTTCCCCTTGAGGCTATCGCTGATGAATGATTGCACCCTGTTTTGTGACAGTAAATGAACCTTCTTTTCTGAGTTCAAGGTGCCTTGGTCTCAGCTGCCAAACACTGCAGGGGCTCCTGATGCACTCATTAGCATTATCTGAATTAGCTTAATCCTGGGATTATGTGTCTTCAACATATGTCCCTGCCATGTGGAGTACTTTTCATGGCTGACCCATCCTTATTGCCCTATAAGGACTTAGACTGCTTTGAATTTGAAAATAGTCAAATCCTCACAATTGTCCATCCCCAAGCTTTTGTTCATACAGTCATACACGTCTAAAATGTCTGTCCTCCCATACCTCCCACCATTTGTACCACATGAAAGTCTGTGCATCAATCAAGGCCCAACTGAAATATCCCTTCTTTCAAGAAAGGTCACACAATTCAGACCTGGAAGGGATCTTAGAGATCACTTAGTCCAACCCCTTCATTTTATAGATGAAGGACCCGAGGCCCGGAGAAGTTAAGTAATTAAGTAATTTGTCCCAGTTCACACAGTTAGTAAGTTAGTAAGGCAGAATTTGAAGCCAAGTCCACCAAATACAAATCCAGTCATCTTTCACATGATCCACTAAATATTCCCCCCTTGTCTGATTTCCTAACATTGTGTGTACATATATTTATTTATACCATATTAATCTTTCTTTCTATAGTTATCTTCTCTTGCTATAAGGTACCCCTTAGGGACAGTGAATTAACTTTTGTATCTCTCCAGAAGTTACCACAGTGAATTGCACATAATTCATAATCACTTTATTGAATGAATGCATAAATCATTTGGTTACTGAAGAAAAATATAGGACATATCTGTTCCACAGGAGAACAGTTTGAAAAATAAAGCCAAGGAATCTTTGTCCCCAGAATTCTCATCCTTCACCAGCTTAAGCATCTTTTTGTCTCTAGGCCCATGCCATTCCAGAACATTCTGTCCCACATTCATCTCTTCGTACTCTGAACTTCTAATGATCTTTTTTTTAATTTTTTTTTTTGCAGGGGGGAAGGGAGGGCAATTGGAGTTAAGTGACTTGCCCAAGGTCACACAGCTAGTGTGTCAAGTGTCTGAGGCCGGATTTGAACTCAGGAGCTCCTGACTCCAGGGCCGGTGGTCTACTCCCTGCATCACCTAGCTGTCCCAAACTTCTAATGATCTTAAAGACAATGCCACATAATTTAATCCCTCTACCTGCTTTTTTTTTGCTGTCTCATAATGTTTTTGAATTGTTTCATGGGGATTAACTTTGTCCCAACTAGAATAAGCACATCGAAGGAAGTGATTAGTATCATATTTTTTATGTCTCTCCAACCAAGTTTCTGAGAACATTGTAGCCTCTCAACCTCACATCAATACATTAATAGGATTATGCTTATAGTAACAAAAATTCTGATGACTGTGAATTCAATTTCTATAGAATTTTCCAGTTTATGAAGTGTTTCCCCTCTTCCCACAATTTCACAACGAGCGAGGTATTGCAAGAGCAATATGTGAGTGCATTTGACAATATCTTTTGGAAGACACCAGTTTATTGGAAATGAAAAAAAGTAACTTTAAGACTCAGATAACTTCCAATCTTTCCTGCAAAGTCTCCTCTATCTGCCTCACTGGGGTACATGGTGTTTTATAGTACATGGTATCTTTAATACTCACTTTCCATTATCATAGACTATCTTGTATTGTTATTTTTCAGATATAGTTATATAGTTATAGTTATTTTTCAGAATGTTTCCTCAACAAAGTGGTAAACAGTTTGTGGGCAAGGATCTATCATATGAATTTTTTCATCATTCCCACAGTGCCAAGTCCAAGACCTTTCTATGTTGTAGCAATGTGAATTGGCTGATTGAGGTTAATATGGGTAATTCATTCCAGTATATTCCAATTCTCTGGATGACAGAGGGCAATATCCTAAATGATAGTCTTATTCACCAATGTGTTACCCATATTTATAAAATGATAAGTCAATACTGTCTCATTTTAATGAATTCTTATTTATATGTTTGTATTATTTACAGTGGCATAGATAGGGTCATGACAAACCCATTATAAGATGACGATGGTACAAATCCATTGTTCTCTCCACATTGAGGACCTGAGTTTAATTACAGATTTTGCACATGCTACATACAGTTCAATACATAACTCTAATTTCAAAAATGGAGATTGAATATAAGCTCTGCCTGATTTCCCTCTGATTGATGTCTGGTCCACTGAGAGCCTCTAACACTTGCTTGGAAGTTTAATGTCAGCTTGGGAATTTGAGGCCAGGTTCTTTGAGCTGGCACATCCCCATTTCTCATCACAAGCTTCTCAGAAACAATTAACATTTTTTTATTTAAGTAATAAGTACTGAAGAAGGGATGTCATCATGAGATAATAACCTATGTGAAATCACTGGGCGTTCGGAGGTGAATCTATGGGTTCTCCATAAAATGACAAGACCATCAGCTAATGCCAACTTTTATAGAGCCTTAATGATCTAATAACTTTTCCAAGAAATAATTTTGATATTAAAAGGAGGAACAGAACTTCAAAGACAAAAATGTTAAGATAGCATTGAAATGCATTAAATATAGAAGAATGGTAGCGGGGGGAGAAAGGAAACATGGATTGAGACTTTTAAGAAGATGATAATATCTTTGCATTTTGAAATTATTATGGATATGCCATATAGCTTTGAATTAATCTGTATGAATCTATTCTTCTGTGAATTTAGGAAGAATAGGAAGAAGATAAATTCATCTCTCTCATCAATATCTTCCAGATGGGAATGATTACATCTAAATAATGCAGGGGGTGGGGTGGGGAATCAAATTCAATGAAAGAAAAGGCAAACACCAATTATTTCTGTGAAGATATTGGTCATATTTATTATTTGGTAATCAATAAACTAAGCCCAGCTAGCTTCCATGTCATTCCACTCAGGACTTGAGGAGTGGATTCTCCCCTGGCCTTGCTCATTCTCAAGTGCAATGAGAGTGAAAAGAATTAGTAATGAACATTTACAGAGAGTCACAGAATCTTAGAGCTGGTAGGAGCCTTAGAAATATAACATAGTTAGAACCATAGATGTAGAATGGTTCAGCTAGATGGGAATTGGTTATCATTGATTATAGAATGTTAGAATGCAAAGGGCCTCAGAGGTTGTCTACTTTAATACTTCTCACAATTCACAGCTAAGAAGTCTGGAGATCAGGAAACACTGTGGTATGGTCAAGGTTGCATAGCATGCCTTTTGGTGGAAAAGGAACAGTTTTAGAACTCAGGTTCAATTTTATTACCCTGTCCCCATAAAACATCCATATGTTATAATGTTTAGTATTTTGAGGTGCAGAAATTGACAGAACTTATTTATTTAGAAAAAAAAACTAACTTTACTGGTTCCTCATTCATCAGCAAGAAAAGCTCTAGTGTCAGTCTGGTTGTCTGGGAACCAGTAGTGACATCATTAATGGTGACCACCCAGTTGTGAGCCTTAGTAGAGTCATCCAGGTGGCTCTGCTTCTTTATAGTATTCATCCCCAGGCTCTTCTGTCTCATATTTACCTCAGAATAGCTAGTCTTTGTAACATTCCAATTGTGGCCAAAAGGTCTAGGGGGTGAGGATGCTGTTAAAAAAAGAAAAAAATCACCAGAAGTGGTCATTTAATCCATGTGGGAAAATCCTGGCCTCAGACATCTGCTCTGCTCCCTCTCGAAGGCACTGGGGAATGAAGCAAGGGATCACTTGCATGTTGAGACTATGTGAGAATGCTGTGTGAAGGGATGGAGAGTTGCTATTTCATATAAACATGGAACCTCAATGTATCTGGATTTGATTCATAAAGCAACATGGGCCTATAGTGCCATAGGCATGATTTCAATGCTATGGAGAAAGCATAGGTGCAGCTTAATGTAAATGTGTTGTGTGGAATAGTGAAAGAGTGGACCAGGAAGTAGGAAAGACTGGTTTGCATTGCAGCATTCTCATTAATTAACTATGTGACCTTGAGGAGGTCACCTAACATTTCTGAGCTTCAATTTCCTTAGCTGTGAAATGAGGGAATGGAGTTAGATGAGATCTGGGACTCCTTACAACTCTAACATTTTATGGTTTTCAGGTCAATCAATCAACAGGCATGAATTAAGCACCTACTGTGTGCTAAGTAGTGTAACACACACTGAGCATACAAACTCAATGAATGAAATAATCTGTATTCTCAAGGAGGTTCCATCTGGTTCTAACTTTCTATGATTTTAAGGACCCTACCCATTTGGAAATTCTATGCCTCTAGGATTCTAAGTTCTCTCCATCTCTGGTGGTGCAGAGTTTTATAATTCTAAAGTAAATCCAGAGCATGCCCCATTAAAGGGACTGTATAACCACATTCATCTGTCTGTATATCATTCTGCTGTCATACAGGTTTTTAAAGTATAGATTTAGAAGGTAAACTCAAGCATTGACTAAAACCATTAGCTCTTGCCTCTCGGTTGACCATATTTTCTCTCTTGATGGCACTGGAGCTTTTTACTCTGTCTTTTCTCTCCAAGTCTTGCATTTTTCTCAGGTTATCGTTCATTGTTATTGTTTTTAAGGTGGATTTAACAGAAATGTAATTGCCATTGGGCTTTGCAGATATGATGCTTTGACACCTTAAATGACTAGCAACTCCAAAACTTTGGACGTTTCTTCCAAGCAATGGCTCAAATACAATCCAGGTTTCATGAGTTTCTGGTGTGGAAAAAATTTCTACCTGGTAACCAACTTCTTAGGGATGAGCTTCTCCAAATTTAGCTGGGTTCATCCTCAGATGAAGACCATATGAACATCCATGTGGTATAATGGAATAAGAGGTCCTGGGTTCAAATCTACTTGTGGCACTTAATCTATTACCTGGGGCGAGTCACTTTACCTCATGAGGCCTCAGTTTCCTCCTCTATAGAATGAAAGAGTTGAACAAGGTGGCCTCTGAGGCCTCTTCTAACTTTAAACTTATCCTAAGATCTTATGACCTCTTTGGTGGTCTCATGCTCAAAATCTTTCCAGCTTCATGGGACATTGAAGAGATTCCAAAGTATTCCACTGACATATTCTTCATTACCAGCCACTTTCACAGCAGATAGAGGCATCCGAGGAGGCAGGTGGGTAGATAGTGTGCTAGGCCTGAAGTTAGGAAAAGCTGAGTTCAAATCTGGCCTCAAACATTTGCTATTAGCTCTGTGACCCTGGGCAAGTCATTTAATACATAAAACTGCTTGTCTTGGTTTCCTCAACTGTAAAATAGGGATAATAACAGCTTTTACTTCACACTAATGCTCTTTTTGTGAGAATTAAATGATATTTATAAAGCACTTAGCACTGTGCCTAAGATATAATACATGCTATATGAATGCTATCTATTATTAGAGGAAAATTTTGTGTAGGATGGACAATACAGAAGTAGGTGAAGGCTGGACAAATTTATCTCATTTATATCCACCTTCGCTTAATAGACACTGCTTTCATTAAAATTGTGTTCCCTCTCTATATCAGGGAATGGTCATGTGCTTTATCCAACAAGATGTGAAATTGCATCACATTCACATATGCTTGCACTGTAAACTTACAGCCCATAAAGTCATATATTTAGAGGAGACTAACTTGCAAGTTATAGTGGAGATGAAGAGAAAACCAAGGGAAAAAGAGCAAAGCGAGTTCCCTAAGGTCACATAGGAAGTTGTTGTCAGGTTTTAGGAGGAATGGTTTTCCTTATTTACTTTCCTGTGCCTGAGAACTCTGAATAAATTAACCCTCCTTTGCTAATCTCCAGCTGGTGCTTATGATGGGCATTGCTACCACTGTTTTCTCCTTCTCCACTTTTGCCATGGGTGGAGCCAGATCGCAACATAACCATCTGTGCTTTTTGTAATAAGAGGAGGCTTTTGAGCCAAGGGGAACCTTCAGACCAAGCATGGGATCTAAATTAGAATTGGGAAGCCCTAGCAGCTTTCTTCAAAGCGCAAGAGTTGGATGTAAGATCCTATTTTATTAGGTCTGAATTAAGTGGGTCAGGGGAAAGGAATAGTGAATGGCCTACTACCCTGCAAGGAAGTATGATATCAAGTCATGATTAACAAGAGAGGATGTTCTCATTTTCTTGAATTCCTCTGGCTTTCGCTGAAAAAAATTATATAAAGAATAACATTACTGTGTATTAATATAGCCCTTTAAAGTTAAATAGCCCCTTGCTTACATCTCATTTGATCCTTACTACACCCCTTCCCTGTGTGTTAGGTAATATTAACACTTCCAAATCCCATTTTACAGATGAGGAAATAGAGACTCAGAGAGCATAAGTGACTTTTCCAAAGTTATATTTGAAACTTGAACAAATATGTTCTCATGTGAAGCTTTGTGAAATTTCCACTAACCCCAGTGGCTTCTCTTTGTGAGGAAGCAGGCATGAAACAAACAGAAATCCATCTATCCATTCATCCATTCATTCAATGAATTCACTCATTCAAGAAGCACTTAATATATTCCTACTTTGTTTCAGGCACTGTGATAGGTGCTAGGGAAATGAGGACAAATGAAACAGGTTCTACCCTTAAGGAGCTTATATTCTACTAGAACATATATACAATAAATAACAAATATAGAGAGAGCAATCCCTGGAGATAAAGGAAGACATTGGCTGCTGGGGGTATCAGAATAAGCTTTGCATAGAACTTGGAAATTGAATTGAGCCTTGAAGGGAGATAAGCATTCTATAAGAAAGAGAACGGGAGCAAGTTCATTTCAGACAGACCATAGGTCCTGAAAAGGCATGCTGATCAGAGCTGGAATGTTGTGTATGGGGTATAGCAAATAAGAACATTTGGCAGGAATATGGAGTACATGAAGAAGATTAAGGTCTTCAATGGAGTAAGACTGCCATGGGCCTTAAATGCCAAACATAGTAGTTTGCACTACAGGCAAAAGGCAGCCATTAGAGATGGAGAGTTATTGAGTATCTTACTACCAAAAGAATTTTACTGAGAAGGTGTGCTCACTACTATTTCAGCTTTTGTAATGTCAGGTATGTTCTGTGACTCAAAATGAGCTTATAACAGATGATGTCGCCCTAATTTATATGCGGGAAGAATTTGCATGATTTACAAAACTTAAAGCAATATATATAAATATCAGTGTCAGCAGCATGCTGGTAAATATTTAAGAACTGGCTCTCTGGAAAAAAGAAGTATTCATGATACACTTTTAAGTTCAATCTGTTATTACAATTGTCTCTATCTCTTTATTAAATCACAACAACCAACAGAACATTAAGTGTAGCTTTGATTTGGAGCATTTGCTGGTTTCCAAGTTGTAAATTCTCACACTAAAAATTTAACAATTGGCTCCCTGTTCCAGTTAGCTCCAATTCTAGCATTATGATTGTTATTAATACCTATCCATATATGCATATGGATATATAACTATTCACATATAGGTTTTTTCTAATAATCCAAGGAATAACACAATCCTATTAAACAATTGTATGTATAGGTATCATTTTCAAAGAAATCACTAGTTATTGCTTGACTTAGAATGAGCTGGAAGAACTGAAAGGGACTTTAGAGATCATTTACTCCAGCTTCCTCTTGCTGTCTAAGAGGAAACTGAAACCAAGGACGGGTAAATTATTTGGGCAGGATATTTCAAATACTTACTGAAGAGCAATGACTAGAACACAGTTCTTTTAGCTCCAAATCCATCCCTTTTTTCCTCTATGGAATATTGCTTCCCATCATATCAATCAGAAAGGCACAAGAACTGTTTATTTCCTCCTCTGCAGAATTATGGGAGTGAATTAGATGATATTTAAAGCCTTCTAGAAATATGACATCCTATGGTTCCAATATTTTAAAATATCTTTCAGCTTTAACATTCTATTGCTTTGTCTAGATCCATCACTATAAGGATATGTCCATGTTATGAAAAACACCAGCATACCTCAAGTGATTTTGTCATGACTGATTTGGATTCTAGTAGCATTTATTTATCAATTATGTGTGTATTTATTAAGGCCTCCCTATGTTTCTAGCGCTGTACTAAGTAATATGAAACACTCAGAAAAATATGACAAAATCTTATAGTATTTCTTTGTTATTTCTTGTCAGGAAAGACCAGTTCAACTCAACACTACGCCAGGTGTTAGGAATACAAATACAAAGATAAAATCATGTCTTTCTTCAGGGTGTTTGTAATCTCCTAAATGGAGGATGGTATTAGATATAGCCAGATTAGCAAGTGTAACATCGTTTGAAAAGGGAAAGTCAATTCTTGATTGAATTATTAAAGTATTACTTAAGATATTGCACCTGAGTTGAGATTGAAGCAAGTTTAGGGTTCTAAAGGGAAGGAGAGGAGGAGGAATAGGAGGAGGAGAAGGAGGAGGAGGAAAAAAGAGGAGAACAGATATTTTAGGATTCTGTGGTTCTAATCTCTTTCAAATAGATGGTATCCTAACATAAGACAAAGCTTATATAGATATATTTATCCCTATCTATATCAATCTGTCTCTATATCTACATCTATACCTCTATCTACTATTTCTATCTATCTATCTATCTATCTATCTATCTATCTATCTATCTGTCTGTCTGTCTATGTATCTTTCTATATCTATATCTATCAGATAGATTATATATAAGGTATGTACATACATGTGTGTGTGTATATATATATATATGTATATGTATATATAATTTCCCCCCTTGCTCCCATTCTCCAAATAACAAAATTGACAAAGATACAGGCTGCCAATCTAATTGGAGAATCAAATTCTTGAGTGAATAATTTACTTTCAGGTTTTAGTTGGAGCTAGTCAGTGAATACTGGGCCCAGAGTATCCACTGCTAGAAGCCTTTGCTACTACATTAGCTGATTGAGATTCAAATGATAAGATGGTTTCTCCCTATTGATACAGCTTCCACTTCACAAAGAAGTGAGGCTATCACCCCCTAGGGCCCTTCTCAATTAAAAACTGTTATTTGTTCAAATGTAATTCCCTGAAAGCCCTAGTGTGATGGAGGCTCTTATGAAAGCTTTTGTTTACATGCATTAAATTACCAGCATTTTCCAAGAAAAGTGTTTTCTATCATTTGGTTATTTACTCAGAAAACAGGTTTCTTGAGGTTGAAAGCAGTGTGGAAATGTGGCCCAAGGCTAACATAGACTTTCCTAACCCTTTCTTCCCTCCCCCTCCACCATTAGATATTATAACCTAACTCTATTGTTCACATTCCAATCCCAGAACTTTTTTCTTCAAAAAGCAATCAAAGAGCAGACACATTTTGAGGAAATGTGTGAGAAGATTCTTTCCCACAAGGAAAAGGAATTGAAATAAGATGAGATGTGTATTTCACATGAAGGATGGATGAAATAAAATAATATCAGTGGTTATATGGGACTGGAAAAGATCAAGTCCTAGGATGTAGCTGACTCCAAATATTTAGTGGTCATAAGTATGATACAATGTCAGTAAATTAGAGGGCATACTGAACTTAAACGTTTGTATATAACTTTTATTGAAGCCAAATTTCATCTTTCCACCAATAAAACTTCTCTACCCTCCCACCCTTGCTGGAAATTTCTTGGAGAGCCAACGTCTGTCAGTAACATTATTTGAGTGGTTTTAAGATTCTACAACAGCTACTGCTCTCTAGAGGAGCAAGGAGCAACTCACAGAGGCAAAAAAAGTCTTATAAATGTTTTAGTCACATCAAATTCACTATGCCCTTTCACTGTGGTCTCTGTTAACAGCATTGTCCATAGATCCAAGTTGGATTATAATGACAAGTGTCAAGAAGGAGCAAAAAAAGAAGAAAAAGAGTCCTTCCTAACTGGACAATGCCTTGAGTCTCAGAAATCTCAGTCTTACAGAATGATGGATTACAGAAGGAAAGTATTCCACATAGCATCCATATATGTGAAATGCATTATTCTTTCCCAGTTTGTTTCTTTGTTAAGAGAAAGCTCATCAAGAAAGATGTGGCATATTCCTTTGAAAGAGTTTTCCAAAATACCAAGTATAACTTGTTTCTCCAGGTCACAGGAAAAATTTGCTTTTTTAAGACTCAAAGCAATATATAAGCCAGAGTCAAAAGGATACTCAGAGTAATACTTTCTTTAATATACAATGCCTCCATGTCCTCCAAAAATATTTTAAGTATCACAGACATTATAAACAACTCTCTTCAGAAACTTTTTCGTCAATGAACATAAGTGGGCTAAATACATGAAACAACTGTTTTGTGTGTGTGTGTGTGTGTGTGTGTGTGTGTGTGTGTGTGTGTGAGAGAGAGAGAGAGAGAGAGAGAGAGAGAGAGAGAGAAAGACAGACAGACAGACAGAGACAGAGAGACAAGGAGAAACAAGGAGACAGAGATAGAGACAGAAAGATAATAGTGGAGTATTTAATGAAGATTAGCAAGCATGTTATCACTGGTTTTCATGGAAATCTCTGGCTCATTCTAAACACACAACTTCATTTCAACTCCATTAAAATAAATTCTATAAATTACAAATATAGTTATAAAAGCACTAAAGATTCTACATTTGTGTTAGATAATAGAAGATAAAAATACAAATGGATGGTGGAATTTGCAGGGGCAGATTTGGGCTTGATAAACAGAAATAATTCATAGCATTTAGTGCTATCTCCTCAAAATGGAATGGGCTATCCCAGGAGCATGTAAATTCCTCCTGACTACAAACTAGATCATCATTTTGGGGAGATCTTAAAAAGGTTTACATTGGCTTACTGGGCATCTAAGGATCCTTCCATGTCTTAGATGCTGTGGTACTGTAATTTGGTCCAAGAAATAGGGCTAAGAAAACGAATATAAATTTTATTTCAATTTAATATAAGAAAGAGGTCCAGAACTCCCCCCTCCCCACAATTCTAATGGGCAATTATCAAACTTCTGTATTTTCTCCCTCCCATTACCCCATTCCCCAATGCAAAAAGGAAGAAAACAAAACCCTTGTAACTAATAAGCATAGTTGAGCAAAATAAATTCCCACATTGGTCAATTTAATTTTTATTTGTCTATGTTTATTCACTCAAATGACTTTTCATGTCATTGATACAGTCAGCATTTATAGAAGTATATAAAATTGTAATGCTCATAAATGATATGCTTGTTTTACTTCTGATATTATAAGAAATGTGTCTAGTTTATCTTCATTACACATAAT
>CM053625.1:6613974-6629328 GCA_028646595.1 Phalanger gymnotis
CTTTGGGCCTGGGGCTTAGCACTTAACAGCTGAAAGTACTTTCACTCAAAGTAAACAAAGTAAACAAAAGCCAAACTCCTCAAGTGCTGAGGAGCCCATTTTGCCTTAAGGACACAAGAGGCTGGATGATTTGATCTAAATATCATCAGTTAGAGATGATAACTGAATCCTTAGGAAGTAATAAGATTGTCAAACTAAATAATATAGTGGAAGAAGAGAACAGGGCACAGAATAGAGCCCTGTGGCATACCCACAGTTAGTAGAATAGGTTTGGATGAAGATCAAGCAAAGGCTAATGAAAAATGGTCATTTATATAGTTTGAATATCAGATCTTTATTATATCAGAAATATTTTGTATAAAAAAGATATTTTTCTACATCAGCCATTCTTCTTCCATTTCAATAATTATGTCTGTGAAAAACCTTTCAATTTTACAAAGGCAATTAATCTATTTTGTCTTTTGCAATTGTCTTTATTTATTGTTTGGTGAAGAATCCACTCCCTAGACATAATAGTAATTATTTAATTTATTAATGATATCTATTTCAGATATTTCATGGTATGTGGCATAAGATAGTGGTCTTCACCTAATTTATGGCAGACTTCTCTCCAATTTTCCCAGAAATTCTTGTCAAATAGGGAATTCTTTTCTAGAAAACTTATGATTTTAGGTTCACTGAACACTTGGTTAATGAGTTCAATTATTGGGCAGAATCCAGATGGTGGAAAAAAACCATGAAGTTGCCTGAGATCTCCCCAGTTTCCCTCAGAAACAATATTACATGAAGCCTCTAAATGAATTCTGGAGGGACAGGACCACCCATGAAAAGATGTAGTGAAACAATTTTCCAGCTTAAGCTTAAAATAACTTAAAAGTTCTTCAGGAAAGGTCTGTCTCATTTGGATAAAAGAGTAGCAAAGCCCAGTACAGTATCCAAGCAAGCCAGTGAGAGGCTCATAGTCACAGCACAGACCAGCAACTGAGGCCCATGTCCAGTGCCACTGCACCGTAGCTGTGAGGCCTCCAGGCACACAGCAGAAGACAAAATGCCAATCCTAGAATCCAGGGCATAACAGGCACAACAAGGTTGGGTCAGCCCAGAATTGTGGGTAAACCACCAGTAACTGAGGCCCTGGCACAGAAAGTCAGTGACCAGGCCCCTGGCCCTCAGTATGTGAAGTTTGGGATGAGAAGACCAGAACTGAATAGAAAAATCCGTCTTCAACTAAAAGACTCAAGAAAAGCATGAAAAGGTAAACACGGAAAAAAAAACAAATGAACAAACATTTTATTCAATAAGGTTAAATTGTTGATATCTCTACACAGAAAGTTATACTTGTAACTCTTAAGAACTTAATCTCTATTAGGGCAGTTAGAAGGAGTATATATAGATAGAATATATGGGTATAAATTGAATCTGATATGATGATACAAAAAAAGGTGAAAAAAAGATTGTACTGGAAGAAGAGGAAAGGAGGAGGCAGAGTAGGGTAAATTACATCACATGAACAGGCATAAAAGACCAAGGAAAAGGGATGAACTGAGCATTATTTGAACCATGCTCTCACTGGATTTGGCTCAAAAAGAGAATTGCACAAACTCAGTTGTGTAGAGAAGTTTTACTTACCCTATAGGGAAGTAGGAGGGGAAAAGGGACAGAAAAAGGGAGAGGCCTGATAGAAGGGAGGGCAAATTGAGGAAGATGGTGGTCAGAAGTAAAACATTGGTGAGAAGGGACAGAATCAAAAGAGAGAGAAAAGTATAAACAGGAAAAAATGTAGGATGGAGTAAAATACACAATTAGTAATGATAACTACAAATATGAATGGGATGAATCTTCCCATAAAACAGAAGTGGATAGCAGAGTGGATTAAAAAGCATAATCCTACAATATGTTGTTTACAAGAAACACATTTGAAGTAGAGAAATGCAAACAGCAAAAGTAAAAGGGTGGAGCAGAATATATTATGCTTCAGCTGAAGTAAAAAAAAAAACTGTGATAGCAATCTTGATCACAGATAAATCAAAAGCAAAAATAGATCTAACTGAAAGAGATAAGGAAGGAAACTACATTTTGCTAAAAGGTACCATAGACAATGAAGTAATATCAGTACTAAATACACATGCACCAAATTGCATCCACATTCTTAAAGGAGAAGCTAAGTGAGGTACAGGAAGAAACAGACAGCAAAACTATACTAGTGGGGGACCTCAACCTCGCCCACTCGGAATTAGAAACTCTAACCACAAAATAAACAAGAAAGAAGTTAAGGAAATGAATAGAGCCTTAGAAAAGTTAGATATGGTTGAACTCTGGAAAAAATGTAATGGGGATATAAAGGAATATACCTTTTCCCCTCCAGCACATGGCTCCTACAAAAACTGACCAGGTACTAGGGCATAAGAAATTCACAATAAAAAGCAGAAAGTCAGAAATATTAAGTTCATCCTTTTCAGATCATGATGCAACAAAAATTACATGCAATAAAGAGCCTTGGAAAAAATAGGCTAAAAGCAAATTGGAAATTAAATTATCTAATGCTAAAGAATGAGCAGGTCAAACAATAAACCCTAGAAACAACCAATTATTTGATAAAAGAAAAAGACAATAAAGAGACAACATACCTAAATTTATAGGATGCGGCCAAAGCACTTAGTGGAATTTTAAAATTTCTAAGTGAATAAAGTAGAGAAAAAGCAGATCAATGAATTGGATGTGCAACTAAAAAGCGAGAAAAGAACAAACTAAAAATCCTCAATTTAAATACCAAATTAAGAAATCTGAAAATCAAAGGAGATATTAATGAAATTGAAAGTAAGAAAACTATTGAACTTAATAAATAACACTAAGAGCTGGCTTGTGAAAAAAAACAATGAAAATAGATAAGCTTTGGTTAATTTATTAAAAAAAGAGAAAGAAATCAATTATTTCTGATTTTTCCTCATGTACACAGCTCCACTCATCTCCTCTTCCAGTACCAAATAATTTTCATGACTATTATTTTATAAGTTGATTTGACATCTGGATGTTCTATTTCTCCCTGTATTCCTAGATTTTTTCAACATTTCTCTTAATACTCTAGTTTTTTGTTCCTCCAAGTTATTTTGCTATTATTTTGTTACATTAAATTAAACATCCTTTTTCTAGTTTGATTGATATTATACTATTTTGTATTTAAAATCCCTTTGCCAATAAAATTCTGGTGCTTCAGATCACTTCTGCAAGAAATAAGCAGCACCATCCACCGTGGGAGAATTTGACCCTGCTTGGATAGCACTGTAACTATTATTCTATCTGATGTTTCATATCTGTAAAAGAGACTACCTATATCATGTGCAAAATTAGACTCCTCATGATCTAACTGTATATTTGTATGATATTTTAAGATCTAAATGCTGTGCTATGGCTAAAATGTTTTTTTTTTCTTGCACTGATCCTCTGATGAAATGTTAATGTTACCTATTATGACATAGACAAGATATTTTTATCTACTGATTTGGGCTGAATGTACATGAATAAGTTTTAAAAAAAATAAGCCAGATGTACAAGCATTGGCCTAAAAATCAGTGATTTTCAGATAGGTCAGTGTGTTTAAATTGCTATGGCCGCCAAAAGCTATCTTTAGATAGATTCTATATATTGGGTATTGGGGATATATGGTTCCCCAAGAAGGGAAACATTTTCTTGTAGTAATAAGCAGCTGAGATGCTGGATTATCTGAACTTTTATTTCTAATGTTTCAAAGTGAAGAACATAACTCTTTATTGTCTGTAAATCTAACATTATTATTTTCTCTTAGAAGAATATTGTATTGTTAGATGTTTGTTGAGCTGGTAACATCCTTGCAACCACTGTAATATCCTTGTTAGCAATCTGTATGAAACTTCGTACACAAGTTCTGGAAAAAATTGTCGTTAAAAGTAGCTTCAACCATTAAAAAAAAAATAAAATCTCTTTGGAAGTTTCATTGGTATATGCACCTTTTGTTAAAATAAATTACCTTGAGTCACTTCTGACGGGGAGTGGAGGAGGGAGGAAGAGAATTTTAATGTTTAGTTCATGCTAATTTACCTACACTTTAACTTCTATTTTTTCCCCTAAAACTGTGCATTTCTTTTTATTAGGTTGAAATTAAAAAAAAAAATCCTGGATTTTTTTTTTTTTACCCTCTACACGTTTCTTTTTTTTTTTTTTAACCCCTCTAAAAATGGGAGTACTTACTTAGTTGCATATTTTTACTTGCTAATTGCTTATTTTTATTTATGATATTTGAAGTATTTGAAGGTAAAATGTTTTGTTCACATATGGAATTTTGTTCTTGTTTTGTTTTGCAAGATTGTTTCAAATGCTTCTCTTCTTTGGAACATCCATTTAAAAAAAAAAAAAGAAAGACATTATTAGGTTCCAATTTGTAGATTTATGTACTTTGGCATTGAAATGACATCCTTAACCTTTTAGAATATTTTATTCCTTTCTATTCCAAGGTTTCTAATAGCTACAAAACAGTTTCAACTTATTTGGCTTTTATTTCTCTTTGAACATCTTTCTCCTGGATGTTTGCAATTCATTTTTTAACATTGGATTTTTTTTTTCCTTAAACATTATCTTAGAGTATAGATTTTTTTTTTAAATGTTACCAATTTACATGTATTTTTGAGGACACTTTGTTACCTGAATACAGAAGTACAAAGGGATCAATATTTATGTTACACATTTATTCATACTGTTATTAATATTTTCCTTCCTTCATTATGGTACACAGGATTTTTTTTTTTTGCCATGTTCTTTTGTGAGACACAATGTCACTGTGTCTCCTATCTTTGAGGTCAGTGATTTGGGCTTATGCAACAACTATGTGTTCTTTCTCATTTTTCCTTTTAAAATTTTTTGGCCAAGTTTTTCTCCACTTAAGTATCTTTCTTTGCATGTTAAATCTTTGTTTTCTTTTGCTTCTTTAGGAAATCAGTTCAATATTGATTCAACTTTTATGTATTTTTTTAAAATTTTGGCTTTGAGATCTCTAGCTTTCTGTGTATGTGCATTTATATATGTATATATGCATATGTAAACACACACATATGTATGTAGGCATGTGTATATGTGGTATGTGTGTATGTATTGTATATTGTGTGCATGTATTAGTAATAGGTGTACATACTTTCCAAACTTCTTTGATTAATTTCATTTCCTTTTTTAACCTTTCTGGAATTTCATGTTATTGTTGCTGCTGTTATGGCTGTGGTTGTTCTTGTCATTGTTGTTCTTGTTATAGTTGTTGTTCGTCTTTTCTCCTCCTCCTCCTCCTCCTTTTCCTCCTCCTTCTTTTTCTACTACTACTACTACTACTATTACTACTACTACTACTCTTACTACAACTACTACTATTACTGTTACTTCTTTCTATTAGAGGTATACAGAATCCTGTGTTTCAGTAGAAATTAGTTTATTGTCCTTTGGCATAAAATATTTGTTAAGAGTTTTGTAATCTCTTTGATGATTTAATACTCATCTTTTCTTTGAGTTTAAGGATCCTTTCTGTTGATTTATCTCTTTGTGCTCTGGATTTTTATTTTCTTCCTCCTGAAATCTTTGTTGCTTTAAAATTTTTACTTTGCCATTCATTTTTTGACACTTCCTCATTTTGTATGGGTTCACTACCACCACCGCCACCAATTTTCCTCATGATTGGGCTGCAAAGCTACCTTATGTGTTATAAGATTTGGGGTTCATAGGTCTAGAAACCTGCCTGTAATAGCTTCTAGGAGGAAAGGATGAAACCTAGTTGTACTGGAATTGCAATTCCCTCAGGCCAGTGAAGACATTTATACTGGCCCTTGCCCTAGTTCTTCCCTTGGAGTATTCTTTCCCTTTGTTGGCTATGCTGAATTAGCACTAGTTACTTTTTTCATAACTGATGGAAGAAGAAATGAATATTGCATACCAATTTTCAACCTCGTGGATCCCTTAAGTAGGAAGTCCCAGACAGAAGCAGAATACATTTTCTCTATCCCTTTCCTCTTCACATAGGTGGGCAGAATCCATGCTGGATACTTCTTATTGGGGATAGGTAATAGGCAAGGTATAAAGTATGCCACAAAATCTCTACAGAAGAAGAAAATTATACTATGGCTACCAGTCATTTTCTTAGGGGTTAATTTTTGTTTTCTTCTAGGAACATGAATGCTGGTAGGAGAGGAATACTGAATGAGTACTTCGAGGATTATATTTTTCTGGTGTTTAATTTAAAAACTTCCTACCATGTTGAGATTCTCTTTTGTCATTCTGTGAATTAAGTTTTAGTTGCTGTCTTCCTCTGTCACTTTTGTGTGTTAATTTAGAGTGGAGAAAACATTAAGTCTGCTGAAACTATTGGTCCCGCTATGAGGAAACAAGTTTGTTATTAACAAAGTCCTTTCCATATAGTTGCGTTTCTCTAAATCTCACCGTAAAAGAACAAAAGCCTTTTTTTAGTTGGTTTTAAGGAAGCCTTGAATCAAGGACAATTTTTATAAAGATTTAAAATAAAGTTTTATATTTGTGGCAAAATACTTAATAATATTTCAGTGGTACAATAAGGACTTGAAAGTTAGCATCCATTTAGATGAAGGAAATACAGAGAAATTCAAAGCCTTGTTGGTTTTATTCTTTTTAAGAATCTACAACTCGGCAAGGTACAGTAGTGCTGCAAATTTGTTTTACCTGAAGAACATGTTTATACTTGTTAAGAAGCCCTTTTTTAAAAGGAAATATAATTCAAAAAGATGATAGTGAACCATGCATATGATAGAATCTCCTTAGTTTTGCTTACAGAGGATTCACATGATGCCCACTTATTAATTTGAAATTGCTATTAGCTAAAAACATTAGTTCTCCATAGTGACACTTTTAGTATCCTGGGGTTTCTTGATGGAGTTTTTGTGATATCTTCTAGAGTCTCTGAGGAAATGCTTTTCACAGATGGTATGCTAAAGCTATTATAGAGGCTGTAGATTCCATCTTATGATTTCCCATTCAGGAGACATTCTCCTTAGGATATGATTGTGTTTGAGCACCCTCAGAGAACCTTTCCATTCACACTCCTTTCTGCTAAATTGGCAAATTTCTCTAGAACTGACAATGCACAGAAATAATGGATTGGTATTTTGGCATATAGCCAGATCACATGAAGCAACAGTTTTAACAAAACTCACAAGACCTGGATAAGGATAGAGACAGAAATATACTAGGATAAGCCATCTTCAGTCTGCTAAGATAAGAAATAGTGTCATTAAATTTAGAGCTGAAATTAAGATTAGTGATCATCTGATACAATCATTAATTCATATACCAGGAAACTGAAGCTCTGAATGATTAATAACTTATTTGAGGTCACATAGGTAGTAAGTGGCAGAGATAAAAGTCAAACTCAGGTTCACTGACTCCAAATGAAATTAATTTTACAACACTTTATTTATATTGGTTTATGTTGTCTCATGTTGTAGAGTTTTAGAATGTCAGCTTGTTAGTACAGTTCCATATTCTACCAAACAAATTTTGATAATAATGAGTATGAGAATCTGGGAAGTGATAGAAGCTATACTCTCCCAGATTTACTTAAGGTATATGTTCTGGAAAATCCTAATTTAGTTTATTATTTCATGGTCCTTCATAGATTGTTTCTGTTTGACACATAAAAAATTTTAAGTTATTTTTCTTTTTAAACTTGCTTATTATGAACTAGAAAAATCATAAAGAAATATAAATACTTCCATATCTGAAGAAAGTTCGAAAAAAGACTGTAAATGAAACCAGTAATCTATTGTATAGCTTCTTCTTAATTTTTTTAAATTTTAGATGATAGCATCAACACAGTCCTCTTTATCTGTGTCCCTTTTACACATCTTTCTGATCTTTTCAATGTATTTTTAAAATTGCATTGATACACTTTTTTCTGTTTTTATTGCATTGCTTGCCTCTCGTTCCTACCATTACCCCCAAAATGTCTTATCTCTTAGTAAACAAGAATAATCAAAATATTTTGTCATATTTTTTGACTATGTAGTGATTCTCATTTGTTCTTTTTAATGCAGTTACTAATTTTATTTGTCATTCCACTTTTACTTTCATTTTTCTCTATTCTTTGATTTTCATATTGCCTATTTTCATGTTTATGCTACATTTAATTTTTTTCTACTTTTATAGTTTTGTTGTCACTTAATACTTAAAGTATTAATCAATCCTTTTTTTTTTTTTTTCTTTTTTGATGGATGCATTCAGAGACAAATTTTCTCTTATGGACTTATTTGAGCTGATCTAAAAAATTTGGCATGTTTTCTCATTTTTGTATTTCCTTTGATTAAAGAATCTATCATATCTATGATTTGTTCTCTGACCAAGAAATTTCTTAGAATTAAATTATTTATTCTTCTTTCAATCATTTTTAAAAATTATTTTAGTTGAGTATAAGTGTTAATATATATTATGATCATAAAAGGATAAAAATGATTTCTTCTTTTCTACATTTGTTATGATATTTTAAAAATATTACATGATCAACAGAAGCACAGAGCCTGTGGACACAGCAGTAACTATTCCTGAGGCTTTCAGCCCACAGTCTAGAGGCTGAAACTGGCCATCTTGAACTTCTGGGAGCCATGATGACTGAGAAAAACATAGGTGCTCTCATCCCTTCCTTCCTCACCCAGAGAATACTGCCCTGGGAAAAACCCTGGAAGAGAGGAGCTAGAAATGGGAGTTCAGCAGTTTTTCAGCTCAGGAAACTGGGGAGACAGGCCCTTCTTGTGGTAGTGGAAGGAATCTAGTGCAGGAAGGGAGATGTCCCAGCAGACCACACCTGAGCAGACAAGAAGTAGTTCCTCAGCCCCAGGGAGCTGGAGCCAGCAAGCACCAATACCAGGACACCAGTAGTACCTTTGCACAGCCAGGGGAAGTGGCAGACACCAGAATATACAACAGCTGAGATCACCCAGCAGCCCTAGGGGAAGAGGAGTCTTCCAGCAGCCAGACCACACCACCCCTGAACCACACACAGGGAGCTTCAGTGTCATCCCAGGGAAATGAAGAAAGACTTCACCTGGCCTTGACCTTCACACACACCAGCAAGTTTCAGCTCAGCACCAGGTGAGCAGCAGCATTATATAGCCTCTAGAAGACCAAACCAGAGGCTAGAGCCCACAAAGCCAGTAAGCAGGCACCCAGTTCCCGGCAAAAGAAACTTGGGACAGAGCCCCTGGGCCCCAGAGGCAGAGATTCACTTTAAAAACCAGTAAAAAGAGAAAAAAACATGAATAAGTAATTGAGAAAAAGACCATTTATTCTTACTATGGACACAGGGAATATCAAAATGTCAATTCAGAGGATAGATGTGACACTACAACCACATCTGAAACTTCAAAAGGAAATATGAATAGGTCTCAGGCCTGAAAAGCATTCCTGGAAGAGCTCAAGGAGGAATAGGAAAAAACAAGTTAGAGAAAGAAAAGAAAAAAAATAGAAAAATAATTTACTGATGAGAACAAATCTTTAAAAAGTAAAACTGGCCAAATGGAAAAGGACATACAGGAGATAAATGAAGAAAACTATTCATTAAAAATTAGAATTGGACAAGTAGAAGCTAATGACTCTATGAGGCATCAAGAGAAAGTAAGAAAAAAAGTCTAAAGAACAAAAAAGTAGAAGAAAATGTGAAATATTTCATTGGAAAAACAACCCACCTGGAAAATAGATCCAGGAAAGATAATCTAAGAATTATTTGGTCTACCAGAAAGCCATAATGAAAAAAAGAGCTTGGACAGTGTTTTCCAAGAAATCATCAACAATTCTGCCCCAAGGTCCTAGAACTAGAAGGTAAAATAGTCATCAAAAGAAACTACTGAATACCTCCTGAAAGAGATCCCAAATTGAAAACTCCAAGGAATATTGTAGCCAAATTCAAGAATTATCATGTCAAGGAGAAAATACTGCAAGCAGCCAGAAAGAAAAGATTCAAATATCACAGAACCATAGTCAGGACCACACAGGACTTTGCAGCTTTTACATTAAAAGATCAGAGGGATTAGTATATGATATTCTAAAAGGCAAAGGAGCTTGGACTAGAATAAAAGATTAACTACCCCATAAAATGGAGTATAATTTTTCAGGCAAGGAGGTGGACATTCAATGAAATAAGTGAATTCCAGACCTTTCTGATGAAAAGGCCAGAGCTCAGTGGAAAATTTAATCTTCAAATACAAAACTCAAGAGAGACATAAAAGGGTAAGCAAGGGAAAAATAAACTTTGTTATTCAATAAGGGCAAATTGTTTACATCCTTACATAGGGTTATGTTTTTTTATATATGTTGTATAGATTTTAATTTTGAAAATGGTATAGTTATTATGACAGTTATAAGAGATATGCATAGAGTGTGAGTGTAAATTAAATGATGTGATGATAAAAATATAATTAAGAGATGCAAAGGGATTGTTCTGGAAGAAGAGGTAAGGAGAGGGTAGAAAAGGGCAAATTACATCACATGAAGAGGCACAAAAACACATTATAGTAGAGGGAAAGAAGGGAGGGAGAAGAGTAGTGTCTGAGTTTCACTCTCATCAGATTTGGTTCAAGGAGAGAATAACATAAATTGATAAGTATAGAAATCAGACTTGTCCTACAGGCAGGAGGAAGGAAAAGGGGAAAGAAAAGTTGGGGGATTGAAATGGAGGGAAGAAGTAGTAAGGGAAAAGGGTAAGGTAAGAGAGGGTGGTTGATAGGGAGGGAAAATTGAGGGAGATAGTTGTCAAAAACAAAAATCTTTTGAGGAGAGGAAAGGAGAAGGGAGAAATAAAAGCATAAACAGGGGGGAATGGGGTGGAGAAAAAAGACATAGATACTAATCATAAATATGAACATGAATGGGATGAATTCTCCCATAAAACAGAGACAGATAGCAGAATGGATTAAAAACTGTAATCCTACAGTATTTTGTTTACAAGAAACACATTTGAAACAGGGGGATACACACAGGGTAAAGGTAAAAGGCTGGAATAGAATATATTTACCCATCAGACTTATGGAGATGGGAAGAATTTGAGTAAACAAGAGACAAAAAGCACTACAAAATGAAAAATGGAAAATTTTGATTATGTTACACTGAAAAATTTTTGTACAAACAAAGCCAATGCAACCAAGATTAGAAGGGAAGCAGAAAACTGGGAAAGAATGTTTACAACCAGTGTCTCTGATAAAGGCCTCATTTCTAAAATATACCAGGAACTGAGTCAAATTTATAAGAATACAAGTCATTCCCCAATTGATAAATGGTCAAATGATATGAACAGGCAGCTTTCAGAGGAAGAAATTAAAAATATTTATAGTCATATGAAAAAATGATCTAAATCACTATTGAAACTTTCAGGTACCACTTCTCTCCTGTCAGATTAGCTAACATGACAAAAAAGGAAAATGATAAATGCTGGAGATGTAGGAAAATTGGAGCACTATTGCATTTTTGGTTAAGTTGAGTACTGATCCAACTATTCTGAAGAGCAATTTGAAACTATGCCCAAAGGGCTTTAAAAGTGTGCATGCCCTTTGACCCATCAATACCGCTTCTAGGATTATATCCTAAAGGGATCATACAAGGGAGAAAAGGACCCATATGTGCAAAAATATTTATAGCAGCTCTTTTTGTGGTGGCAAAGAATTGGAAATCAAGGGGATTTCCATCAATTAGGAAGTGGCTAAACAAATTATGATATATGAATGTAATGGAATACTATTGTACTATAAGAAATGAGGAGCAGATGGACTTCATAAGAACCTGGAGAGACTTATATGATAGCACCAATCTGGCTTGCAGCTGCTGTGGGAGTGTAAGATCCAAGAAGACCAGCAACAAGAACTGCCAGCACAGGTTTTTTGACCCACTTTACCAAGGAAAGTAACTTTAAGGGTTTTAACAATCTCACTTCAATCCAACATACATATATAACTCACTTAGTTCAGGAGGAATAGCCAGCACCCTGAACTTCAGAGTAAATACAAACAAATTGCAAGCAGAGAAAATATAAACAAACCAAATCACAATTCATAGTTACCAGAAATGAACTACAGGATCTGGGTTAGCAAAGGCAGGGGGACAGTTACACTGGCTTGCCCAGAGTCTCAACACTCCTTCCATGAATGAGCCCCAAAAGTCAAATACGAATCCGAGAATTTATATACCAGTCTCAGGGCCCTGGGGCACTTGATTACCTCAGTGCTGAGATGCACTCAAACAAAGAACAGTGAAAAATCCCATTTTGCTGGCCATTACATTTGAAAGGCAAGGTACTTAATTACCTCAAGATTACAAAGGAGAAGACAACAAAAAGTCCTGCCCTTATTACCATTATATTGTCTCAGTGCTGAGAAACATTCCAAGAGAAAAAGATCCCATTTTACTTGTTGCATTCAAAGGTCAGAATCATTAAAGACACTTAAGAGAAAAACAGCAAAAAGCCCTGCCCTGATTACCACTACAATGATCTGATGATGAGTGAAGGGAGCAGAACCAGGAGAACATTGTACACAACCAAAGACACTTTGCTTCTGTGATGACTAACTTTAATAGACTTGGCTCTTCTCAACAATGCAAGGTTCTAAGACAACTCCAAAGGGCACTTGATGGAGAAGGCAATGCACATACAGAGAAAGAATTACAGAGTCTGAATGAAGATTGAAGCAAACTATTTGCTCTCTTTATTTTTGGTTTGGTTTCATCTTTCTCATGGTTCATTTCATTTGTTATAATTCTTCTTTACAACTTTATTATTAGGAAAATAAGTTTAAGGCTTATGTAGAACCTATATCAGATTACATGCTGTCTTCAGGAGGGAGGAGAGGGAAAGGGAGAAAATTTGGAATTCAAAAACTTGTGGAACTGAGTAAACTAAAAAAAATTATTAATAAAAAATTTTTAAAATTGGAAATAATATTACATGATCAGTTTTTGTACAGTTGTCATACAGAGCTAAGAAATATTTTTTTTTGTTGTTTTCATTCCATAATCTCCAGAAATCTATCTTACTTTACTTTCCTAAAGTTCTATCCAAATTCATTAGAGCTTTGTGGTTTATCTTTTTGTTACATCTCTAGTTCTGAAAAAGACATATTTAGATCCCCAACTAAAATAATTCTACTGTCGCTTTCTTCCTTGCAGTTCCATAACATTTTCATTTAAGTAATTAGATACTATGCTACTCAGTGCCTATGTGTTAAACTTTGACATTGTTTTACTATCTATAGTACTTGTAAGCATAATGTAGTTTTATTATTCATCTCTTTTAACTATTTCCATTTTACACTTTGTCTTATTTGAGATAATTATCACTACCCTTTTTTAATCATCGGAAACATCAGAAATTATCATTTTACATCTGCACAGAATTTCTATTTCCTGGTGTGTTTCTTGTAAACAATATATGGTTTGCATTCTGTTTTCTAATCTATTCTGTAGTCATCCCTTATTTGATATGCATTTTCCTCTCATTCATATACAGTTGTGATTATTAATTGCATATTCCCTTACATCATATTATCTTATACTTTCCCTCCTATCTTTGTATCCTTACCTATATAGGAATAAGATAGAAAAAAAGGCAATAGATTTGATCAGTACTTGTATTTTATGGTTGAAACAGCCTTATCTTACTTTTTAGCCCTTCTTTTCATTTTGCCCAGTTTTGATACCTGGTTCGTACATTTTCTTATTTTCCTTTATATCCAGTTTTTTTAGGATTCACCTTTTGAAGTTAAAATTTGTTTTGCTTGTAACTATGTCCTCCCCAATTCTACCTTCTCTCTTAATTCACCTTCTCCCTTTCAGTGAATGTTGCTCTATTGAGTTGAAGATGTATTTTATTTCAATCTCAAAGTTTTGATATGTTCAACCCTCTTTTTCCTGATTCAGATAAGAATATCATGGGATATTTGTCCTCACCCCTCTTCTGTGTCCATATGCTTCTCTAATGTCTCCTAATCATTCAAAAAATAATAAGCTTCTCCACCTTCATTTCCTCTCTGATGCATTCCCCTTACTTTCATTTTTTTTCTTCTGTTAAAAGCTAAATTATGAAATAAAATTTCATGCTCCCCCCATCACTACCAAAGTCCTACATTATGCTTACTTTACTTCCTCTTTCACTCTAGAATACAGTAAAAATATCAAAATATCTTGTCACCTGAACAATGTTTACAATTTAATAACATCTAGTACCTTCCCATTTCTCAGTTATGTTTATTTTTCTAGGTTTCCTTTGATTCCTATATTTGTATTGCAAACATTCTGCACAGGGTCCTCTCTTTCACTAAAGGCCCATTTTGTTTATTCTTTTGCCCTTTGAAATACTTTGTCACAAGATCCCATAAGCTTTATTTGTTGCAGCATAGCCTCTTGCAATCCTTATTATACTCCTTTCACATTTGAAGTCTTTCTTTCTTGTGGCATATAGTAATTTTCTTTGACTTGGAAGCTCTGGATTGTGTCAATGACATTATTGTATATTTTCCCAATTTGTGATTTCATTGAGTATGATGGTGGATTCTTAATTTTTTTTCTCTTTGTTATAGTTCTGGGAATTTTACTTTTATGATTTCTTGAAACATGGTATCTAGAGTTTTTATTTGATCATGAATTTCTGAAAGTTCAATGATTCTTTTTTTTTTTCTCCTGCCTTGGAGACTCGGTTGAGGTTTTGACTGAACCTTGGTTCTCGGTAATGCTGCTAACCCTCTAAAAACACCCTTGAAACCTTATTTTACTGGAGCACTGGAGTAGAGTAGAAAGAACACTGGATTTCGAGAAAGGTGATGAGTTTGAGTCTCAGCTGCTAATCACAGCTGTGTGATCATAGGAAAAGTCTGCCCTAGTTTCAATATTGTGAAGTTGAGAGTTGGTCTAAATAGTTGATACTGTCTCTTCCATCTAAAATTCTGTGAACCAATTCCTAAGGAGCCTGCATTTGGGCCACTCTACAGCCTCTTCCAGCTAAGTGGAAATGTACCAGACCAGGAGTTGGGAGACCTGGGTTGTAGTCCTTGTTCTGCCACTAGATAACTCTGTGACTTTGGGCAATTTACTTCCTCTTTCTGTGTCGAAGTTGCTCCTTTTCTTTTTTTATAAATTTTATTTAATATATTTAGTTTTCAGCACTGATTTTCACAGGAGTTTGAATTACAAATTTTCTCCCCATTTCTACCTCCCCCCCCAACTCCAAGATGGCATATATTCTGGTTGCCCTATTCCCCAGTCTTCCCTCCCTTCTGTCACCCCACTACTCTCCCATCCCCTTTTTCCTTCCTTTCCTGTAGGGAAAGATGAATTTCTATGCCC
>CM053625.1:6635122-6656056 GCA_028646595.1 Phalanger gymnotis
CTGTTCATATTTGTAGTAGGAAGGCCGAATTTATAATCGCAAATATAATCATGTATATGTTTGAATGGTTCGAAATCGCAAGGTATGAGAGATTCTCTAAGGAGAAAACAACAAGAAATTTATTTAGGCCCCACTGCAGCAGAACAGTGAAACAGCCTCCCCATTCCAACATCTTGACAAAAAGACTCCAGGCCCAGAAAGCCCACCTCACAAGAGCAACCAGGAGGCCACAGAAAAACAAGATAGCATTTAGCCAAATCATTTTTACTGGCCTCACCTTCCTGCTCGCACTGAGGTCAGCTCTGCTTCTGCAGCTCCTGCTTTGGCTTTTTCCAGCTTCAGCTGTAGCTGTCTCTTAGCTCGCCTCTCCTGCAGCCAAGCCTCTGGCGTTCTCAAGCCCCGCCTCAAAGACCAGAGACCATTGGTTCCCGAGTTGGCCCCTCCTAAGTCACCAATCCACACCCACACAGGTTTCACACCTGACAGGGCCCTGGGCCTGGGGCTTAGCACTTAACAGCTGAAAGTACTTCCACTCAAAAGAAACAAAAGCCATGCTAATGAGACAATTTTGCTTAACAACACAATATTTCAGGTCTACTAGATTTTGTATTGTCTATGAGTGTGCACAATTCCATGTGCCAATCACGAGAAATAGTCTTTACAGACATTTTTGTACATTTTTTTGCATGTTGTGACAACAGAGTGGGATTCCCTGCATGCCACAGTAATTAGGCCATTGTTGGGTAAGTGAACAATTTTTAGGGTGCATTTTCTAGCCCCTTATTCACACCAGGAGGTTAGCAGTGCGATCTTTAAAAGGCTACTCAGATACCCAAGGGTTTGCCAAATCCCAGTGTTACTTCCAGTGACAAATGACTTCCAGTGACAGTGACCCTATGGTCTGGGCCTCTGGTGTGTAGGATTGTGAGTATAGCTCCCAGAGTATCTGCACCTGCTGCTTCATCACCTGCCTGTTCACCACAGGATTTTGAGATAGTTATAATGGTAAAATGGTATTGGTTATATCTTTTGATTTGTGTGTAAATTGGATTTAAAGAGGCAGAGTTGCATGAAGTCCTCAGCCTCACTCTCTCTTCCAGAGTCATCACAATCCAGTGGCAGGACAAAGGCAAGATTACTGGTGGTGGCCTAAGATTCTGTGGATGACCTTGGCATCTTTGATGTCTAACCAAGCTCTCAGAGTTCTGCAAGGCCTATTTCCACTGCATTCATGGCTGTTGAAACAAATTACCTATTTGTAATAGCAATTTAGATTTGAAGATCTTTCCCACCCATTAATAGGCCTTGTGACCTTCTTATGTCATGGGAAGCCTAAGTCACGTGTGGTAGGAGGAGCTTGCTGAGAGGAAAAGAAAGTTGTGTTACAGGAAATGCTTAGCCGTTATGGCTGTTATGACAGTTAGAACTTAGGTAAAGAGAGCCAATCTGTGATAGCTGAGCAGACTGTGGTGGTTGTCAGTGGGAAGGGCTCAGCAGGGGGTCAGAGAGGTTTTGGGATGGCATGGCTCTGTGCTGTGATATTGCGTTTTAAGTTCCTTGCTGTTATGATAAAGTGGGCTCATTGCTTGTGAGAGCTGGTGGCTTGGTTATGGGATCTGGTTCTCTGGTATCTGAATAAATGTTTTACTTCTTCTGCCTTCTATACTATGCAATATAGAATTACATAGGCATATTCATGATTATCATTGATATTGTGTTTATTGACTTACTGATACACCATTCCCCCAAGGGAAGTCTTCACATGCTTGGGGTAGACACCCCTTTAACTCACCAATGGTTTTGATACTCCTTAGTTACCCTCAACCTGGTTTAGCTCTTCTGCCAAAATTGTTTGCCAGGGTGTGACTGTGGTGCATGCTACAGCTTCTTAGAGCCACAGGTGAGAGTTGGGTGGGACAGCTGGACACTAGGGGTGGAAATCAGACCTGAAAAAGGTCTCAGCAGTCATCACACTAGGCGGACTAGTCTTCTTCAGAGGTATATGTTCATATACATATATATAAATATACACATACATACACACATACTTACATACATATATTGTTTACAGCAAATGGTTCTAGCAAATGGAGAAGTCTTGAATTCTGTGGATGAGTTCACTTACCTTGGTAGTGCACTTCCCAGGGATGTATACACTGACAATGAGGTTGACCCTTGCATTGCCAGAGCTAGCTCAGTGTTTAGGAAGCTCTGATGGAAAGTATGGGGGAGAAGAAGTTTTAGACTGGCTGCCAAGCTGAAGGTCAACAGAACCATTGTGCTGACCTCATTGTTGTATGCCTATGAAACCTGGACAGTCTACCAGTGTGATGCCAAGAAACTGAATCACTTCCATTTGAATTGTCTTAGGAAGATTCTGAAGATCACCTGGCAGGATAAAATACCAACAGTGAGATGCTTTCTTGAACTAAACTGCCTAACATTTAAACTCTGCTTCAGAGAGCACAACTCTGATGGGCTGGCCACATCGTTGTAATTCAAATTGTACACTTGCCAAAAAGACTATTTTATGGAGAACTCACACAGGGCAAGTGTTCACATGGTGGTCAGAAGAAGCAATACAAGGACACTCTCAAGGTCTCTCTTATGAACTTTGGAATTGATTGTGTGATATGGGAGACATTGGCCCAGGACCACTCAGCATGTTGTGCTCACATCAACAAAGGTGCTATGTTCTATGATCAAAGCAGAATTGAAATAACTAAAAAAATGCAAGATGTACAAATTTAGGGAACCCACCCCAAATGTTCCCATGGCCTATTGGTGGCCAACCAGTGGTAGAACATTCTGAGCTTATATTGTTCTAATCAGCCACAGCCAGACACATTAAAACTTGACTCTAGCATAGTGATGTCATTTTGGCCCTCTTCAAGAAGAAACAACAGCGACCAACCATATACAGGTGTGTGTGTGTATGTATATGTATGTGTGTGTCTGTATGTATGTATGTACATATCATATATGTACATATAATTATATATACGCATGTATGTGTGTATATTTGTATGTGTCTGTGTATATAAATATATACATATGCACACACATACATACATATATACATATATACATAATGCACTGTGTCTGTTGATCTAACCTGGTCCTTTGAAACATTCTTAAATTCTGGTCCTTTACCAAGATAGAGAATATTGCCAGATTTTGAAATAAACTCCATCATCAAACAATGAGTTAATAAATTTTACAATTACAAAACCCCTTTTAGTATACAAAATTATTTTTCAAATTCTCTGCTCTTGTCTAGTCCTCAAAGACAGTCCCCAATCTTCTCACTCTGGAGATGTCATATAATGTCAGGTTTGAAAGATACCTCTAATACTATCTGATCTAATCCATTACTCAACAACAACTTTTTCCAGTAAGCATCCAATGCACTTCTGTTTGTAGACTTCCAATGATAAGAATCTTACTACCTCTGGAGGCAGCTCATTCTGCTATGAAGACCACTAGCTACTTCTCTACGTTTGAAATTTCCATATATTTCTTCTCTTTCTGCCCTCTGGGCCAACCAGAACAAGTCTAACCCTCTTTCTATATGACAGCCCTTCAAATAGAAGGGCTGAAGACAGCCATCACATTCCATCTAAATTTTCTCTTCTACAGGTAAACATCTGTAGTTCCTTCAAATGATAATAACAGTAATAACTGCAATTTATATAGTGCTCCAAGTTTTGCAAAGTGCTTACATATATTATCTTATATGACATGTTCTCAAGGCCCTTCACCATTTATTCACTGCCTTCTGGATATTCTCAAACTTACCAATGTCTTTTCTAAACATGGTGCTCATAAATGAAAAAGCACTCGTAACTTATTCTGACCAGAGACAGTAGAACTACCACTTCCGTTATCTTGGGCATGATACCTCATTTAATTCAGACTATGGTCACATTAAATTTTTTCACTTACCATACTGTGCTGTTGGCTCATATTCAAAGTTGCTGCCATATCAATTCCTCAAGGTCCAAGGGCATTGTGAAAGATTTTGAAGGTTCTCTTTTATAAACTGCCATTTCCTCAAGTCCCCACCTATCATATTCTCCACCAAAGTTACAGCCTCAGTTCCATTTTAATACTTAACATCAAATATCTCTTTACAAAGGATTGATATTTTTGAAGATAAGGTGAGACTAAGTATAAACATTTATCCTAATATCGTAAAGATATACTTTGACCTACATCACCCCTTCTATGGCGAGAGTATAATTAACTTAGCTCAGTTTCTACATAACTTGTTTCCCAAAAATTCATATCCAAAGAACTTTTTTCAGCTACATCTGGACCGGGGTCCCAAAGGGTGCTCTTGATTGACATTCCTAGTTCAGCACATTGCTACTACAGTGGCTGGAAACCTGAATGCTGGAATTCCAGGACATTGAGGAGCCTTGGAATTTTGGAAATCTTAAGGTCATAGGTTTCACTCCCTTCACTTGTAATATTTAGCAAAGTAGTCACTGAGGTCCCCCAAGATTTCTGAGGCACTAGAAAACTCAAATCACTTCGTGAAGGTCCACCCATGCCATTGTTTCACAGAATGTTCAAGCTCTCCAAAGCACTTTCATTCGATTTCACAACTCTCCCACAAGTAAGACACAGAGTCACCGACATTCCCATCTCAGGATCCACCATTATAAGCACCTTGTACATGCAAGAGATCTTAGATTCTACTTCGGTATCCTAGGAGCCTCACATTTTCACTGAACTCTACTCCCATATCCATTTTCTTGTGTAATCACCTACTTCTGAACCTCCAGCTTTAGGACTCATCCCCTGCTGTAGACACAGCAAGCCCTAACAAGAGACTAGAAACTAGAGATGTTGGTGGTTTTAGGACCTTTCACCTGGTAGGTGCTGATGAAATAGGCAATGGCATTAGCCCTCATCTCCCTGTGCAATAATCTACTATGAGTTATCTCCATTCCCGGATCCAGGCCTTATTTATCAGAGATCTTACTGGCTTCAGTCCTCTTCAAGAGATTGTGATGACTTGATGAACTGTCTCTTTTGTGCTGACCTCTTATCATCTTTATCTACTTCTATGGTCTCTTATCAATAAGTCATGGTTTTGACACCCCTCATCCTCTGGTGTGGTGCCAATTGGTCCCACCTGGGCTGGTTCCAGGAGCACTTAGCAGGCCCCTAACCTGATTGTAACTTTTATAGGTTTCCAGAATCTTCAGATACAAGCCTGCATTAGATAGAGAAACTTACTTATTTTTTTGTTGGTTTTTTTTGAACCCTTGTTTCATCTGGCACTTTTTCATCTTTACTAATACGTTTTTCAAGGTATCTGGGATCAGCTGGAGACTTTCACATTGTCATCTTTGCTAGTACTAATCAAAGTGGGCTAAATACCATTTTGCAACTGAACAATGTCACAAGCTGGTATGCATTCATTCTAATCTAACCTTATTTGCTTCTTCGGTCATTACTATTCTTTTTGATTTTTAAAATATTTGTATGTAAAATTTTCAACATTTTTTTTTAAATTTTGAGTTCTAAATTATGTCTTTCCTTCCCCTTCCTCTCCCATCTTTGAGAAGTCAAATCAGGTGATATAAGCTATACATGTGTAGTCATGCAAAATGTATTTGCATATTAGTCATGTTGGGAAAGGAAACATAGACCAAAAAGGAAAAATGAAGAAAGTTTAAAAATATGTTTCAATTTGCATTGACTAGTATTGTTTGTAAGTCCTTTAGAAATCTCTTATGTCATTGTATTGCTGAGAATAACTAAATCATTCACAGTTGACCATCGTACAATATTGCTGTTACTGTGTACAATTTTCTGCTGGTTCTTCTCATTTCACTTTTTATGATTTCATGTAAATCTTTTCAGGTTTTTCTGAGAGCATCCTGCTCATTATTTCTTATGGTACAATAGTATTCTGTAACAAGTATATACCACAACTTGTTCAATCATTCCACAATTGATGGGCATTTGCTTCAGTTTCCAATTTTTTGCCACCACAGAAGAGCTGCTATAAGTATTTTTGTACATGTGGGTCCTTTTCCTTCTTTTAAAATCTCTTTGGGATACAGACATAGTAAAATTTTTGCTGGGTCAAAGGATGTGCAGTTTTATAGTATTTTGGGCATGGTTCCAAATTGTTTTTTCAGAATGATTGTATTAATTCACAACTCCACTAATAATGCATCAGTGTCCCAATTTTTTCACATCTCTTCCAAAAAAATATTATTTTCCTTTTTCTGTCATAATAGTCAATCTGATAGATGCAAGGTGGTACCTCAGTATTGTTTTTAATTTGCATTTCTCTAAGCAATAGCAATTTAGAGAATTTTTCATATGATTATAAATAGCTTTGATGTCTTCCTCTGAAAACTGGCAGTACATATCCTTTGGCCATTTATTAATTGAGGAAGGACTTGTATTCTTATAAACTTGACTCAGTTGTTTATATGTTTAAGAAATGACATACTATTCTTTTCTATATTAATCTCTCTCAAGCATCCTTAATAAATATGGAATTAATGTGTTTTTCCTGACTTTGTGCTGAATAGAAGCCATAACAGAGGAATCATATGCTTACTATGGCAAATCAAATTTGTATTTGGTCTTTTTTAAGTAGCCCATATTGATCAGATGCCCTTTAAGCCTTATGCAAGCAAAGAAATGGCCTCCATAGGCATTTCATTAGAAATCTGCTATCTTTGCTGTGATTTTTTAAAATACATTATCAAAGCAGAATTTTTATATTTGTTCCCCAGTACTTTCCCAGAGATACTTCCAAACACTTGCTTAATATTCCCTTCTTCAGTTACGTACTTAATTTCATCTTGGTCCAAATGTTGTAGGTTTATTTTTCCATCTATATTCAACTTAGGAGACCTAGCATTTGCTTTGTTTAGAGGTGATTCATTTCTCTCATCCTTAAAAGAACTACTTTTGGTTCTCTTCATAGGTAAATTACTCTATGATTCATTAACTGTCCTCAATCTTGTGGTCAAGACTCCTTTTTTGAAATCTTTATTTTTTTTCAGCAGCTCTTCCCCAGAGGGGGCATGGAAGTCCATATCTAGTTAGTGCCCACTACTGTAAATCTGTTTGGTATTTTTGAATGATCTATTAGGTGAGATAATTCTAAGTACTGACTAAGTGAGCCTGTTCTTACTTTGAACTGCCTTAAAATTTCTAAACAATTAAACTTAAAAAAATAGTTGTGCAATATTATCACTTTTCCTGAAGCTAGGTGGCACAGTGGATAAAGTATCTGGCCCAGAGTCACGAAAACCTGAGTTCAAATGTGGTCTCAGAAACTTATTAGCTGTGTGACTCCAGGCAAGTCACTTAACTCCATTTGCCTGTTTGATCATTTATAAAATGAGCTAGAGAAAGAGATGGCAAACCATTCCAGTATCTTTGCCAAGAAAACCCAAATAGGGCCATGAAGAGTTGGACATGATTAAAACAACTGAATTCAATTTTTCTTCTTTAGGCTCATTCCCAAAATGAGGAAATCTCCTTGAATTTTTGGTCAAAAATATTTAATATATTAATATCTACTCTTACAATAGTGATGAGTATGTTTATATTTAGCAAATCAAAAAATTCTAGACTAATCATTATATATGCAATATATGAACCAGGGAAAAATAAAATAAAGGTTATATGAAATCAATATGCATTAACAAAACAAGAAAATAGGAAAGTTTATATCATTCATCAACAGAAGCACTGTCAGATAGTTTAAATTAGTGATTCTGTAAGAGCATAGTTATAGGGAAAATTCTTTTTTAAACTCAAAAATCCTAGACAAGCCCCCACATATAGCATAGATTTATGGGTTTAACCAATTTCACTTATGCCTGCCCTTGATATTTGACTCTTTACCATATGCATTCTCATTATTCTAGGTTCTAAGCTATTTCAGAGGTATGCATATAAAGAGATGGGCAGATAAAGACATGATACATGACAGATGATAGATGATAAATAATAGATATATTGATTGACAGGTATTTATAGATAAACATATAGATATATAGATAGATATAGGTAAAGATATGGATGTAGAAATATAGATAATATAGATGTAATTGTATACATAAATACATAAGTCTGAAAACCACTAATTGTATAAAATTAAACAAATTTAAATTGTGGGTTATATAATTTGATAAGTATAATAAATAATATAGCTATAAATAATTATTCATAGTGTTTTTGATATAAGAATTATCTAATCCACAACCACTTTTTCCCATCACTGTAACTGAAGCTGACATTTCCTTACTTTGAGAAACATTGTTCCAACATTCAACTTTCTTGCAATATCAAGGATATTTCTTTTCAGGGCTTTTTTTTTGTCTTTTTCAAAGATAAAGGAAGGTATCTTATCAGTGCAATGATCAACTATGATTCCAGAGGATTGAGGATGCATTAAACATCCTACTCTATTCCTGACAGAAGGTGATAGACTAAAGACAAAAAGTAAAATTTATGTTTAGACGCAGCAGTCTTGCTTAATTATGCTTATTCTTGTGTATGTGTATGAGAGAGACAGAGAGAGAGAGACAGAGAGAGAGAGACAGAGAGAGAGAGAGAGAGAGAGAGAGAGAGAGAGAGAGAGAGAGAGAGAGAGAGAGAGAGAGAGAGAGAGAGAGAGAGAGAGAGAGAGTGTTCTTTTTAATGGGGGGAGGCCTAGAGAAGAAAAAAGGGTTTATTTTTCTATATTTTTTTAAAATTCTGTTTAGTTTTCAACATTCACTTCAATAAGATTTTGAGTTTTAATTTTTCTCCCTCTCTCTACCTTTTCTTGCCCCTTCTCTAAGAGGGTACACAATCTGATATATGCTATAGATGTCCAACCAGGTTAAACATATATCCTCATTAGACATATTGCAAAGAAGAATTAGAACGAGAGGGAAAAACAGCAAGATAGAAGAAACAAAAAAACGAAGAAGAGAGAGAGGGAAAATAGTATGCTTCATTCGGCATTCCCACTCCATAGCTCTTTCTCAGGATGTGGATAGCATTTTCTGTCAGGAGTTGTCTGGAAATGTCTTGGATCTTTTAGTGCTGAGAAAAGTTAACTCTCTGTAGTAGGAAGGCCAAATTTATGATCTCAAAAAGGATGATATATATATCTGAATGGTTCGAAATCGCAAGGTATATAGAATTCTCTCAGCAGAAGGCATCAAAAACGAACGAGCCTCCCCATTCCGACATTGTGATCACAAGCCTCCAGGCCCAGTAGGCCCGCCTCACAAGAGTAACCAGGAGGCCACAGAAAAATAAGATGGCATAAATCATATTCACTGGCCTCAGGTCCTCGCTTGAACTCCTGGGTCCACACATCGGTCGGCTCTGCTTTGGCTTCAGCTGTAGTTTGTCGTCTCTCCTCACAGCCAAGCCTCCGGCTTCTCAAGCCCCGCCTTAACGACCAGAGACCAGAGAACATTGGTTCCCGAGTTGGCCCCTCTTAAGTCATTAATCTATGCCTACACAGGTTTCACACCTGATAGGGCTTTGGGCCTGGGGCTTAGCACTTAACAGGTGAAAGTACTTTCAAGGTATACAAAAGCCAAACTCCTCAAGGGCACCTCTTAAACTAAGCCCGTTTTGCCTTACTGGCACGCTCTCTCAAAGTTGTTCATTGCACAAGGCTATTGTTATTGTGTACAATGTTCTCCTGGCTTTGTTCACTTCTCTTAGCATCAGTTCATGTAAGTCTTTCCAGGTTTTTCTGAATCACCTGAACATCATTTCTTATGGAACAGTAGTATTCTATTACATTCATCTACCACAACTTGTTCAGCCATTTCCCAATTGATGGGCATCTCCTTCAATTTCCAATTCTTAGCCACCACAAAAAGAGCTGCTATAAATATTTTTGTACACGTGAGTCTTTTCCTATTTTTATGCTCTCTTTAGGATACACACTTAGAAGTGGTATTGCTGGATCAAAGGGTATATACAGATTGATTTCCCTATAGACATAGTACCAAATTGCTCTCCAGAGTGGGTGGATCAGTTTACAACTACATCAGCAAGGCATTATTGTTCCAGTTTCCCTACATCTTCTCCAACATTTATACTTTTCCTTTCCTGGCATATTAGCCAGTCTGATAGGTGTGAGGTAGTAACTCAGAGTTGTTTTAATTTGCATTTATCTAATCAATAGTGGTTGTATTTTTTCTCAGCTTTCTGCTTTTCTTTTAATCTGGCTTTGTGCAAAAGCTTTTTTTAATTTAATGTAATCAAAATTATCTGTTTTGCAATTTATAACGTTCTATCTCTTGTTTCATCATAAATAATTCCATTTTCCATAGATCTGACAAGTAAACTATTCCTTCTTCTCCTAATTTTTAATAGTCTCATCCTTTGTCTAAATCATGGACCCATTTTGACCTTATCTTGGTATGTGGTGTAAAATGTTGGTCTGTGGCTAGTTTCTGCCATACTGTTTTCCAGTTTTCTCAATAGTTTTAATTAAACAATAAATTCTTATCCTAGAAGCTGGAGTCTTTGGGTTTATAAAATACTAGATTATTACAGTCAATGACTACTGTGCTTTATACACCTAACCTATTGCACTGATCCACTGCTCTTTTTCTTAGCCAATAAGAAGTCATTTTGGTGGTTCCTGCTTTATAACAGAGTTTTAGATCTGGTACTGCTAGGTCATCTTTGCTTGCATTTCTTTTCAAAATTTACATTGATATTTTGGACTGCTTGTTCTTCCATATGAATGTTGTTATTTTTTCTAGCTCTGTAAAATAATTTTTGATAGTCTTATTGGTATGGGACTAAATGGTAAATTAATTTGGGTAGAATTGCCACATTTTTGAGTAACTAATATTATTCCAATTATTTAGATCTGACTTTATTTATGTAAAAAGTGTTTTCTAATTGTGTTCAAATAGTTCTTGGGTTTGTCTTGGCAAGCAGACTCCCAAATATTTTATTATCTACAGTTATATTAAATGTAATTTCTCATTCTATCTCTTACTACCGTACTTTGTTAGTAACACATAGAAATGCCGATGATTTATGTGAGTTTATTTTATATCTTGCCATTTTGCTAAAGTTGTTAATTATTCCAAGTAGTTTTTTACTTGATTCTCTAGGATTCTCTAAGTGTATCATCATATCATCCCCAAAGAGTGAAAGCATTGTTTTTTTTTTCATTGCCTATTCTAATTCCTCCAAGTGCTTTTTCTTCTGTTTTTGCTAAAGCAAATATTTCTAGTACAATACTTATTAACAGTGGTGATAATGGGCATCCTTGTTTCACCCCTGATCTTATTGGAAATGTTTCTAGCTTATCTCCATTACATGTAATACTTGCTGATGTTTTTAGATAGATACAGCTTGTCATTTTAAGGAAAATTCAATTTATTCCTATGCTTCCTCGTGTTTTTAATAGGAATGGGTGCTGCCTTGTGTCAAAAGCTTTTTTTGCATCTATTGAGATAATCATGTGATTTATGTTAATTTTGTTATTGATATGGTCACTTTTACTGACAGTTTTCCTAATACTAAACTAATGCTGCATTCCTGATATAAATTCCACCTGGTCATAATGTGTTATCTTTATGATATGTTGCTGTCACCTCTTCATTGATATTTAATTTACAATTTTGCATCAATATTCATTAGGAAAATCAGTCTATAATTTCCTTTCTCTGTTTTGGCTCTTCCCAGTTTGCATATCAGCACCATATTTGTAGCATAGAAAGAATTTGATAGGACACCTTCTTTATCCTGCTTATATAATATTCAAATTAACTGTTCTTTAAATGTTTATTTCCTTCCTTACATTCTTCTTTACTTTTTTTGTTCTTTCTTTCCTTTCTTACCATTTCATTAGTAATCAAGGTTATTATTTTATAGTGAATATTTCTATAGTGCTTGAACATTTGCACAGCATTTTGTCAAGAGCAGTTATTGCTTCATCTACCCTCTTTGCAAAATTCTACTTTTTTATATTGTTGATTTTGAAGTTTCTTATTTATATTATCCCCACTCCCCCCATTCCATGGGACTATCTGGTAGGACACTACATTTTTTAACAGAAGCCTAGAAAAAAGAAATTTTATCTGTAGCCACTTTAAGGGTGGAACAATTAGATTTTTCAGTATGAAAAACTGAATTGTAGTAAGTCATCTTTGAGGTCTCATCCAGTTTTGACATTTTAGGGTTTTATACTTCTGAATAATATGCTATACTGTAACATTGATTTTTTCTATTATTATAAAGCATACAAAGCTTAGGTAAATCCAGACTGCTTGAAAAAAAAGTCCTTTGACAAACTGCTAATTAGAGATAGTCTTCTGATAATACTGGTAAAAACAATTTAGTCTTCTGATTACTTTTGATGTGCTTAAAAGAGAAGTCTGCTGTCTCAAAACATAATAAGGAAAGAGAAAATGAAGACTGGGCCTTCATTTTTTTTGGTCTGACATGTTAAGAATCACAGAACTGCCTCATTGGCCTTTTAAGGTAACATTTCTTTTTTTCTTGTTAAAAGTATTTTTTTTTCCATCTATATATAAAGACAATTTTTGACATTCATTTTTGTACATTTTGAGTTCCATTTTTTCTCCCTCCCTCCTCTCTTCCCCTCTCATCTCCCTTCCCCAAGACAGCAAGCAATCTGATAAGGGTTATAAGTGGACAATCATGTTGAATAAATTTCCACATTTTTCATGTTGTGAAAAAAGAATGAGAATAAAAGGGAAAAACATGAGAAATATATATATATATATATATATTTAAAAAAGGTGAAAGTAGTATGTTTTTATCTGCATTTAGATTCCATAGTTCTTTCTCTGAATGTAGTTAGCATTTTCCATTATGAGTCTTTTGAAATTTTCTTGGATTATCATATTGCTAAGAGCTAAGTCTATCAGAGTTAATCATTGCAGAATGTTGCTTTGTTGTATACATTGTTCACCTGGTTCTTCTCACTTCACTCAGCATTAGCCCATGTAAGTCTTTCCAGGATTTTCTGAAATCCTCCTGCTCATCATTTCTTATAGCACAGTAGTATTTCATTACATTCATATATCACAACTTTTTTAGCTATTCCCCAAATGATGGGCATCCCTTCAATTTCTCATTCTTGGCTAGCAAAAAAAGAGCTACTATGAATATTTTTGTACATGTGGTTCCTTTCCCCATGTTTATAATCTCTCTTGGATATAAATCTAGTAGTAGTATTGCTGGATCAAAGGGTATGCACAGTTTGGTTGCCCTTTAGGCATAATTCCAAATTGCTGTCTAGATTTGTTGGCTCAGTTCACAACTCCACCAACAACACATTAGTGTTCCAAATTCCTCAGGTCTTCTCCAACATTCATCATTTTCCTTTTCTGGCATATTAGCTGATCTGATAGATATGAGGCAGTACCTCATAGTTGTTTTAATTTGCAATTCTCTAATCAAAAATGGTTTGGAGCATTTTTTCATAGGATTCTAGATGGTTTTAATTTCTTCCCGCGAAAATTGTCTGTTCATATCCTTTGACCATTTCTCAATTGTGGGATGATTTGAATTCTTATAAATGAGGTTTTTATTAGAAACATTGGCTATATTGTTTGTCAGCTTTCTGTTTTCCTTCTAATTGTGGTTGCATTGGTTTTGTTTGTGCAAAATATTTTTAATTTAATGTAATCAAAATTATCTATTTTACATTTTAAAATATTCTTTCTCTTGTTTGGTCATAATTTCTTCCATTCTCCACAGATCTGACAGATGAACTATTCTTTGCTCTCTTAATTTGCTTATGTATTATCCTTTATGTCTAAATTTTGTACTCATTTTGACCTTATCTTGATTGGTCCTCCTTTTTAAATAGGGAGTGATGAGACCAGGAGACCATCCATCATGAAAGGCTATTCATCAATGTCAATCATAATGATCATGGAGGTCAATACCACAACGTATTCCTATTCTGGTGTTTGCAAATGTGGTTTTAAGCAACAATTATAAAATATCTTAGTTGGAAATTATCTTAGATACATAAAACATTACAATATAGAATAGTAGTACATCATACCTAAGAGATGATGTTGCCCAACATCTTCATTTTACTGATAAGAAAACTGAAAATCCAAAAGGCTAGGTAATTTTTTAAAGGTCACATAGCTAGTTAGTCACTGAGCCGTGACTGTAAAATCAGACCTACTGATTTCCAGTCCAGTGTTCCATTACCTGCCCCACCCCAATTATTATATCTTTGTGTCTGCTTGTCTCTAGGTCTACTGAACTTCTATGACTTTCCTGTTCTATCAGTCCCGTATTTGGGGGCATTTATATAACTAGCTGGTCAAATATCTAAAGGGTTGTATTTTTCACAACCCATTAGTCCAAGTCCCTGCATTTGTTTAAAACATGAGCTGTAGCCAAGTCTAGCCTAAGACCCAAGAACTTGCTCCAGCCTCCTATGAAGGCTTCTGTGGTTTTCCACAATTTGGGAAGTTCTTTCCAAACTGGGACTCTGTAGCCTTGGCTTCATGGGGGGAATTATTTTTGATGTGGGCCTGACCTTGTGCCCATACACAGGGTAGCCTTCTCAGCTGCCAGATTCCACTTTTCTACCTCAAATAAAGGAATCATTGTTAACATAGAAGCAGAGAGAGAACTGCATTTGACTTGTGTTAAGCTTCTGTTAAAAATAATAAACAGACTCCAGAAGCAGAAGGTGAAATGACATTGTTATTTTTATTTAAAATCAAAACTTTTTTTAATTGACTTTCAAGTCTCCTCTCCTCTCTTCCCTTTTCTCTCTGTCTCTCTCTCTCTGTCTCTCTGTCTCTGTCTCTGTCTCTGTCTCTGTCTCTCTCTCTCTCTCTCTCTCTCTCTCTCTCTCTCTCAGAGGAAATCTAATCTGGTTGGTGTCATCCCATGTTTCATGTTATCCACATGACCAAACCACCACATAATTTGGCATGCCATGGAAGTGGCGCCCAGGCCTGGAACTGTAAGGCTCTTGGATGATGGATTCAGAGTCATCAGCAGTAACTGGGGTTTCTGCAGTGCCTGCCCATACTGCACTTGGCTCAGGACTGTGTAATCAACCCTCTGCTTTCAGGATCTGTGACACAGACCTTCTCATAGATTTAAAAAGAAAAGAGAGAGAGAAAAAAAGGGGAAAAAAGGAAAATATATAGAAGGCAGAAAGGAGGCTAATGGTGCCACATATGTTCTCATGTTATATTAGCCCAAAACTAGATGTGCTTAATCACAGTTTTTAATATCATAGACACATTTTCAGTGGTCAATGGTGTTGAATGTGATATTGAAACCAATTCCTTATATGAATTTGCATTTTTCCCTTCATTTTGTTTTTTTGTGCCTTTAAAGACACACAAGCACATGTATATTCAAACAAACACATTTGGTTGCCGCTCATTTAACAGATGCATATAAGTAAGTTAAATTACTGATAAGGCAGGTAGCAAGGAAATGCAATGGCTTTCATTGGATTTTAGGTATGGTTTAGTTAGCATGAGCCCAGCCAATGGCAAGTTTTCTATTCACTCCACTAATATTTATTGAGAACCTACTCTGTGCAGGCCTTTCAACACACATTTTGGGGATATGAAGCTAAATAATACCCAGTACTTGATAACAACAGTTCACAGTCTAGTTGAAAATGAAAAAAAAAAACATTTTAAAAAATAGAAATGTAGATTTCAAAATTACTCCTCAGATTTAGCATATATTCAGGAAAATCTAATGTACTGTAAACCAAATTTTTTCATGTTCAAATTATAATTATCTATGCATGCACGTTTTAACAATGCAAATATCAATCAGCAATAGACAAGGAAGTTAACAGGACAATATCCAGATTGTCATATTACTTTTAGTGAGGTATATAGTCTCTACTCTATTTCCCAAGCCAAACTCAATGTGTTAACAACAATGTAAGCTTTGATGAGTTGTCTTTTTACTACCTCTGTTTGCATAATATGCTCATTAATATTTCATCCAAACTTAATTTTTTTCTTCAAGGATATTGATGTTGCATTTTTTAAGTGCTGAAATATATGCAAAGCTACATGAAAAACCTCCCTCCCACATCCTTTTTCCTTAACTCAGAAGCAAACAGTTGAATTGGCAATCTTTTTGGACAGAAAACTAGATGTGAATTTTCTAGTTGTGTATGCATGTGTGTGTGTGTGTGTGTGTGCGCGCATGCGCATGACCACATGTGTGCATGCACATGCACGTGACAGCATCACCTGGAAGTTCATATTTCATTTCAGTATTGAACTCATTTAAAAAGAGAAATCTGCGTTTATACACAGTGGTGACTTCCTAGAATTTAACCGTTTTCCTTTCTTCTGATGTGATCTTTTTTCTTCCTTAGCTTCTTAGTTCAGAGGACACGTCCATGTAATACTCAGAAGGTCCACAATTCTGGGTCAGCCTCTAGTTTCTAGAATCAGAATCAGAGAAGTACACTATCATAAATTGGTAGATTGACCTTAGAAGTCCTCTAGTCTGACTCCCCATCCCCACATATAATATCTTTTACAATATACGGACAAGCGGTCATTCAACCTTTGCTTGCTAGTCAAGAGTTTGAGCCCAAGCTAGCTACATATCTAATTCCCTTTGCATTTGTACTTTCCCTTTCTAATAAAAGTAAAACTAGTCAGTCAAGGTATGTCTTCCTTAGACTCTCTAAGTACTGAGATTTCAATTATGAAATGATTGCTAGTACCATTACCCCTAGGGCCCATGGGTATTACATTTGTTTCAAATCAGGTAGCAATGTATAACCTATATAGCATTGCTTGCTGTCTTTAAGAAGTGGCGGAAGAGGAGAGGAGAGGATTGGGGGAGAAAAATTTGGAACTCAAAATTTTACAAAAATGAATGTTGAAAACTATCTTCATGTAACTGGAAAAAAATAAAATATTTTTAAGGAAAAAATAAAATCACGTGGCAGAGTCAGATCTGTTCTATAACAAATCATGAGTGGAAAATCAGTCATTTTTAATGGGGCTAAAAATGCTTCAAGACAAACATAAATAGCTTCAGCAGCCAATCAAGGAGGCTGCATTGTATAGAGGGAAGTCTGTTCATAAGGAATCAGAAAACTTCCATTTGAATCCGTCACAGAAGGATCTGGGAGACATTGGGCAATTCACTGAAATCTCTCTTGCTTCCAAGTTCTTTCCTCTATAGAAGTAATCAGCATGGCACATTGGAAGGAGAACCAGAATTGGAGCCTAAACACCAAATTTAAATTTCAGTTTGACCACTAACTACATATATCACCTTAGGCCAGCTCTTTTCCACTAATATCATCTTCACTGCCCCTCTCGGGAAATCAGTTTTATTTAACTATCCATATTTGCTACAAAAGTTTTGGTTTTCTTGATCTGTGAAGAATGGAAGGAAGTGGGAGAGAAAAATGGCTTTCAATTGAAAAAAATAAAATTTATTTATTTAGTAAAATGAAGAAGGTGACTCGAAGAGGATTTCCAGTTTGAAATCCTATAAATCTAGCTGAGTTTTCACTATTCTTTGTTTTCTGCAACCAGGTTGGAGAGTGACAGTGCCCTAAATTGTTAAGTCATGGCTCTGAACTCTTGGCCTCCATCTCCTCCTCTGTGAAAGAATGAGGTTAGAAACCATTATGGTCCTTAGAAGATGACAGAGTAGGAGGTTTCCCATGAGAAGGTCTCCCTTCATTTCACCAAATAATAACAGGAAAAAGCCTTAACTAGAGAAAATCCAGGAATGGCAAGAAAATAAATGGGGAGATGGACACCTCACAATTAATTTTTACACACAAAAATTACTGAAGATCAAATCTACAGTCTGTCATTTGGGTGACACCTGCCACTCTGCCCACTTCAATATTATAACCCCACAGATGTATAGGGTTGGGGAGAGGAAAGGAAGGGTTAAGGGTCCCTACTTGGGATTTTGAATATCAGGAGATTAGCTTTTAAAAGGCAGATCCTTGGTATCAAATCCTGCTAAATGGGAGGAAGTGGTTGGGCGCTTAGAAAGTCAGAATTCTGAGAGGGTAGAGCAGGTTTGCATGAATTGAAAAGAAGGCTAGCCTATCATCAAAAGACAAAAGATATCAAAAGATGATGAAGGATAAGATGAAGAACAGTACTGACCCCTTGAGCAAGGCCTGAAGAATGCTTCTTACTACTCCTCTGCTACCTTCGTGGAGAATTAGCATTTCTAGAAAGACAAAAAGCATTGCAGAAGTGATAAGGAATAAGAAAGGAAGGAAAAGAAAATAATACTTATTGGAAAGCAATGTTATAAACTAATATGACTAAAATGGAAGAATAGATAGGGAAGGACAATGTCACAAAAACTAGGGGAAAGGAGAGCATTCAGCAAAAAGACAGAGACAAGCTAATCATTTAGTAAGTTTCTATTATGTGCCAGGTATTGTGCTAGGCACTGGGGACATATAGACCAAAATGAAGTAGTTTTCTGGAGGTTTTTGTTTGTTTGTGTGTTTTCTGAGGAGCTTACACTCTATTTGAGAAAATAACATGTCTCCAAGGCACACTGCTTGCACTTTGGTCTCCTCCTCCTAATCCTTTTGCAAATATGCTTTTGCAACTACTCCTTCCCACATCCTGGGACATAGTATCTGATTAGTAAACTCTTAACACTCACTTAACTTAACACTTAGCCTCATATTACCTGGTCATAGACCCACAACAACACATCCTAACAATTTTGAAGCCACCACACAGCCAAAGTATCTTGTCTCATACCTATCCATTTCCATTTCTAGCTCCTCTTTGTATATTGTCTTTCTCTATTTTTATGTAGGCTCCTTCAAGGGGGTAACTATTGCTTGCCTGTGTGTGTATCCCCTATGCTTAGCATAGTGCCTAAAACATAAGTGATTAATAACTGCTCTGTTTGCAAAGAAGGAACTAAAAAATAGAACATACACATAGGTATACATATACTTACACACACACACACATATGTGTCTATCTATACCTTGGCATGTATGTATATATATGCATATATATATATATATGTATATATATATATATACACATATCCTTATACATACACACACACACACACACACTTATTTGTGACTAATAATAACCATCACTGAGAAGGGAAGAAAAAAATACATTTACCTAATAACTTTTTTGTATATTTGATAGTTGTTCATAGTTGATTTACAGTTTCATGTGCAATCAGCTTTTTACTGTACTATATTATGGAAATACTTGTTTTATTCCATAAATTAAAATTTTTAAAAAGCTTAAGAAATAGTTGCTTTTTCATTCATTTATTCATCTCTGTGTGTATAATATACACATAAGTGTATACATATGCAAATGCATACATAATATGAAGCAGATAGAGGTAGGGTAAATCTGAAGAAGCCACTAGCAACTGGATGAGGGGGGAGTGAGTGAGGCCTCATATAGGAGGAGCCTCTAGGGCAAAGTCTTGAAGGAAACCACAGATTGAGATAGGTAGAGGTGAGGGGGCAGTGCATTCCAGGTTTAAGGAATAAATAGTGAGCGACTGGAGTTAAAAGATTGAATGTCATGGGTAAACATCAGCAGACAGGCCAGTATAGCTAAGCTATAGAATGCATGGAGAGAAGTCTTGTGTAAGAATACTAGGAAAATAAGACAGGGCCTGGTTGTGAAGAGCTTTAATTGTTTAACAGAAGAGTTTATATTTCATCCTGGAAGCAATAAAAGTAAACTCAAAGATTTTAGATTTAGACAAGTAACAGGTAGGAAGGAGTGAAAAAGAGGAAAGGATGTTTATTCAGTTAAGTATAAATAAAACAAACATCATAGACTGAATGCTGACAAAAGAGGAGATAAACAATATAAATACACACATGTTTATACAGTATTTGTTGGAAGAAAAAACAACTGTATCAAACTATAGGCATAAATATAAATGGATTAATTTCAAAAGAAAAAGAAAAAGAGTAGTAGGCAAGTTAAAACAACAACAATAACAATTTAACACATTCAAGGAAAATATTTAGAAAAATATATATATTCAGAATGAAAAAAGAGAAGATTCAATAAAATCAATTTAAGGTCAAGATTAGAGTATCTTGTAAGTACAAAGAGTTGCAATAACTAAAACAACAATAAAATTTAATTAAGAGACAAATAAAGGAAGATAAATTATTGCTAAAGTCACCAGGGACAATGGGAAAGATAGAAACATCATAGTATATGAACAGAACATCATTGCAGCTACACTGTTAAAAAAAAAAAGGTCAATTGCAAAAAGACATAGCTAGTCATACAACAATAGTGAGTAATGTTAATATTCCTCTCTCAGAGTAGGAAAAATTCAAAAGAAGATACACCATATGGAAAATATTGATCTGAGCAAATTGGTGGATTAGCAAAATTTTACTGACATGATGACTAATGATAGGAGCCTTAGGTATATTAAAGAAAGGTTATGTGTGTATAATCATTGTATCATCACAAAACCTAATCATGTACTAGGACATAAAGAAATCATACAAAATGTAAAAAGTCAGGCATAATAAAAATAACTTTTATAAATGCAACCATAATCAATGCAACTAACAATTGCAAATCTGAAAAAAATTATGGGAAAATTGAATGCTGAAATTAGTTTAGAGCATTGCCAACTGTAGTAGGAAGGCCAAATTTATGATCTCAAAAAGGATCGTATAAATATCTGAATGGTTCGAAATCATTGGGTATATAGAATTCTCCAAGTAGAAGGCATCAAAAAATTTATTCAGGGCCCAGAGCAACAAATTAGCGAACCAACCTCCCCATTCCAGTATTGTGAACACAAGCCTCCAGGCCCAATAGGCCCACCTCACAAGAGTAGCCAGGAGGCCACAGAAAAAATAAGATGGCATAAATCACATTCACTGGCCTCAAGACCTCTCTC
>CM053625.1:6656556-6673542 GCA_028646595.1 Phalanger gymnotis
ACTTGTGAAAGTACTTTCACCATAAACAAAAGCCAAACTCTTCAAGGGCACCCGTTAAACTAAGCCCATTTTGCCTTACTGGCACACCAACCCATGCTCTATTGGTAAAAGCATAAAGTGGACCAATTATTTGGAATTTCAATTGAGAATTATACAAGAAATTTGACTGACCTCTCTATAGTTTTTGATCAAATCATTTCAGTGCTTGAATTTACTCAAAGAAATCGAAGACAGAAATCAATGTCAAATAAATACCAAGATATTCATAGCAATACCATCTGTGAACTCAAAACAAAATGAGTGCTCGTTCATTGCTTAAAGATTTTTTATGTGTGAACATAATTAAATATTATTATATGCTAAGAAATTATAGATATGACAGATTCAGAGAAACATTGAAAAATTTAAACGAACAAATGCAAAGAAAAATAAGTACAACCAAAACAACATTCTATACAATGCCTATATCAATAGAAATGAAAGATCACTAAAAGGAAGTTGAATTCTGCATACTAGAGAAACCAGAAAGGTCCCAGGGGAAGACATAATGAAGTGAACCTACTTTATCAGGCCAGAGAGGTAGAGAATTACCAGGAGAAAAACATTATACATCTTGTCATATAACTTCTTTGTAGTAAATAATGAGAATAATGAATTGTCATCATATGTGGACAGGTACAATCTGAAGAGATAACCGGCAAAGAATGTATTGTAAAGAAAAAAAATATAACAATAAAACCTTTTTTAAAAACCACAAAATAACAGGCTCAAATTTGTTGAAAACTTTCAGCTATAAATTCCCTGATCTTATAAGCATATAGCAACCAGAAGAGAGGGTTATCATGGTAGCAAGATTGAGTCACTAATCTTTTTCTTTCACTTTTAAAAAATTTTGGCCGTGTGTTAAGGGTACTATACACTTTGCATTTTCCCCCTAACCTTGAGGATATCTGTTTTTAGTAGCAGGCAGGAAAGGTTGCTGGTCTTTACGGTTCCTGGATTTCGGAGAGTGGCCAGGCAACTATTAACCCGTTGTACTGGTTTCTGCTTCTGATTATGTAATTGTCTATAAGTACCTCATAATAACATAGAACAGTTTATCCTACTTTTGAGGTTAATGACCAGTGCCATGGGAAGAAGGGATGAGTCTTCCCATGTTAGAGCTTTTGCTTTAGAAGTCCTTCCCCTGTAGTCAAGAGAGCTCCATCTCTTTCTCCTTTGTGATAAGGGTCTACTGTGGAAAGTAACACAGAATGATTTCTCAGGTGAAGGAGAAATGTAAAGTTGAGGTAGAGTGTTCACTCTTACAAAAACCATATTCTAGTCAGATTCCATTCTCAAGTTGGGTAACAGATGACAGGAGCAGATTAAAAACAAGGTCAGTTGCTGAGAGGAGAGTGGCCATCAGAGGTTGAATATTTTCTGAGTTTAACTTTCAGAAATATCCTCTTATATCCAGGGATTGCTCAAAATAACAGAACTATGGGATTTCAGATCCCCAAAGAATGTTTGTGATGTAGGCCATTGCCATGATTTTACAGAGGAGGAAACTAAGAGTTTGCGTGACTTACCATGCTATTGTCTAAGGTCATAGGGTTAGTAAGTATCTGAACATCAATTCAAACTCAGACTTTTTGCCAATTAACACTAGTACTCTGGGGCATCTAGGTGGTACAGTGAGTAGAGCACCGGCCCTGGAGTCAGGAGAATCTGAGTTCAAATCCAACCTTATACATTTGACACATGTACTAGCTGTATGACCTTGGGCAAGTCACTTAACCCCAATTGTCCCTGCCTTTTCCCCTCCAAAAAAAAGGTTAGCACTCTTTCCACCATAACATGCTGTTTATGCTAGATGTTCCTAAGGAAAATAAATGGATTTAAATAGACCATACCATATTAGGGAGCAAGCATATGATGTGATGGTGATGGCTTTAGGAAGAAAGCACCAAAGAGTACATTGTTGGAAGTGTTCCTGGAGCTTGGACTGAAGTCCCTCAGGACATGGTAAAAGTCTTTGAAGTTACCAAAATTTATGCCTAATGGCTGAGAACAACCCTTTTCTCTGAATGTTTCTGACAGGAAGCATCTGTTACCAGGTTTTACTTTAAAGGCAGTTTCATGTGCAATCACTTTTTTAAAATTATACTACATTATGGAAATGTTTGTTTTATTTCATAAATTTAAAATAAAACAAATATTTTGATAAATAAAATAAACAGAATTTTTAATAAATAAGAATTTTAATAAATAAAATAAATACATTTAAAAATAAAAATGTCATCAGTATTTGTGGGTGCCACTGCAAAATTATACCACACCAAAAGTAAGGGCCCCTAACTTGAAATTCTAGTATTTGTATTTCTGAACACTTTGAAAGTAGCATAAGGTCAATGGCTCATATTTCTCTAGTGTTTCACAGTTGACTAAGTGAGTTCCTTACAACTACACAATAAGCACATTTTTTCCCCCTGATTATACAGACAAGAAAACGGAGGCTTAGAGAGATCAAGTGGCTTGCTCAAGTCTTACAGGAGATTGGCCAATGGGAACCCTGTCCTCTGAGCATGTCAGTATATATGGAGAATCTTGATGAGACAGTTTCTGGAAGTGTATTGTGATATAGAGTGTAATGCCCTGCTTTCCACTTTAGAACATACACAGGTGTGACTATACTGTTATCCTTTACACAATGCCACTTTCCCCATTATGATTTCATGGCCTAAGAAATTAGATGGTGTGACGGCAAGTACCATGGTACATCCAGGATGGCCTGCTAGCACAAGTTCTTTCATCTGCTTTTAAAGGAAATGTAGCTTTTAAAGGGGTCAACAATCTTTATTTACATTTACTAGTTCAGGGGAAAGGTCGGCATCCTGAATATGGAGAAAATACAAGCAGAGAAATTCACACAAAGACCAACAGATAGGGCTCCAGCTGTCTGATGAAAGTAATACAACCACCTACATATACCAATGGATCTGTAGAACCCAGATACATCTGAGTAGTTGGTGGGCTCTGAACAAACAACTACTCAGAGCCTCATCCAGGAAATGAAAAGGTCCTTCTCATAAGCAAATGCCCAAAGCAATACATATATATATATATATATATATATATATATATATATATATATAATGTATATATAGATACATACACACACACACACATATATATCTCACAACCCTTGTGACTCAGTGCCTAATTAGCTTAGTACCGACAGGTATTAAAACCTTCCTATAAACAAGCCTCCCAGTAAGCAAGCTTCTCTTTAGGCAAGTCTCCCCCTCCACCTCCCCATCCCCCACCCCACCCAGTGGGTTCTATGTGATTCAGGATGTATCACAGCTGTGATGGAACACACGTGGTCACCTAGGCCTATTAATACAGGAAAGATCTTCCTATTCCACTAACATTACAGATAAAGATTTCTTGGGAGTTTTGTAGAAGCCACAGATAACACCTGAGGGCCAGTAGATGACACAGAAAAAGGTTTAGAAACACAGAAAAGCATAAAATGTATGTGTAGTATTGTATAATAGCAACACAAATTTTACAATAAAGTACCGTAAACAAGCCATAAAAGAAAAAGAAACATTCGGATTTCTTATCTGGTATGAAGGATGGGCCAAAAAATTTAGTTGGATTTTCCAGATCTCAGGGTCACTGCTGCACCACGAATCCCTGCAACATGGAGGGGATAATTGTGTTCAGTCTGCTAACCACATGAGGAGGAAATGGACTTTTCATTGTCTGCTGAATCAGAAATGGAAATGCATACAAAAGAATCCAAGAAGCGCAATGCAGTCATTTTTTTACTTCCCTAGTGTCCAGTGAGGAAGAGAACCTGTTATGTATCTCTGGGTATTAGTAGAGTCACAGTCCCTTTATCATCCTAAATCAAAATGAATACTTGAGCAGTTAGCCATACTATTGCTGAGTGAGGCAGAGCCAGTGGACTATCCTCACCCAAATGCATTCACATGAAACCATGAAAACAAGCCTCTGTTTTTGCTTCTATATTTGTATCTTTTTATTTTTATTTACTATTTTATTATTCCCCACTACATGAAAAACAATTTTAATATTCATTTTTAAAATATTGAGTTTCAAATTCTTTCCCTCCCTCTTCATATACTCTCATTGAGAAGGCAAGCAATTAGATATAGGTTATGCATGTGTAGTCATGCAAAACATCTTCATAATAGTCTTGTTGTAAAAGAAAGCATAGAACTCCTCACCAAAAAAACCTTTCAGAAAAATAAAGTTTAAAAAGGTATGCTTCAGTCTGTATTCATACACTATTAGCTCTTTCTCTGAGCATTTTTCATCATAAGTCTTTCAGAGTTGTCTTGGATCATTGTATTTCTGAGAATAGCTAAGTCATTCACAGCTGATCATCTTACAATATTGCTGTTACTTTGTACACAGAACATTTCACTTTGCATCAGCTCACGCAAGTCTCTCCAGGCTTTTCTGAGAGCAACCTGATTATGAATTTGACTTAGTTCTCTATATATTTGAGAAATTAGGGCTTTATCAGAGAAACTCACTTCAAAATTGTTTTTTTTTCCACAGTTATTACTGCTTACTGTATCTCTCTCCATCCTATTCCCCTACCCTTCTTATTCCATTCTCTTTCCTCTTTTGCCCTGTCCTTCTTCAAAAAGTGTTTTGTTTCTGACTACCCCCTCCCTCAGTCTGCCTTCCCTTCTATCACACACACTCCCTTCTCTTGTCCTCTTCCCCTCCTACTTTCTTGGGTAAGATAGACTTCTATACCCAACTGAGTGTGGATGTTATACCCTCTTTGAGTCAATTCTGATAAGAATAATTTTCATTCACTACTCTTTACCTCCCCACTTCTGCTACATTGTAAAAACTTTTTTGCCTCTCTTATGTGAGATAATTTACTCCATTTTACTGTGGCTGTGTAAGACCAACAATGCCAGCACACAAGAGAGCTGCTAACACAGTTTCTTTGATCTGAATTTCTAAGGAAAGCAACTTTAAGGGGTTTACAATCTCACTTTAATTAAACATCCATATATCATTCACTTAGTTCAGGGGTAAAAGTCAGTACCCAGAACTTCAGAGCAAATGCAAACAGAAATTACAAACAAAAACAATATAAACAGATCAACAGACAGGTTTCTGTCTGACTGTAGCAGTACATACAGTTACCAGAGAGAGAAGCACCAACATCTGGGTTTTCAAAGTCATAGGGATCCTTAATGGCTATGCAGAGTCTCCACACCACACTCTTCCAATGAGTGAGGCCCAAACAAAATGCCAACCTCAGAGAATATACATGCTTCTTCAGAGTGAGAGTGCTTCTCATCTCTCCAGCATTTCACACATCTTGTGACCTCATGGGCAAAAAAGGTGTGGGCCTTTCTACAAACAAAGGCAATATTCAATCAAAGGCACTTGATTGCCTTAGTGCTAAGAAGCACTCCAAAACAAAAGACAACAAAAAGTCCCACTTTGCTTGCCCTTACATCTACTTCTTCATTTTCATTTCTCCCAATACATTCATTTACTGCCTCTTAATTTTACATTTTTAAATGGCATCCCTTCATATTCAACTTACAGCAGTGATCTCTGTCTATATATACTCATTCTATCTCCTCTAATAATGAGAACATCCTTATGAGTTACAAGTATTATCTTCCCATGTAGGAATGTAAACCATCTAAAATTCTTAAGTACCTTATAATTTCCCTTTTCTGTTTACCTTTGCTTCTCTTGAGTCTTATATTTGAAAATCAAAATTTTTATTCATTATTAGTCTTTTCATCAGGAATGTTTGAAAGGCCTCTTTCTCACTGAATGTCTATTTTTCCCCCTGAAGAATTATACTCAATTTTGCTGGGTAGATGATTCTTGGTTGTAATTCCAGCTCCTTTGCCCTCCAGAATATCATATTCCAAGCCCTCCAATTCTTTTAATGCAGCAGCTGCTAAGTCTTGTGCTATCCTGACTGTGGCTCCATGATACTTTTATTATTTCTTTCTGATTGCTTACAATATTTTCTCCTTGACCTGGGAGCTCTGTAATTTGGCTATAATGTTCCTGGAGATTTTCATTTGGGGATCTCTTTCAGGAAGTGATTGATCAGTTCTTTTGATTTCTATTTTAATCTCTGGTTCTAGAATACCAGGGCAGTTTTCTTTGACAATTTCTTGAAAGATGATGTCTAGGATTTTTTTTTCTTTTATCATTGCTTCAAGTAGTCCAATAATTTTTAGATTATCTCTCCTATAGCAATTTTCCAGGTCAATTACTTTTCCAATGAGATATTTGACACTGTCTTCTAAATTTTCATTCTTTTGGTTTTGATTTATTGTTTCTCTGTTTCTCAGAAACTCATTAGCTGCCATTTGCTCAATTTTGATTTTTAATTAATTGTTTTCTTCAATAAGATTTCATAACTGCTTTTCCATTTGGCCAATTCTGCTTTATAAAGCATTTTTCTCCTCATAGGCTTTTTGTACCTCTTGTAATATTTCACATAGTCTGTTTTTAAGGTGTTATTTTCTTCAGAATTTTCTTGTGCCCTCTTTACAAGGTGTTGATTTGGTTTTTTTTTTCATTATTTTCTACATAACTCTCATTTCTCTTCCCGTTTTTTTTCCTATACGTCTCTTACCTAATTATCAAAATCCTTTTCCATGGCCTGGAACTAATTCATATTTTTCTTGGAGGCTTTGGATGTAGGTGCTTTGACTTTGTTATTTTCTTCTGTGCATGTGTTTTGATCCTTTTTGGCACCATAGCAACTTTCTATGCTTAGAATATGTTTTTCTTTTGCTTGTTCTTTTTTCCAGTCTATTTCTTGACCATTAATTATTTGTTAATGCAGATCTCTGCTTACAGGGTTGAGCGTGAACTGTCCCAAACTTCAGGGGTTTTGTGCAGCTTTTATCAGGGATACTTACAGGGACATGTAACTTTTCTGTTCTTCCAAGCTGTTACAGTCTAAGGAGAGGGGTTTACTATTCTCCTGGACTGTGCTTTGGTCTGTGAGTGACCACAAGCACTTTTCTTCCCTGGAACTGTGAGGAAGGACCCCTCTACTGTGGCTGCAATCTCTGCTATGCTAGTACTCCTCCTCACCCTGGGACTGCCACTCAGGACTGGGACCTAGATCTGAGTGTGGACAAATCAACAGAGTCCTATCTCGGTTCTAGCAAAGAGACCCCTACAATCCCCTTCTGATCAGCTGTTTGACCCCCTTACTTTCCATGTTGGCTGAGAGCTCCAGAAGCAGCCACAACTGCTGCTTATTCAGTGGCTCCCAAGGCCTGCTCCTGGTTTTCTGGGGCTATGCTGGCACAGCCTGTGCTAGACTGTGCTTCATTCTCACCCTTGTGTGACTGACCTTTTCTGATAACCTTCTAAGTTGTCTTTGGCATCTGTGGGCTGAGAGGTCTGGAAATTTACACTTCTGCCATTGATTCAGTCACTCTGAGGCCTGCTCCTGATTTGCTGATACCTGGTCTGAAATGGTATGGCTTGGGCTGGAATGCACTCCCCTCTTCCCTTGGTACAACAGACTTTCCTTCCAACCTTCTAAGTTGTCTTTGGTTGGAAATTGTTTCACTCTGCCTTTTTATGGGGTCTGCTGCTCTAGAATTTGTTTAGAGTCATTATGGAAAAGTATTTGAAGGTTTTTGGGGGAGGTGAGTACCTACCTTTACTTCACCATCTTAGTTCTACCTCCCTCCTCCCTTGTATCTATTTTTTCCTTCATTAGGTGAATGTGTACATTCATAATACATACACATGTACATACATACATACATACATGTATGCATACATACATAAACACACATATGTACATATAGGTATATATGCACCATATACACATATATGTATATGAGATATAATTACTTTTTAACACTTCCTGATCATTTTCCCAGTCAATTACTTGACTTTTGAGCTCTTTGTTAAGGTATGACTCTGCTTCCAGAGTGCAGAATGTTCTATCCCAAGCTTCAGGGATGTTCTTCAGCTGTTTTCTGAGCTACTTCTAGGGACCCACGAATTTTCTGTTCTTCTCAGGTGGTATGATCCAAGGAGAGGGGTTCACTCCTCTCCTGGTCTCTGCTCCGTTCTGTGAATGAACACAAGCACTCTTCTTTACCCTAGAACTGTGAGGCAGATTCCCTCTCTACAGCCACCACAAGCTCTGCCAAACCAGCCTTCCTTCTCACTCCAGTAACACCACCCAGGACTGTGACCCAGATCCAAGCAAGGCAAAGCAAGATAATCCCGCCTCAGCACCAGCAAAGAGATTCCTGCTCTCCTTCTCTGATCAGACACTTGATCCCCCTTCCCCATTGTCTGTGGGCCTTAAGCTTTAGAAGTAGGGACTGCTGCTGCTGCCACCTCTACCCCACCATGGCTGGGGCAAGACTGTGCTCTTCTCTCACACAGGTCCAACAGAGACCTTTTGTGATGTCTTTGGTATTTGTAGGTTAAGAAGTCCAGAAACTGCCATAGCTGCCAGTGATTCAGTGCCCTGAGGCCTGCTCTGCCCAGTCTGTGCCAACACAGGCCATGCTGAGCTGCACTCAACTCCCAGCATGATGCAATAGACCTTTCTCATTGACCTTCCAGGCGGTCTTGGGCAGGATACTTCTTTCATTCTTTCATTTTGTGAGATCTATAGCTCTGGAATTTATTTAGTGTCATTTTTAAACATATATCAAGGAATTTAGGGAGCAGGTTAAGCAAGTCCCAACTTTTACTCCACCATCTTGGCTCTGCCTATGTGCTCTCTTTAAAGAAGTCCATATCCAATTTTCTACAGTGTAAGTCCAGATAGGAAACATGGAACAACTGGTTTTGTTTTAATAGAAGCAACTCTGTCCACCCAAGAGTGGTTGGATTTGCATATATAGCTCTAGATTGCTAATTTCATGAATGATGCCATAGGCATTCTAGATACCAGAACTCATACACTGTACTGCAACCATTTTCACTTTTACCCAGACTTGACAAAACCTATCCTATTCAACTTAAAAGACAATAAAAATGGAGAATCCATCTTGGAAAAGCTCAGTGGGCAAGTAGACTTTAATGAAGTCAGAATGATATGTTTGGCCTGACTTAGGTACTCTATTCATCCACAACAGAGGCATCTGTTCAGAATGCTTTTGGGGATTGATGAGACCAGGAGTTAAGCAAACCAAATAGAGCATGCTAGAAGCTAATGGTTGAACCTAGATTGCTGAATCTTTATGGTCTCTGCTTTTTTCCCCTTTTCTTGCTAAAATAAGGTTAGCTCAAAGCTCCTATCTCAAGATGAGTAGAGACAAATGCAAGGAATTGATACACCTTGGGCAGCTTCGAAATCTTTTTTTTCTCTTAATAGTATTTTTGTCTAATTATATGTAAAGGTAGTTTTCAACATTTGTTTCATAAAATTTCAAGTTCCAGAAGTTTTCTCACTCCTCTTCCCCTCCCTAAAACAGTAAGGGATCTGATATAGGCTTTACATGTATAAACATATTTCCACATTAGTCATGTTGTGAAAGAAGAATCAGAACAAATGAGAAAAATCATAAGAAAGAAAAGATAAACAAACAAAAAACCCAAAAAGCTAAAATAGTATGTTTTGATCTGCAGTTCAACTCCATAGTTCTTACTCTGGATGTGGTTTATATTTTCCATTACAAGTCTTTTGGAATTGTCTTGCATTATTGTACTACTAAGAAGAGCTAAGTCTATCAGGGTTAATCATTCCACAACGTTGCTATTGCTGTATACATCGTTCACCTGGTTCTGTTCATTTCACTCGGAATCAGTTTGTGAAAGTCTTTCTAAGATTTTCTGAAATCCACTTGATCATCATTTTTCATGGAACAATAGTATTTCATTACATCCATCCAATACAATTTGTTCAGCCATTTCCCAGTTGTTGGGTACCCCCTCAATTTCTGATTCTTTGCCAACACAGAAAGAGCTATTATAATTTTTTTTGGACATGTGGGAGGTTTTCCCATTTTTATGGTCTCTTTTGGGATACAGTGGCCTTTCTGGGTCAAAGGGTATACACAGTTTCATAGTCTTTTGGTCATAGTTCCAAATTGCTTTCCAGTATAGTTCAATCAGTTCACAACTCCACCAACAATGCATTAGTGTTCCAGTTTCCCCACATCTCCAACATTTATAATTTTTTCCCCTTTTCTGGATTATTAGCCAGTCTGAGAGGTGTGAGGTGGTACCCCAAAATTGTTTTAATTTGCATTCACTAATCAATAGTGATTTAGAGTATTTTTTTCATATGATTATAGATGGCTGTAATTTCTTCCTCTGAAAACTGCCTGTCCATATCCTTTGACCATTTATCAATAGGGGAATGACTTGTATTCTTAAAAAAGTTGACTCAGACTTTTATATATTTGAGAAACGAAGCCTTTATCAGAGACGTTGGCTGTTAAAAATTATTTCCCAGCTTTCTGTTTTCCTTCTAATCTTGGTTGCATTTGTTCTGTTTGTGTAAAAAAATTTAATGTAATAAAATTATTCATTTTGAATTTATAATGTCCTCTGTCACTTATTTGGTCATAAATTCTTCCATTCTCCATAGCTATAAAAGATGAACTATTCGTTGTTCTAATTTACTTATAGCATCATCCCTTATGTCTAAATTATGTATCCATTTTGATCTTATTTTGGTATAGGGAGTGAGATGTTAAGCTATGCCTAGTTTCTGCCATACTATTTTCAAGTTTCCCCAGCAGTTTTTGTCAATACTGAATTCTTATCCTAGACTCTGGAGTCTTTGGGTTGACAAACAGTATATTGCTGTAGACATTTGATAATATGTCTTGCATACCTAACCTATTCCACTGATTCACCATTCTATTTCTTACTCAGCACGAAATAATTTCAATGATTGCTGCCTTATAATATAATTTTAGATCAGATATGGCTAGGCCACCTTCCTTCGCATTTTTTTTCATTAATTCCCATTATATTATTGACTTTTGTTCTTCCAGGTGAATTGTGTTATTATTTTTTCTAGCTCTATACAATATTTTTTGGTAGTTTGATTGGTATGGCACTGAGTAAGTATGTTTATTCAGGTAGAATGGTCATTTTCATTATATTGACTTGGCCTACCTACCAGCAACTAATATTTTTCGATTATTTAGATCTGATTTTTCTTGTATGAAAAGTGTTCTGTAATTGTGTTCACATAGTTCCTTGGTTTGTCTTGGCAAGAAGACTCCCAAATATTTTGTAATGTCTTCAGTTACTTTAAATTGAATTTCTCATTCTATCTCTTGCTGCTGTGCTTTGTTGGTGATGTATAAAAAGAGCAATGATTTATGAGGCTTTATTTTCTGTCTCACAACTTTACTCAAGTTGTTAATTATTTCAAGTAGTTTTTTAGTTGATTCTCTAAGTATACCATCACATCATCTCCAGCTTTGTCTCTTCATTGCCTCTTCTAATTCCTTCCATTTCTTTTTCTTCTATAGTTGCCAATGGTAACATTTTTAGTACAATACTGAAAAACAATGTTGATAATGGATATCCTTGTTTCACTCCTAATCTTATCCAATACTTCTAGCTTATCTTCATCAAATATAATGCTTGTTTATGGTTTTAGATAGATGATATCTATAATTTTTAAGGAAATTTCCATTTGTTCCTATGCTCTTTAGTGTTTTTAACAAAAATTGGTGCTGTACTTTGTCAAAAGATGTTTCAGCATCTATTGAGATAATCATATGATTTCTGTTAATTTTTTAATTGACATCATCAATTACGCTGATGGATTTCCTAATATTAAAACAGCCCTGCATTACTGGTATTAATCCCACCTGGGCACAAAATATAAGACGTTGTAATCTCTTTGCTAATATTTAAATTAAAATGTTTGCATCAATATTCACAAGGGAAATTGGTCAATAATTTTCCCCTCCATTTTGGCTCTTCCTGGTTTAGGAATCAGCACCATATTTTTTTGTCATAAAAGTTATTTTATAGGACTCCTCCTTTGCCTTATTTTCCAAATAGTTTATATAATACTGGAATTGATTGTTCTTTAAATGTTTCCTAGAATTACCTTGTGAATGCATCTCGCCTTGAATAATTTTTTTAGGGAGTTCATTGATGGCTTGTTCAATTTCTTTTTTTTTTTTCTGAAATCAGATTAGTTAAGTATTTTCTTTCCTCTTCAGTTAATCTGGGCAATTTATGTTTTTGCAAATATTTGTCCATTTCACTTAGCTAGTCAGATTTATTGGCATATAGTTGGGCAAAATAGCTCTTAATTATTGCTTTAATTTCTTCTTCATTGATCGTGAATTCACCGTTTTATTTTTTATACTGGTAATTTGGTTTTCTTCTTTCTAATCAAATTAAATGAAGTTCATCTATTGTACTGATTGTTTCACAATAATAAGATCTTAGTTTTATTTACTAGTTCAATACTTTTCTTAATTTCAGTTTTATTAATTTCTCCTTTAATTTTCAGAATTTCTAATTTAGTATTTAATTGGGGATTTCAAATTTGTTCCTTTTTCTAGCTTTTTGAGTGGAATATTTGATTAATTGATCTCCTCTTTCTCTATTTTATTCATGTATTTAAATTTTTTAAATTTTAAATTTTAAAAAAATTGAAAATTTCCTTTGAGAATTGCTTTGTCTGAATCCCATAAGTTTTGTTATGTTGTCTAATTATTATCATTCTCTTAGATGAAGTTAGTGATTGTTTTTATGATATGCTGTTTGACCCACCCATTCTGTAGATTAGATTATTTAGCTTCCAATTAACTTTTAGTCTGTCTTTACATGGAATTTTATTACATAAAATTTTTGTTGCATCATGATCTGAAAAAGATACATTTAAGAGTTCTGCCTTTCTACTTTGGATTGAGAGATTTTTATGCCCTAGTGCATGGTCAATTTTGTGTAGGTCTCATGAAAAAAGTCACCGAGAAAAAAGTATAAACCTTTCTATCCTAATTCAATTTTCTGTAGAGGACTACCATATCTAACTTTTGTAAAATTTTAGTCACCTTCTTAACTTCTTTCTTGTTTATTTTCTGGTTAGATTAATCATTCTGAGAGGGAGAGGTTGAGGTCTTCCACTAGTAGTTTTGCTGTCTATTTCTTCCTGTAATTCACTTAACTTTCTAGGAATTTAAATACTATACTATTTTGTACATATATGTTTAGTGCTGATATTGCTTCCTTGTCTATGGTACCTTTTAGCAAAATGTAGTTTCTTTTCTTATCTCTTTTTTGATTAGATCTATTTTTGCTTTGTCTGAGATAAGTATTGCCACCCCTATTTTTTTTTTACTTAAGCTGAAGCATAATATATTCTGCTTCAGCCTTTTTATTTTACTCTGTGTGTATCTCTCTGCTTCAAATGTGTTTCTTGTAAACAACATATTGTACGATAATGTTTTTTTTTTAATCCACTCTGCTATCTCCTTCTGTTTTATGGGATCGTCCATCTCATTCACATTCACAGTTATAATTACTAACTGTGTCTTTCTCTCCATCCTATCCCCTCCCACATTTTATCCTTTTTATCTTCTTTTACCCTTCCCCTCCTCAGCAGAGTATTGCTTCTGACCACCACCTCCCTTATTCTAAGCCCAATTAAGTGCATATGTTATTCTCTTTGAGCCAAATCTGATGCTCACTCACTCCTTCTTTCCCTCTACTGTAATAGTTCTTTGTACCACTTCTTGTAATGTATTTTACCCTATTCTGCCTCCTCCTTTCCCCTTCTCCCAGTACAATCCTATTTTATCCCTTAATTAATCATTTTTATCTTCACATAAAATTCAACTTATACCCATACCCTATTTATATGTATACCCCTTCTGAATGCCATAATAAAGGTAAAATGCTCAAGGGTTACAAGTTGCAAGTATTATCTTCCCATGTAGGGATGTAAACAGTTTAACCTTATTGAATAACATGTTTTTTTTTTCTTTTCTGCTTATCTTTTTATGCTTCTCTTAAGTCCTCTATTTGAAGATCAAATTTTCTGTTCAGCTCTGGTTTTTTCATCAAGAGTCATTGAAAGAGTCATTGTCCCCTATTTCATTGAATGTCCATCTTTTCCCCTGAAAGATTCCACTCAATTTTGCTGGGTAGTTAATTCTTGATTTTAATCCAAGCTCCTTTAACTTCTGTAATATAATATTTCAAGCCCTCATCTTTTAATGTAAAAGCCACAAAGTCCTGTGTAAATCCAACTGTGATTCCACAATATTTAAATTGTTTCTTTCTGTCTACTTTCAGTATTTTCTCTTTGACTTCTTAATTCTGGAATTTGGTTACAATATTCCTTAGAATTTTTATTCTGGGATCTCTTTCAGGAGGTGTATCAGCCAATTCTTTATTATTATTTAGTTCTCTGTTTCTAGGATATCAAGGTAGTTTTCTTTAATAATTTCTTGAAAGATGTGGTCCAGGTTCCTTTTTTCATCATGGCTTTTGGGGAATCCAATAATTCTTTAATTATCTCTTCTGGATCTATTTTCCAGGTGGGTTGTTTTTTCCAATGAAGTATAACATATACATATATATATATGTATGTATATATATATATAATATATATAATATGCATATATATATACAACCAGTTTTTCATTCTTTTGATTTTGTTTGACTGATTCTTGATGTCTTGTAAAATCATTAGCTTCCACTTGCCAAATTCTAAGTTTTAAGGAATTGTTTTCTTCAGCTAGATTTTGTACATCCTTTTCATTTTAGCTAATTCTACTTTTTAAGGAGCTGTTTTCCTCAATCAATTTTTGTCTTTCCTTTCCCAAGCTTTTTACTCTCTCTTGCATAACTCTCTTTTTCCCTCATTTTTTATTCTACCTCTTTTATTTGACTTTTTAAATTCTTCTTGAGGTCTTCCAAGAAGGCTTTTGAGTTTGAGACCATTCCATATTCCCCTTTGGGGTTTCAAATGTAAGTGTATTGTCAATGTTGTCCTCTTCTGAGTTTGTGTTTTGATCTTCTCTGTCACAATAAAACTAACTATGGTCAAGGTTCTTTTTTGCTTTTTGCTCATCTTGTTTGCCTATTTCCTGGCTTTTAAAGTTGAACTTTCCTGCTGGAGCACAGGAGGCACTGTCCCAAGCTTCTTGTCCTAGGGGCCAGGGGCTTGGTTACTGGTTTGCATACTGAAGCCTCCAGTGCTGGCAGCTAGGGGCTGTATGGGTCTGGTAGCTTGTCTGGTATTGAGCTTGGGGCCTAGTGGTGGTCTCTGGCATGTGCTGAGGCCAGATGAGGTTTTACTGCATTTCCCTGGGGCCACCCTGAAGCTCATGGGTGTCTGGCCCCGGGGATGCCTGATTGACAGGGCTGTGCAGAAGCACAGGGACTTCTTGCTTCTGGGAGATGCCCACCTGCCCATGGGAGCACTGAAGCATGTGGTAGTTCTCCAAGCTGGCATCTGCCACTTTCCCTGATGATCATCATGCTAAGGCATGGGGAAGTTCCTGGTTGGTGTTTGCCTGGTCCTCCTTCTTGGAGCTCAAGATCTTTCAACACTTTCCTGAGACAGAAGCTGCAGGCATCTTGCTGGATGCCTCCTGTCCTGGATTGCACTCTCCTTTAACCTGAGTGATATGGACTTTTTTTGGCCAATCCTCCAAGTCTCTTGGAGTAAAAGACTGCTTCACACCATCTTTTCACTGGCTCTGTGGCTCCATAATCTATCCTGGAACACTATTTTATGGATGTTCTTGGAGGATAATTGGACAAGAACAGTGATCTATTGCTCACTTCACCATCTTAGTTCCTGGAAGCCTAACTGGGGGTTGTAAATTTGTTCTTTTTCTAGCTTTTTTAGTTGTATGCCCAATTCATTTATCTGCTCTTTCTCTATTTTATTTATGTAAACATTTAGAAGTATACAATTTCCTATAAGAACTGCTTTGGCTGCATGCCATAAGCTTTGGTATGTTGTCTCATTGTTGTCATTCTCTTTGAGGAAATTATTGATCACCATCTTCCTCTAATTTTTAAGGAATTATCTTCTTCAGTTAGCTTTTGTACTTCCTTTTTCATTTGGTTCTACTTTTAAAGGAGCTGTTTTCTTCAGTGGATTTGTTTTTCCATTTGGCCAATTCTGTTATTAAGGAGTTTTTTTCTTCAGTTAATTTTTGTGCTTCCTTTTCCAAGGTTGTAGACTCTTTTTTCACAGTTGTCCTTTATAATTCTTATTTCTTTTCCCAAATTTTCTTCTATCTCTCTTACTTGATTTTTAAGATCTTTTTTGGAGCTCTTCCTAGAGGCCTTTTTGGGCTTGAGGCCAATTTGTATTGCCCTTTGAGGCTTCAAATGTAGGCATTTTGACACTGTCCTCTTCTGAGTTTGTGTTTTGATCTTACCTTTCACCATGATAGTTTTCCATGGTTAGTGCTCTCTTGGATCTCTTCCTTATTTTTCAGCTTATTTCTTGACTTTTTTTCTGGGGGGGGGGGCAGGGCAACTGGGGTTAAGTGATTCACCCAAGGTCACACAGTTAGTACATATATCTAGTGTCTGAAGCCAGATTTGAACGCAGGCCCTCTTGACTCCAGGGCTGGTGCTCTACTCACTGCGCCACCTAGCTGCCCCTATTTCTTGACTTTTAAAGTTGAACTCTGCTCCTGGGACAAAGAAGCCACTATTCTAAACTTCTTCTGCTGGGGCCTCAGGTGCTTATGGCTTGCACTCAGTGTGGCCTGGCCTGTTCATGCCTGTTGTCCTGGGCTTCCAGGGTTTGTAATTTACCTCCTTACTGAGGCTAGAGGCATCACTGCTGGCCTGCTGAGCTAGAAGCAAGGGTCCTAGGTTGCTGATTTGTGCTGTGGCTAAAAGCCTTCCACTGGCTTGCCTGCACACCATTTATACTGGACTGTACTCACCTTTTATCCAAATAAGACAGATCTTTCCTGATATACTTCTCAGTTATCTTTTTCCCCCCAATTTGTTTATTTATTT
>CM053625.1:6674042-6698288 GCA_028646595.1 Phalanger gymnotis
CTCTCAGGGTCCTTCCCTCCCCCTTCAAAAGGAATTGGACTATGTGTTTTCTTTTAAATGTCAGTATTGCTTCTTAGGTTTACTTCTCCTTGGAAGCTAAAGCTAAAGCTGCTTTCTGCATCCCTATACCCTATGAATGTTTTTTGAAACCTCTGATCACATTAATGTAGCTTCCTGCTCATTAAAAAGGTCCTTCCCAGATGAAGTCAGGGTTGTTCATACTTGGCATATGTCCTAAGACTGTTTAAGGAACTTACTCTGCTGACCAGACATATTTCCAAATGTTTCCAAATAAAGATTCTACCTGTGCTAAATGCTGGAGTATCCTTTTTGAATATCTTTTTTCTGTGTTGTGACTAAGTAAATACATCACTGTTAAGTGTTACTTGCAATTAACACATTTTATTCTACCATTCAACTTGAATTATTGGAGTACAGGCTTGAGTCACCTTCAACAGCATGTGAAAAAGATCTAGATACCTTAGTGTGCCAAAAACATGTGTCCATAGTGCCACATGGCAGTCAAAAGAGTTGATTCAATCTTAGGCCACATTGAGAGAGTCATGGTGACTGTAATGCAGAAGGTGCTAACCCCATTGTAATCTACCTTGCTTAGATCACATCTAGATAGCTTAGATAGCTAGATAGCTGGACAGCTTGTATGAAGGGTGAACAAAATTGAGAGGGACTTCAAGACAAAGATATACAAGGATTGGTTGAAGAAAGCCTGAGGAAGAGAATCTCAGCCAGAGCTGAGATGATAGTTGTCTGGCTTTGATGTAAGAGAAGAATTATTTTTCGTTTGGATCCAGAAGTCAGGACTTAGTGCAATGAATAGAACTTGTGGAGAGGCAGAATTCTCTTCCCTATAAGGGGAAAAAATCAGTAAAAGTTAGAGCTACCCCAAATTCAAATGGGCTTCACTGATAGTCAGTGGTTTTCATATTACTTGAGTTCTTTCAAAAGATAGATTACTGCTTTTGAGAATTGTTATAGAGGAAGTTTTTGACCAATTATTTATGGGCTTCTGATATGTTTTCTTTAAATCTGTGATACTTGGATTTTGTAATTTGGGAGGTTACTATGAGCTATATTTGAGGTTAGGTTTTAAGGCTTCTTCATGTAGTAGTGGCCAATATGTCTAAAGGACCAGTAGGTCAATAAACATTCACGATAAATAATATGTACTAGGCCTTATGCTAAGTATTGGGGACACAGGTAAATGGTGCCTATTCTGAAGGAGCACACTATCTAATGGAGGAAATGACATATAAACAACTATGTACGAATAAGCTATATGCAGGGTAAGTTGGAGATAATCAATAGAGGGAGTGGGTTTATAGCATCAGCTTTAGAAAAAGCACTAGATTTAAAGGGCAATGAGGAAAGCTTCTTGTAGAATATAAATTTAGCTGGGACTTGAAGTAAGACATGGGAACTAAGAAGCAAAGATGAGGAAGAAGAGCATTATGGGCATGGCTGGAAATGACAGGAATGATTTTCTAGGACTGATGTTGGGAGCTTCGAGTGACAAAGCATCAGAATTCTCCCTAAAGGTGATTGAGTCCTATGCACCATTGGGTCCCCTGATAAAAAGATGACATTTGCTTTTCATATTTGAAAATGAAAACAAAAACCAAACATAGCAACTGCAGCCCCATAATGTCCAAACCTTTGGTTTTCAAGTGTTATTTGAAATGACTCAAATGAAGGTTGTGATGGAGCTAAAATTAGCCTTTGGACCACTTGTATCACTGCCATAGCCATTCTGAGATTAAAATATGATTAATAACAGACCTGCTTATATGCAATCTGTCACAATGTTCAGGGGGGAGGCTATATTTCTGACTGTTGGGTGGCATTAAGGATCTAGTGGCACTTTCTGACCATTGGAGGCCTTTGCCCAGAGCCTTGGCTGAAGTCCAGGGTCAGGTAATTATGTTAGGCTTATCTAATTTCAATTGGATATGAAACTCTTCACTTGCTAATCTAAATTATTTGGCCTCCTGCTGCTGTGTGCTGAAACAATGGCTGCATTTCACCCCACAGGGTGTGACTAACCAAAGACAGAATTTGGCTTAATATTGTACTGATTTAGGGGGTGGAGTAGAAGGAAAAGAAGCACATGGGGGAAAAATGGACAATACTACAACACTTTGTTCCTCTTGCATGAGCAGGGGGAGAGAATAGATCTTGATGAACTGGGAGGTCTTTTACATTGTTAATATCTATAAAAGGAAAACCAGAAAAAGTCAGAAGTGGAAGGGACCTTGGAAACATGGAACACAGAATGTCAGACCAGAAAGGGCCCTCAGGATCATAGAACTCAGAATTTCAGAGCTGGAAGCTAGGATTTAGGATCATATAATCTAGAATGTCACAGCTGTAATGGGCTTTGGAATCACAGAACTGGGAACGTAAGAGCGGAAGGGGCCTTGGCCTTGGAATCACAGAACACAGAACATAAGAGTTGAAGGGGTCTTAAATTCTAGAACACAGAATGTCAGAGCTGGAAGAGGTTTTTGAGGTTATCTAGTACTCCCTCTCCCCTGCACACACAAACCATTTTATAATGAAAGAAACTGAGGCCCAGGGAGTCAAGATGCCTAACTCAAAGTCTCACAGCTAGCTAAAGGAAAATGAGGACTCAAGCACAGGCCATCTGACTCCCACTGTGGCATTCTTTGCACCGTGCCACCAACTCCTAACATTATGGGTGTAGCAGAATATGTAGGAGACTGAAAGCCAGAGGACATAGTGTCAATTCTAAGTCTGTCACTTGTGAGTATGGACAAGGTGTCTCCCCCTCCCTAGGCCTCAGTTTCCTCCTCTGTGAAACTGAAAAGTTAGACTTCTAGGAGCTAGGCTCAAATACTAGACATTTTAACCCACAGATCATAAAATGAAAGTTGGAAAGGACCTAGTTGTTGTTCAGTCATTTCAATCTTATCCAACTATTTGTGACTCTATCTGGGTTTTCTTGGCAAAGATACTGGAGCGGTTTGCCATTTCCTTTGCCAGCTCATTTTACATATGAGGAAACTGAGGCAAACAGCATTAAGTGGCTTGCCTAGGGTCACATAGCAAGTAAGTGTCTGAGGTCATATCTGAACTCAGGTCTTTTTGATTCTAGGCCTGGCACTCTATCCACTGCACCACCTAGCTCTCTCTAAAAAGGACCTTAGAGACCTTTTACTTAAGCCCCTTCATTTCAGAAATGTGGAAACTGAGAACCAGATGGGAAATGATTTTCCCAAAGTCATAAAGGTAGCAAGTGGCAGAGGTGGGATTAGAAATCTGGTTCTCTGATTTGAAAGCAATCATGCTTTGTACTCTTCCATGCCCAGTGCTGGCAGTGTGTCTAAGCATGTGTGCATGTGTGTGCATGTACATGTATGTGTGTGCATATGTGTATGTATGCAGATGCCATACCTGCTTACTAGTCTGTAGTCCCCATGAAGGCAAGGACCACATCTTATCTCAAAGTTTTATTTTACCCAGTTCTTATCCTAGTTCTCTGTACACGATAGCTATTTAATAAATGTTGGAACTTCAAAATCACTAACGAATATCAGCGGCCTCCTCAGAGAGATACTTCTAACGAATAACACATTCAAGGGAATCATCTCATGTGACATAGCTTAGTTTAATAAAAATTTCTAGAGATTCCAGGTTTTTCTCCTGTGAGCCACTGTCTGTAATTCTTGGACTTGTGGTGGAAGCTTCCTAGTGTCATCCAATGACCTTAAACTGTCGAGCGCTACAGCTATACGAAGAAAGAGGCCCACAGTTCTCATCTGGAAAGAACTAGTGAATCCTTGTCTTGACATATTTCTAGCTCAAGTCATATGATCTGTGCTTGTTAGATTACCTAAAACAATGCATTTCCATAACTACCATTCTCTTGGGGACGTGCTCTTCTTGTTTGCTCGTTCAGTAACTGCCACCAAAACATAAGTTCAGTATGTGGCCTCCTCTTTGCTAAGCTAACCCAGAAAGAGAATTAAGTTTTCAGGAGTGATTACAAGTTCTTAGAAGAGGGGCAACAATATGTGAAAAAACAATTTTCAGGTATACTAGATTGTTAAAATTGGAAGAAACCATCTGGTCCAACACTTTACTTTTACTTTTTCTTTTTTAAAAAAGTTATTTATTTAGGACTTTATTTTTCCCCAGTTACATTAAAAAAAATCAACATTCATCTTTAAAATGCTGAGTTCCAAATTCTCTCCCTCCTTCGTCACCCCCCTCATTGAGAAGGCAAGCAATTTAATATAAGTTATACATGTGTAGTCATGCAAAACATATTTCCATGTTAACCATATTATAAAAGAAAATATACACAAAAAAACCCAAGAAAAAATAAAATTTAAACAGTATGCTTCAATTTGTATTAGACTCCACTGGTTCTTTCTCTGGGGATGGAGAGCATTTTTTCATCATAAGTCCTTCAGAGTTGTCTTGGATCCCTATATTGCTGAAAAAACCTAAATCATTCACAGTTGATCTTCTTATAATATTGCTGTTAATGTGTGCAAAGTTCTCCTTGTTCTGCTCATTTCACTTTGCATCAGTTCACGTAAGTCTCACCAGGTTTTTCTGAGGGCATATCTTCCATCATTTCTTATAGTACAATAGTATTCCGTAACAATCCTATACCACAACTTGTTCAACCATGTCCCAATTGATGGGCATCCCTTCAATTTCCAATTCTTCACCACCAATAAAAGAGCTGCTATGAATATTTTTGTACATATAGACCTTTTCCTTTTTTTAAAATTTAATTCTCTTTTGGGATACAGACCTAGCAGTGGTATTGTTAGGTCAAAGAGTGCGCATGGTTTTATGGGCCTTGGAACAGAGTTCCAAATTGCTCTACATAGTGGTTGGATCAGTTCACAACTCTCCCAACAGCACATTAGCATCTTGATTTTCCCAAATCCCTTCTAACATTTGTCATTTTCCTTCTCTATACTATTAGCCAATCTAATAGGTATGAGTTAGTACCTCTGAATTATTTTAGTTTGTATTTCTCCAATCAATAGTGGTTTAGAGTACTTCTTCATATGGATATAGTTTTGATTACTTCATCTGAAAACTGCTTATATCTTTTGATGATTTATCAATTGGGGAATGGCTCTTATTTTTATAAATTTGACTCATATCTCTATATATTTGAGAAATGAGGCCCTTATCAGGAAATCTGCTTCAAAATGTTTTTTTTCACAGTTATAATTGCTAACCATGTTTCCTTCCTTCCCATTTCCACCATTTATTTTATCCTCTCTCTCCTTTCACCCTATCTCTCCTTAAAAGTGTTTTGCTTCTGACTACCGCTTCCCCCAATCAACCCTCCGTTCTATCAACAATCCCTCACTCTTCCCCTTCCCCTCCTACTTTCTTTCCTATAGGGTAACATTGATTTCTATATGCAATTTAGCCAACAGTTTTATTTTACAAAAGAGGAAACTGAGTCCTAGAGAAGTGAGCTGAGTTTATATACCCATATATAAGATCATAGAGATGGAACTAGAAGGAATCTTCAAGATTCTTAAAGAATATTTAAGATTCTGTCACCCAACTCCATCTTTTTACAAATGAGAATACTAAGACCCAGGAAGTTTGAGTTGAGTTACTTAGGGTCACAAGAGGCCATAACTAATGTTTGGATCCAGATCCCTTCACTCAAAATCGAGCATTCATTTCACTACGTGACGATTCGTGTGGAAAAGTAAAACAGAACGCTGTAGAGGAAGTCAAGCACGTGACTTTGAATCCCAACTTTGCAATTTAGTGGCTGCAGGAACTTGGGCAAGCTGCTTTGCTTCTCTGGAATTTAGTTTTGTTATCTGTAAAATGAGGGAATTGTCCCTGAAAACTCTTCTGGCTCCAAATCTCCGAAATGACGAAATTACATTTAACAGATACCTACAGCATACCGTAGTCTCCAGTTACCAAATGGTCTTGTAAAGTGAATAATTTCATTTCTGGAGAACCTATACTGTATGAACCACATGGACATGAATGATTGTGGATTTTGTTTGGTCAGGTTGAGATTGTTCAAAATTTCTCTCAATATTTAAGAATCAATGCACAGAAATAAGTATTTGTCTTACCAGAGAGGCCCTCGGACCTTGTTCAGGGCGACATTTAGTTTATGTATGATTCTAGCCAGCTTCAGTGTACGATTTCCTACCCCCCTCTAATAAACATCAAGTTAACAACCGTGTATTGAGCACCTACTATTTGCAAGGCATTATACTACAGATTAGATATAAAAACACAGATGAGAAACAATCTCTGCACTCAATTTTATATTCTCCTAGGGAATATGATATACATACTATAAGTAAATGAAGAATAATTTGAGGAGGAAAGAACAGGAAAATAAGAGGCATTCCACAAGATGAGCCATGCGAGAAGACTGGTTTTCACAAAGGAAGAGGGAAAGAATGAGCACATTCCAAGCATGGGGATAGCCTGTGCAAAGCCATGGAAGGAGGAGAAAGAAAGGATACATCAAGGAGAACTAAGGGTGGAGATGTAGGTATGTGAAGGGGACGATACGCAGGACTGAAAAGGTAGTCAGAAACAAAATTGCGAAGGGCTTTTAATACCAAACAGAGGAGTTTGTACATTATCCAAGAGGTGATTTGGAGCCACTGCAAAGAGACTGACATAGTCAGACCTATGATTTAGGAAGTATACTTCTAGAAAGTTGGGGAGAAGATATATTGAGCGACTGGAATCTCAGAGTTCAGTTAGGTGGCTTTCACAAAAGTCCAGTGGAAGGCTGATTAGAGGTTGAATTACAATGACTGCCATGGAAGTGAAGGGAAAGAGAGGGAAGTAAGAAATATCATGGAGGTTGAATCAGCAGGATGTGGAAAATGATTAGATTATGAGGGATGGGGCAGAAGAGCTGAAGATGACACTGATGTTTTTAATTTGAGTTCCTGGAAGCATGGTGCTGCCATAAAAAATAAGAAAACTTGGAGAAGGGGGAGATTTATGGGAGATGATAATGAGTTTTAAAACACTGAATGTGAGATTCCTATAGGAACAAGGTCCAGCACACAGTTAGCTGTGTGGGTAGGTAGCTGGAGCTCAAGAAATAAATCCGTACTGGGCATGAGATAGAATACATGGGAGATAATAAGATCATCAGGAGAAAGAGTTTGGACTTAAGTAGTCATTTGAGCCCTCTGGGACACAGGTTCTGCATCTATGTTAGGGGAGTGGACTGGATGGCCTCTCAGGGCCTTTCCTGCTCTGATTCTGTGATCTTTGAAGAACATCCATAGAGTTAGGAGGCGTCAAAAAGCCAAAAAAAGAGACTAAGTAGTCAGAGGGGAAGTCAGAGAACCAGATGAGAGTACTATCTCAAAACTGTAGGAAGAATGAATGTACAGAAAGAAGTGGTCAATTAGCTGCAGTAAGGTCAAGATGAATCATAACTGAGAAAGCTCTTCAAAGGTAGCAATTAAGAGATTTATATAACCCTAAGAGAGAACTGTTTAATAAAATAGTGAGGAAAGAAGCTAGATTACAAGGGTTTGAAACAAAGTGTAAAAGAATCAATGAGCATAGATACCTTTTAATGAAGAGTAAGTTCATGAAAGAGAGAAGAAAACTTGGACGACAACTTGAGGGAATGTGGGGGATGGTCTAGCCAGTCAGTCAATAAAGAGTTTAAAAGTATCTATGATGTGCCCATTTTACTAAGTGCTAGGGATATAAAGAAAGGCAAAAGACGGTCCTTGCTCTCAAGGAGCTTACAATGTAATAGGGAGGCAATCTGAAAACAATTATGTACAAGGAAGCTATACAAAGCAGGGCTGTCCAATCTTAGGTTTCTATTGAAACAATAGACAATATATATTGATTTGCCATTTTAGTGAGAGCTTTGCTGTACCTCAGCTTCATTTACTAAAGCATTTATGTAATTTTCTGTGCTTGTAGGTGGCCCACTGTGGGCCGCATGCCGCCCCCAGGCCGCATTTTGGACAGCCCTGATCTACAAGATAAATAGGAAATAATCAGCAGGAGGATGGTACTAGCATTAAAGGGAATAGAGATAGGCTTCCTGAAAAAGATGGGATTTTATCTAGGAAGCCAAGGAATCCAGGAGGTAGAAACAAAAAGGGAGAGCATTGTAGGTACCAGCCAGTAAAAGCTTTTATTTTATTTTATTTTATAAGGATGGGGATGAGGGGTGGGAAGACTTGGGTTTGATTGCAGGTGCCAGAGAATGGTGTAGTAGAAAAAGAGAGTTTGAAATTAAGAGAGCATTGGGGCAGCTAGGCGCAGTGAGGCCCTGTATCAGGAGGATCTGAGTTCAAATGCGGCCTCAGACACTTGACACACTTACTAGCTGTCTGACCTTGAGCAACTCACTTAACCCCAATTGCCTTGCCTTCACCCTTGCAAAAAAAAAAAAAAAAAAAAAGAGAGAGAAAATAAGAGAGCATCACAGAAAGAAGAAAAAGGCCCATATGTGCAAAAAATATTTATAATAGCTCTCTGCACTAGCAAGCAACTGAAAATCAATCCAGCTCTATTGGAGAATGGTCAAATAATTATGGCATATAAATATAATAGGATATTATTGCACCATAAGAAATGACAAAATGGTCAGTTTCAAAGGAATTTTGGAAGATATCTTTGAAATGATTCAGTGACATGAACAGAACTGAGAGTTTGTGAAATGTGAACAATATTCTAAAAACAAACAACAATGAAAAACTTTAGACATTTTATCACTGCCATGACAAACCATGATTCCAGAGGACCAAAAATGAAGCATGCAAACCACTTCCCGGCAGGAATGATGGACTTAAATGCAGAATGAGACAGACATTTTTGTATGTTGCTAATGAGGGAATTAGCTTCACTTGACTTTGTATATTTGTTTTGAGTGTTTCCATTTTGTTTGTTTTTATTTGTTTTTGTTGCACAATTAGAGGAAGGTGATGCGGAAGGGAGAAACAATAAATGCTTGTTAATTGAAAGCTTAAAAAGAAATCGCTGAGATGGGGTAAGTTTAAGAGGATGGGAGCATGCTAACCATCGAGAAGTGAGTCTAAGCAGAGTAGCTGGGGAGAGGTTTACTGAAAGAGAAATAAAATTATACTATACAGATCTTTTTTTAAAGTTCAACCTAGTGAGGATTCAAGACAATATTGAATCCCATGAAGACCATGGAGGCCTGCTTTAGACCAGGGAGAAGTAATTAGATCTTGACATAAAACTAGGACACCTTTGTTGATTTAGGGAGACCTTTGGGGGTTAGAAGGCAGGATAAGTCTTGTCCTCACACCATATGAGGGTGTTGGAAATGGTAACAGGACCCTACTGAAGCAGACTCTGGGAAATGAACCCCTACTGCATGCTTCTCAACAAAGGAACCTTACCAGAAGCTAGGCAGTTTTGGCTGTCATTGCATGCTGAAGAGAGTTTCAAATGCCCATTAATTATCTTACTCTGCAGTTAATATTTCATTTTTTTAAACAAAGGTGTATCACCCGAAGCCTCTAGGTATCAGTTTCCTCATTTGTCATAAAATGACTATTAGTCTTCAGATTCAAATATATATTTTTTATGTCTCCACTGTGCAGCTGATTACTTCGAAGTGTCTCCAGGAATATTTCCACATAGACTTTAATTTTCTCCTCCTTTTCTTCTTCTTCTTCTTCTTCTTCTTCTTCTTCTTCTTCTTCTTCTTCTTCTTCTTCTTCCTCTTCATTTTGCAGTAGGAGATATTCTTTCAAGTTTGGAAATTCCATGTTTCTAAGCATTCATTTGGACAGTCTTCTCTGCTGAAGAATGGAGTGTTAATTTTTAGAAATGATTACCATTATGACCTTGATGATTAAGTATGATAATTAAAAGACATTTTGACTAATATATTTAGATCAAAAATACTCCTTTCCGATCTACTTACTGAAAAATACCATTTTTGAAAGAAATGAGTATTTTTTAACATGATTAGCAAGCCATCTGTTGACATTTTAGTGCCATCCTTCATGAAAGTCCCCAGTTCCCTGCTTCAGTTTTATCATAGCGAGAACCCAAAATAGTCACGCCTTTTGCAGTTACATCAGAAGAAAGTGATTTAGAAAGGGCATTACTTAGAAAATATAGGCAATCTTCAAATTCCTCTTTTGCCATCCAGGTTAGGGGTTGAGGAAACTTTAGCATATTAGGTGAGCAAGAAATCAATTCTTTCCTTCCTCCCTCCCTTCCTCCCTTCCTCCCTTCCTCCCTTCCTTCCTTCCTTCCTTCCTCCCTCCCTTCCTCCCTTCTTCCCTTCCTTCCTTCCTTTGTCCCTCCCTCCCTTCCTTCCTTCCTTCCTTCCTTCCTTCCTTCCTTCCTTCCTTCCTTCCTTCCTTCCTTTCTTCCTTCCTTTTTTCCTTCCTTCCTTTCTTCCTTCTTTCCTTCCTTTCTTCCTTCCTTCCTTCCTTCCTTCCTTCCTTCCTTCCTTCCTTCCTTCCTTCCATCCTTCTTTCCTTCCTTCTTTCCCTCCTTCCTTGTGTCCCTTCTCCTCCTTTTCCCTCCCCTCTCCTCCCCTCCCCTCCCTTCCCATTCCCTTCACTTCCCTTCATTTTCTTGAGATTGTTGGCTTGTTCTAAGCTTCATCTTCTGTTCCCCTAATGTCACCCTTAGCGATCTTAATTACTTACAGGGGTATAACTGTCACTATTAAGAAGAAAATCCACCAGTCCTGGAATCAGGAGGACCTAAGTTCAAATCTGACCTCAGATACTAGTTGTGTGACCTTGGGCAAGTCACTTAACCCTGATTGCCTCAAAAAATAAAATAAAATAATGGAATCACTGATGTCACATTCACTAGCAGTATGATCATGACAGATTGCTGGATTAGAGAACCTCTGAGGTCTCTTCCACCTCTACATTTATGATTCTAAGGTCCTTAGCTTCTTCATCTATCAAATAGGGACAAAAATATTTATACTATATACCATAAAGGGCAATTATGGAAAAAAAAACTTTAAAATTACTATAAAATATATTTTAGTTATATTTTCCTTCTGGAGAGGGCACAGGAAATTGAAGGATATGTTAAAGAACAAATGTTTAAAATCTCCAGAAGAATAAACGAAATGTCTCTGACAATTTTATCTAATAATATTCCCCATAATTTTCAAGTGCTAAAACCTATCTTAGAGGCACTTTTGACTGGGATAGTGTTTGTTTGGCTTCTGATAGGTTCAGGTCACTTTGATCTCAAACTGCCCAGTTAACATTGAACCCTTTGGGAATAGCTAGTGGCTCCTCAGTCACCCGGATGCTCTGAGCAGATAAATATTAGGTCAGTCACAGTGTAAATAGTTTCTAACAAGTGGATAGCACATATACCTGAATTACAGGCCTATATATTGGGGTTCCTTCTCCATGAATGTGTCCTTTGTGACAATCCTGTCTCAACATAGATCATAGAGGGGGAGGGTGCAGTTTGGCTCTCCCTCAGCTACATGTTGAAGGAAGTTAAGTGTTTTTCTTTTTAGTTCTATTTACAATCAGCTAAAATATATGACCTGCCACTTTACAGAGGTCTCTGACCATTTCTCCCTCTCATGAGCTTTATGTAAAGCAAGCAGATGAGATCATATTAGATGCCCCAAAATATAGTTATGCCCATTCTTATTCTACCCTTAGTAAGATCATATCTCTTTAATCTTGCCCATTTTTTGTTTTATCTCAACTAATTACATTTGCTGTATTCCTGGTCACTTGTGTAATTGAATATACCTGGGTGAAATGGAATTTAGAAAAATACTGTACAAACAAGGGCAGAAAGGTTAAAGGACTTGGACCTGGTGAGTCATTCCAGTGGACTTCCCTTATTAACTCTTTATCCTCTGTGTTCTTTGTAAGAAAAAAAATCCATTTCTTGCAGTCAGGAGTCCTTCCTTTGAGAAAAAAATTGAGAGATATTAAACCTAGTGAGCCTCTTGGTCTCCCTCATCAGAAGTCTTCTGGAACTGGCCTGACGATCAAACATACATGAAGTAGTGTGGATTCGTTTGGGTACGAATCAGAATAGATGCCCGCTGAGGGCCCTTCAGACCCTAATGCACGATTCTGTGACACAGCTGAGTGTAATAGAAAGAGCCAGGAATTTGAAATTAGAAATAGCCCAAACTATAGCTGGGGAAAATTCATTTGGAGGGATGAGGCACAGTCCCTCTAAGCACTTAGTGTTGCCGAGTCACACAGAAATTCCCCCCTTCCCCACCTCATGAAAACCAGAAAGAAAGGTGAAAGACAGGTTGTCATTCCATGGAGAAAGCAATACCCCTTACTCTTATTCTGCTGCCCAGCAGCAGTAAAACCCAGTTTGTCCTGTGCCATTCATTCTCAGCTCTAATACGTAATATCTATTACTACTTTGAGTACATCCCATCATCTCTTTGAGAATCATTTTTATTTTCACTACAATATACGAAAGGCATTGTGCTACAGTTAGCATGGTACATGTGAAGGCAGAAAACTTGGATTTAAATCCCACCTTAGATATGTTTCAGCTGTGTAATCTTAGACACCTCTTTTTCCTCATCTATAAAATGGAGATAACATTCGCTATACTTTTCATTACACTCACAGTGTCATCATTAGTTTAGTCTTTTGGAAACCTTAAAGCACTATGTAAACAAGCATTATTATCTGATGGAATATAGTATCAGCTTCCATTTCTATTGTGCTTTATAGTTCATTAAGTGCCTTCCTCATACAAATGCTGCATAGTAGGCACAGCAAGTTATTTTCTTCTCTGTTTTACAAAAGGTGACTGATGCTTAGAAGAGAGGATGAGATTTTCTCAGATTTACCCAGATACTTCAGTATTATAGCTGGAACTCTAAATCAGGTCATCTTCTGACTCTAAATTTAGTGTTCTGTTTTATATGGTTCTGCTTTTTCATTTTAACATGATGTATCCCACAAGTCAGTGAGCCAATATTGCCCCTCTTATGAATGAGAAAAATGACTCTTAAAGAGGTTAAGTGATTAACCTACAGTCACATAACTGGTAAGTGGCAGATGATAGATGTCACAGTTGGGACTTGAACCCAGTGCTTATAATTCCAAGTTTACTTTCCTTCCCACCATAGAAGGCTCTCTCCCAGCTCACTCATCCCCTAAACCTGTGCAGAGATGAAGTGTGTAAAGTGCAAGATAAATGCAAACTACTGCTACTACTCTTATTTCACAAATTTAATTGCAAAGTTCCTACAAGTCCTGCCTTAGGATGGTATCTTTTTGACAATAAGAGATTCTTCCCATTTAGCACTAAGCTCTTTTATTTGCAAACCAGCTTTCTGCTTAATACATCATTCAGGATGATTCAGTCCTTTACATGTGCCACAATTTTCACCAAATCCTGGGAGTCTAGGAGAAAAGGGAACTCCTTTGACTGCTTTTAATGTGTTCTTTCATTTGGGGTCAGAAGTAATGCACTCCACCTACAACATTTTTCAAATGCTTCCATGTTTATTGTAATGTAACGATGTGTCGTGATGAAAAAACCTATGTCAAAGCTATAGAGTGTGTGTGTGTAGGGATATTATTCAGGATTCTTTAAAGGACGTTTCAATTATTGTTCAGTGGTAACAATGAGAGAGAGAGAGAGAGAGAGAGACAGAGAGAGAGAGAGAAAGAGAGAGAGAGAGAGAGAGACAGAGAGAGGTGGGAAGGGATTTTTGCCTTTATCTTTTGTCTCTTTCCTCATATTCCAAAACACATAATTAAAAAACAAATCTACGGCTTGATCATATGGTGTCTCATTCCAAAAGACAACCACAAAAGAATATTTATTAAAATTATATTTTATGTATATATAGATATAGATCGATAGATAGATAGATAGATAGATAGATAGATAGATAGATAGATCGATCTTGTTTTATTACTATTGTTTGATTGTCCATGATGGGGGTCTGGGGAATGGAGCTAACGGGGTTGGAGAGTGAGACAAAGTGTGATTTTATTGATATAGGCAACACCCCTATGATCTGTATTGGTATAACGTGTCCCAATTATATGAATAATTGGTATAATGTATCCCAAATTTTGTGATATCATAAGCCAAGTCTAAAAATATAATTAAATTAAAGAGAAATCCACAATAACAATCAGGAAGTATTCTACCCTTTATAATTCTAGATGGCTGCCAGGGGTATTGAGAAGTTAATGATTCAACTAGGGTCATGGAGGCCAGATCTGTACTCAGGCCTTGCTAAATCTGAGCTCCAGCCCTATGCTATACTACTTTCAAGTCTGTCATAAACTCAAAAGCAGCACCTATGAGGTAAAAATTCTGATTAATGGTAAGAATGGATGTCCTGCCTTGTTTCCCAGCATTTAATTGGCATGTGGCTGTTTCTAGAACTCTGAAGTTTATCACTAGGAAACTCTAAATCAAAGAACCATGAAAGGATAGTGATGAAGGGCTTTGCTCATATTGAAGCTTTAAACAGTTTAAAGCTCTTTGGGACACCCCGTATAGGGAGGCCTTAATTTGAAAAAGAAGTAAGAGTAGAAGTCAATGTTAAAAGTCTTATAAACAAGCCATAAGTTGATGGAGCTGAACACACAATAGAGCTGAGAAGTCACCAGAAGCAAACAAATAGAATGGAGACAGAAGATAGTAGTGGCTTCCAAGAGCTGAGTTCAGTTTAAGAGCAGTCAGCTAGAGATAGGTTTTACAGTTGATGTAGGGAGCTGATCTGTCTGGAGGAAAGCCCTGATGCAAGAGCTTTTTGGAGAAAGCAAAATTCTCAGGTGGCTGATGAACTAATTGGAGGAATTCTGCTTTGCTTTATGGTACTGTCTATAATGTGGGAGATAGGAAAGCCCTTAGAGGCTTGCTTAAATTGTTATTTACTGGCCCCTATAATAGAAAGGAGAAAATTATTTCAAACCCAGGAAACAGGTCTGATTAACATTGTGGAACTAGGCTTAAGGGAGATGCTTTCCAATAAAAAAGCGTAATGCTACTTCAGTACTTAGTCAAAACAGAAGACCTAAGAAACTTTGAAGATTCTAGGTTCATGGTTACTGCTTGCTAAAAGTATTTAACATTGAATGGGCTGAGGAAAATGGAAAACAACTTTATCCAACAGGGGAACAAAGAGGTCCAGATTTGGTCCCTAAAGAGACCAAGGACTTCAAGGCCTGTAGTCCAGAGTTGTGAGCTGCCTTGTACACATTAGTTTCTCTACTCTTGTTCTTCATAGATATGTTTCTGTAGATCTGTGCCCATTCTCCCCGATATGGACTGTTTATATTGGTTGGAGAGTATGGCCCAGGTTTATGTGTGAACTGTTATGTAATGCTATGATTATTTTCACTCTGTCTTCTTTTAGTAAATATTTCATGACAAAGAGTTAAAATTGTCATTTTGGCTGATTTGTGTAAAAGGGGAACATAATATCGGGGGCTCAGGAGCACTAGTAGTAAGCAGTGGATGTATAGTTCTATTCTACCTCCACTAGGGTTATTCCTAAGTCTTTATGAGTAAAGTGTAGAACCATGCCCACCATCTCTGGGCAACCACTTGGATCTGCAAGGGCAGGTCCGGTTGTGCTAAATAAGTCATCCTCAACTCTAGATAAGAAATGCTGAGAGAATGTGAAAACATTCTGCTTCTTAATAGCTATCATTGGGAGGCAGTTAGGTCACACAGTAGACAGAGTGCTAGACTTGGAATCCAGATGAAATGAGTTCATATACTGCCTCTGATACTTACTAGCTGCATAAGCCTGAGCTTAACCTTTCTCAGAATAAGTTTCTTCATCTATAAAATGAGAATTGTAATAGTATTTATCTCACAGGGTTGTTGTGAGGAGCTATGAGATATTTATATATATGAGATATACAAATATATGTGTGTATGTATATATGTACATATACCCACAATCATATATATGTATATATAAACATATTTGTAAATGAATATATGTGTGTATATAGAGAAATGTAGATATAGATACTTACACATAGATAACTATATATCTATATCTATATATAGATTTCTATATATTTATCTATACCTATTTATAGCTATATATAGAGGGAGAGAAAGCCTTTCATGTATGTGTGTGTGTAGAGAGAAAGATCATATACATATATACCCACATATAAAATTATATGTGTACGTATTGCAACACTTTTTTGTGGCATCAAAGAAATGAAAAAGAAGTAGATGCCATTTCAGTGAATAGCTAAACAATCTGTGCTACAAGAATGTAACTGAACATCACTGTATTGTAAGGCATGGTGAATATGCTGAATCTAGTGAGACATGGGAAGATTTTTATGAATTAATGCAGAGTGAAATAAACAGAGCCTGGAAAATAATGCAGACACAACTGCAACAATGTAGATGGGAAGAATAATAAACATAAGACAATCAAAATTGAATTTTGCAAAAATCTGTAAAAACAAGCTTGGCTGGGGGCAGGGGCCAGGGAGAGAAGATGGCAGCATGAAAGCAGGGACTTGCTTGAGCTCTCCCCCAAATCCCTTCAAATGCCTGTAAAAAATGACTCGAAAAAATTCTAGAGCTACAGAACCGATGAAATGACAGAGTGAAACAAGTCTTCAGCCCGAGATGGTCTGAATGGTCTCTGGGATGGATCTATGGCACCATGCTGGGAGTGGAGCACAGCCCAGGGGAGGCCTTGCCAAGACAGATCATGCTGGAGCAGACTGGTTGGAGCAGGCCTGAGGGCCCTGAATGACTGAGCTGTGGGGATTTCCAGAATTCTCAACCCACAAATACCAAAGACAACTTAGCAGGTCAGTGGGAAAACTGTTGGACCTGGGTGAAGGAAGGGCATGGTCTAGCCCTAGCCCCAGAGCAGCAGAGGTGGCTTCAGTGGCAGTGGAGGCAGCAGCAGTAGTGGTGGTGTCTGCTTCCAGAGCTCTAGCCCCACACATGGTGGCTGATCAGAGTGGGAGTGCAGGGATCTCCTTGCTGGCAAAGACGCAGGATTCTCTTGCTTTGCACTGCCTAGATCTGGGTCACAGTCTGTGTTGGTGGTCCTGGAGTGAAAAAGAGTGCTAGTGGGGCAGAGCTTGTGGTGTGGAGAGGGAGTTCTCCTTGTAGTTAAATGGCAGAAAAGAGTGCTTGAAATCTCTAACATCCCAGAGGACAGGCCAGGAGAGGAATAAACACCTCTCACTGAATCATACCACCTCAGAAGAACTTAAAATTTACAGGTGCATAAAGTATCTCTGAAAACAGCAGCATGAAACTCCTTAAGTTTGGGACAGAACACTCTCTCCTCTGGAAGGAGTCATACCCTGACAAAGAGCTCAAAAGTCAAGTAATTGGAGGGGAAAATGAGCAGAAAATAGACTCAGTCTGTAAAATCTTACTTTGGTGACAAAGGAGATCAAAACATACAGCCAGAAGAAGTGAACAAAGTCAAAGAGCCTACATCAAAAGCCTCCAAGAAAAATATAAATTCATCTCAGGCCATGGAAGCACTCAGAAAGGATTTGGAAAATCGAGTAAGATAAGCAGAAGAAAAAAATGGGAAGAAAAATGACAATGATGCAAGAAAATCAAGAAAAACAAGTCAATGACTTGTTAAAGGAGACCTAAAAAATACTGAAGAAAATAACACCATGAAAAATAGACTAAATCAAATAGCAAAAGAGGTCCAAAAAGTCAATGAAGAAAAGAATGCCTTAAAAGGCAGAATTAGCTAAATGGAAAAAGAGGTCCAAAAGACCACTGAAGAAAATGCTACCTTAAAATTAGAATGGAACAAATGGAAGACAATGTGAAGTATCTCATTGGAAAAACCAATGACCTGGAGAATAGACCCAGGAGAGATAATTTAAAAATTATTGGACTACCTGAAAACCATGAATCAAAAAAGAGCCTAGACATCATCTTTCAAGAAATTATCAAGGAAAACTGCCCTGATATTCTAGAACCAGAAAGTAAAATTGAAATTGAAAGGATCTACCAATCACCTCTTGAAAAAGATCCCAAAAAGAAAACTCCTAGGAATATTGTAGTCATATTCCATACTTCCCAGGTCAAGGAGAAAATATTGCAAACAGCCAGAAAGAAACAATTTGAGTATTGTGGAAACACAATCAGGACAACACAAGATCTAGCAGCTTCTACATTAAAGCATTAAAGGTCTTGGAATATGATATTGCAGAGGTCAAAGGAGCTAGGATGAAAACCAAGAATCACCTATCAAGCAAACCTGAGTATAATACTTCAGGGCAAAATATGGATTTTTGATGAAATAGACAACTTTCAAGCATTCTTTACGAAAAGACCAGAGCTGAATATAAAATTTGACTTTTAAATACAAGAATCAAGAGAAGCATGAAAAGGTAAACAGGAAAGAGAAATCTTAAGGGACTTACTAAAGTTGAACTGTTTACATTCCTATGTGGAAAGACAATATTTGTAACTCATAAGAGCTTTCTAAGAATTAGGGTAGTTGAAATATATATATATATATATATATATATATATATATATATATGTATATATATATATACACACATATATATATACACACACACACACACACACACATATATATATATATATATATATATGTAGACAGAGGGCACAAGGTGAGTTGAATATGCAGTGAGAGAAGAATATACTGGGAGGAGAAAAAGAGAGATAGAATGGAATAAATTATCTCACATATAAGTGGCAAGAAAAAGTTGCTGTAATGGAAGGGAAGAGGGGGTAGGTGAAACGGAATGAGTGAACCTTCCTCTCAAAAGATTTGGCTTAAGGAAGGAATAAGATACACAGTCAATTGGGTATCTAACCTACAGGAAAGTGGGGGGGGAGTGGATAAGGAGGGAGGATGATAGAAGGAAGGGCAAATTGGGGGAGTGGGTAGTCAAAAGCAAACACTTGTGATAAAGGACAGGATCAAAGGAGAAAATTGAATAAAGGGGGACAGGATAGGATGGATGGAAATATAGTTAATCTTTCACAACATGACTCTTATGGAAGTGTTTTGCATAAAGATACATGTATAACCTATATTAAATTGCTTCCCTTCTAAAGGAGAGTGGGTGAGGAGGGAAGAAGGGAGAGAATTTGGAACTCAAATTTCTCCAAACAAATGTTAAAAAATGTTTTCACATGCAACTAGGAAATAAGATATACAAGAAATGGGGTATAGAAATCTATCTTGCCCTACATGAAAGAAAGGAGAAAGGGGATGAGGGGGAAGTAGAGTGATAAAAGAGAGGGTGTACTGGGGCAAGGGGCAATCAGAATACATGCTATCTTGGGGTGGGGGAAAGGGTAGAGATGAGTAGAAAATTTATAACTCAAAATCTTGTGGAAATGAATGTTGACAACTAAAAATAAATTAAAAAAGAACAAGTTTGGCCTCAAAGAAGAGGTATGAGATAATACCTCTTCCTGCTTTTTTTTACATAGATAGGTGTACATGTGTATGAAACCTTGGATATAATATTAGATTTGCCTTTGTGTATTGATTGATTTTGCTGATTCTTTTTTTCCTTTTCATCCTCTTTTTGAAAAAAAATAAAGGGATTGCTTTCTGAGTAGAGGCAGGGTAATGATAAAGGGAGAAACATAAGTGACTCAGAAACAAAGAGCAAAAATCAACAGCAATCTGTTTGAAGAGGCCTTTGGAAATTTTGAAAACAATAGCTCCAGTTGGAAGCCAGACTAGAGAGAGTTTAGAGAGAGTGAAAAAAAATAAGGTGGAGGCACCAAGAATTGAAAGTTTTCTCAAGAAGTTTAACTACAAAAGGGAAGATAGATGTAGAATGAGAACAAGGATGGTTGGATTAAGTAAAAGTTGTTTTTTTTTTTTCCCTCAATGATATGGGAGACAACAAATGTTTGTAGATAGCAGGGAATGAACCAAAGGAAAGGGATAGATTGAAGGGGTGGGAGGAGCAATTATAGTAGGGGCAATTAAGTTGGAGAAAAAAGAAAGTGGAATCAAGAGAGGCTGGCTTTGGCAAAGAGAAAGGTAACCTCTTCATCTGAGACTAGAGTAAAGAAGGATAATGGAGGAGAAAAATGTTTCAGTGATGTGTGATGATTCAGATGGTAAAAGGGGAAGTTTTAGGAAATGTTCCTGATCATTACTTATTTATTTTTCTAGAGAAGAATAAAGTGAGATCTTCATAAACAAGAAGCAATTGGCATCAATTAAAGGAGTTCTCATGTGGAGAATTACCTAATTTAATTAAATAACATTGTATATATCTTTAAATGTATATGTATGAGCTTTCCTTTTTAAAAAATATTTATTTTTAACATTCTTTTTTTTTATATTTGAGTTCCAAATTCTTTCTCTCTGGCTTCTCCACTACCCATTGAGAACACAAGCCATTTGACATTAATTATACATGTGAAGTCATACAAAAATATTTCTATATTTACCATATTGAAAAAAAGCAAGAAAAATAAAGTGAAAGAAGTAGATTTCTCTTTGCACTCAGAGTTCAACAGTTCTCTCTCTTCAGGAGGATTGTATTTTTCATTTTGAGTCTTTTGGAACTGTCTCAGATCATTGTGTTAATCAAAGTAGCTGAGTCTTTCACAGCTGATCATCATTATGCTGTTGCTGTCACTGTGTACAACGATCTCTTGCTTCTACTCACTTCATTCTGTGTCAGTTCATATAAATCTTCCCAGGTTTTTCTGAGATCATCCTGCTCATAATTTATTATTGCACAATAGTGTTCCATCACAATCATATACAACAACTTGTTTAGTCATTCCCCAATTGATAGATATCACTTTATTTTCTGATTCTTTGCCACCAGAAAAGGAGCTGCAATAAATATTTTGGTACATATAGGTCCTTTTCTATTTTCTTTTATCTCTTTGGGATACAGACCTAGTAGTGGTGTTGCTAGGTTAAAGGGGATGCCCAGTTTTTTGCCCTTTGGGCATAGTGTATGCATATACTTTCAGATTAGATGTATTTTCAAAGCTCTAGTTTCAAGTTTCTAGCTTCCTATTTTGTGGTCTTGTCAAATGAATTGCAAATCTGCTTCTTTGCATCTTCCACAAGTGCTCTTAGTTCTGCCCTCTGGAACCAAATAGTACAAGTTTAACATCTCTTCCACGTGACAGCCTTGCAAATACTTGAAGGCACCTGTCCTGTTCTGTCTATGTCTACTGTTATCCAAGTTAGACACTCCGATTTCCTTCAACATGAGGTAAATGTGAATGCCAGGGAGATTGCAATTACAGAAGACTGGGTTTCATGCCACAAATATCAGTTGTATTGTCAGAAGCGTTCATCAGAGTTGAAATTAGGAATTCTTGTTCTTGAGGGAAAGTCAGAGTTGGAAGACCATGGCAAAATACGAAGCAGTCTAAGGACTATTTAAATCATACAGTAGAGAGAGTGGCCCATACCCAAAAGTCTGGCCCAGAACCTCAAAAAATGCTGTGGGGATATTGTGAGATAGAGTGGGAATACAAGAATGGAGAAATTACTATGCAAATGTTTTGGGGGATATAGGATGAAAGCACTCATATGGCATAGGTTCATGAGATATATGGCGATGGATATGGAGAGAAAGCATTTCCCTTGTAAACTCTTCCTCCTATGTACCTTTGGGCAAAATCCCAGTTTGTTGTACCCTAATTATATTTCTGAAAGAGATTTCAACACTATCTTTTAATTCAGGGGCAATCAGTAACTATAGTTGATGGAGGAGGAAGAAGAAGGTAGGAGAGGTGGACCTACATGCAGTAGTGTCTGCTTGAAGGTTTGGGGACATAGAACTCTGTTAACTAAATAGTCCTACAGTACAGAAATGATTCAGTATAAAAGAGAGTTACTAAAGATAGATTTGAAACTGACTTGACCAGATAGCAGCAATTGGACTACCATTAAATGGTGGTGTTATCTAAACATGATTCTGGTTTCCTAAAGTATTTTGCTGTATTGCAGGACCTCAGTCCTCCAAAAACTGTAATTAAGAGGGATTGTAGAAGACTTGTGGTAGAAAGTGAGATTTTAGTTGGGACCTAAAGAAAGCCAGGGAGGTCAGTAGTCAGAGCAGAGGAGGAAGACCATTCCAGACATGAGGGACAGCTAGAGAAAACGCTGGAGCTGAGACGGATTATCTTGTTTGTGGAACATCTAGAAGACCAGTGTCATAGAATCAAAAAGTACATGTTGGGAAATATAGTATGAAAAGGCTGAAAAGAAAGAAAGGAGGGGGCAATGTTATCAAGGACCTGGAATGTGAAATAGAGCATTTTCTATTTGATCCTGGAGACAATAGGAGGACCCCGGAGGTATTGGGTAGCGGGTGACATAATCAGACCAGGACAGACCAGGCACTGAGGAGATGGGACAGAGCGAGCCATAGGGCCCTGAATCACTGAGCTGCGGCATCCACTAGATTTCTCAACCCACAAATGCCAAAGACAACTTAGCAGGTCAGTGGGAAAGCTTCTGGACCAGGGTGAGAGGAGTATGCAGTTGGCTCCAGCCCCAGGGGATGCAGAGGTGGTGCAGCACTGAGGTTGCAGCAGCAGGAAGCTCCTGAGGCTGTTTTCCAAACTCCACCTTTGGTTGCTTCTGGCCCCAGGCCCAGGTGGGAAGAATCGGGTAGCACATCAGAGCAGGAGTTCAGGATTCTCTTACTTTACCCTGCTTGGATCTGGGTCTCAGTCTAGGTTGGTGGTTCTTGGTGGAGGGGGAGAGGGAGCACTGGTGTGGTAGAGCTTACTGTGTAGAAGTAGCTCTGAAAATAGCAATGAAATACCCCTGAAGCTTGGGACAAGGCAACTGTCATTCTGAAGGCAGTCATACCCTGACAAGACCTTCAAGGGTTGAGTACTTGGCTGGGAACATGAGCAAGCAGTGAAAAAAGACTCAAACTATAGAATCTTTCTTTGGTGACAAAGAACATCAAAACATACAACCAGAAGAAGTAAACAAAGTCAAAGAGTCCACATCAAAAGCCTCCAAGAAAAATGTGAATGGGTCTCAAGCCATGGAAGAGCTCAAAAAGGATTTAGAAAAGCAAGTTAGAGAAGTAGAGGAAAAAATGGGAAGAGAAATGAGAGTGATGCAAGAAAACCATGTAAAACAAGTCAACGACTTGCTAAAAGAGACTCAAAAAATACTGAAGAAAATAAAACCTTAAAAAAAGGCTAACCCAAAAGGCAAAAGAGCTTCAAAAAGCCAATGAAGAGAAGAATGCCTTAAAAGGCAGAATTATTCAAATGGAAAAGGAAGTCCAAAAGACCACTGAAGAAAATACTACCTTAAAAATTAGATTGGAGCAAGTGGAGGCTAGTGACTTTGTAAGAAATAAGAAATTATAAAACACAACCAAAAGAATGAAAAAAATGAAAGACGATATGCAATATCTCATTGGAAAAACAGTGACCTGGAGAATAGATACAGGAGATATAACTTAAAAATTATTGGACTACCTGAAAGCCATGATCAAAAAAGAGCCTAGACATCATCTTTCAAGAAATGATCAAAGAAAACTTCGCTGATAGAGCCAGAGGATAAAATAGAAATTGAAAGAATCCACTGATCACCTCTTGAAAAAGATCCCTAAGAGGGGTGGAGCCAAGATGGCAGCTGGGAAGCAGTGACTGGTGTGAGCTCCCCAACAAGTCCCTCCAAAAACCTATAAAAAATGTCTCTGAACCAATTCTAGAGCTGCAGAAACCACAAAGTGGCAGAGGGAAGCAGGGCTCCAGCCCAGGACAGCCTGGATGGTCTCTGGGTAAGGTCTGTCCCACACGGAGCTCTCAGACCCCAGCTGAGGGGAGCAGAGCTGAGCCCAGCGCTCACAGCGTGAACAGACCAGACGCGGACCTACCAGACCAGGAGACGAGCAGAGAGTGCCCTGGCATCCTGAAATACTGAGCTGTGGCATCCACCAGACATCTCAACCCACAAAGAGCAAAAACATCAGAGAAGGTTAGTGGGAAAAGCTGCGTGACTGAGTTTGCAGTTTGGCCACTGCCCCTGGGGCAGAGGAGGTGGGGCAGCTTTAGAACTATGGCTGCAGTTGCTTCTGGCCCCAGGCCCACCTGGTGGGAGGAATTAGGTGGCTGATCAGAGCAGGAGTGAAGAGCCTGCTGAAGATTTAATCCCAGTCTTGGGGAAGGAGGAGTGCTGGTGAGGCAGCACATCCACCCAAGCATGGAACATAGAACTCTTTAGTCTATAAGCAGCCACATCCCGTTGAA
>CM053625.1:6698788-6718127 GCA_028646595.1 Phalanger gymnotis
GATGGGAGGAGAATGGGATGACGGAGGGGAGGGCAGACTGGGGAACAGGGCAACCAGAGTGTACGCCATCTTGGAGTGGGCGGGGAGGAAATGGGGAGAAAATTTGTAATTCACACGCCTGTGAAAGTCAATGCTGACAACCAAACATGTCAAAAATAAATTAAAATTAAAAAAAAAGAAGAAAAAGATCCCCAAAAGTCTTGATTTGGGAAAGATTGATTGTCCTCCCCCCTCCCCTTTTTAAAATATCTTCAAATAAAGGCTGAATGAACACTTGTCTGATGTGCTATAGAGTAGATTCCTTTTTGGGTATGAGATGGAATAGATGGGCACTAAGGTCCCTTTCTGCCCTAAAATTCTATGCTGTTCCTATGAAACCACAGGAAACATACTTGATTTTTGTGGAATCCAATTTCTTCATTTGTAAAATAAGAATGTTAACAGCTCATATTTAAATAGTAAACTCATAAAAATCCTTTGAGGCAGGTTGTGACAGAATTAGTTGTTTTTTTTTTTAATCTATAGAGTATCCTGAGTCTTAGAGAGCAGAAATGACTTGATTAGTCACATGACTATTAAATGCTTACTGACTTGAAGTCTAATGGAGTTTCCCTTAGCAACCTCACAAGGCGGTTGTGAAGAAAGCAGAGGACAAAGCCCTACATACACCACCTCACTCCTAACTAATTGGCTAATATTACAGAAAAGAAAAAAAATGATAAATGTTGGAGAGGATGTGGGAAAGATTGGGACATGAATGCATTGTTGGTGGAATTGTGAACTGATCCAACCATTCTGGAGGGCTATTTGGAGCTATGCCCAAAGAGCAATCAAACTGTGCATACCCTTTCATCCAGCGATATCACTACTAGGTCTGCATCCCAAAGAGATTGTAAAAAAGGAAAAAAATGACCTACATGTACAAAAGTATTTATAGCAGCTCTTTTTGTGGTGGCACAGAATTGGAAATTGAGGGGATGCCTATCAGCTGGAAAATGGCAGAACAAGTTCTATTATATGAATGTATTGGAAGACTATTGTGCTATAAGAAATGACCAGCAGGCAGATTTCAGAAAAACCTGTAAAGATTTACACCAACAAATACTGAGTGAATTGAGCAGAACCAGAACATTGTGCACAGTAACAGCAATATTTTGTGATGATCAGCTAGGATTGATTCAGCTCCTCTCAGCAATATAGTGATCTGAAACAATTCCAAAAGATTCATGGTGGAAAATGCTGCTCACATTCAGAGAAAAAGACTATGGAGTCTGAATGCAGATTGAGGCAGACTATTTTCACTTTTTTGTGGTTTTTCCCTCTTGTTCTGTTTCTTCATTCACAACATAACTAGTGTGGAAATATATTTAACATGATTGCACATGTATAGTGTGTATCAGATTGCTTGCCATCTTGGGAAGGGGGGATGGGAGAGAAGAGAAAATTTTGGAACTCAAAATCTTAAAAATCAATGTTGAAAAAACTTCTTTCCACGTAATTAGAAAAAAGTATGATACTATTTAAAAAACCCCTACACAAATGTGAACTTGTGTGTGTATATGTGTATGTGTTTGTGTGTGTATAACCTCCATAGCATTTTTCACATACGTCCCATTCTCTCCACTCACATGGTCTCTACTCTAGTTCATGCTTCATCACTTTCAGTATTAAAGAATTTTACCCATAACATCTCCTTAAGGAGGCTTTCTGTTCTGAATCCACACTGGTATTCTGGACTAGGTTCTGTCCTGGAGAATTTATAAGGAAAAAATGGATGGGCTTCCTTTTCTCACATTTTGGCTCAATAAATCTCACCCCCTCCACCCCAGAACTCCAGAGACAAATTTCTTATAGATTAAGTTTTGGCTTATGATAGAATGCCTTAAGACAAAATATTACAGGAGGCTGAAAAAGTAAATTTTAAGACTGCTGGTAAGGCATTTTATGTTACATCTAGACTCTTTACTGTTCAAACAATTCCTATTTCATATCTTCTGATAAAACTGGTCAAGCTTGACACAATCCTTTCGTTGGTATTTGTCTTCTCCTAAAGCACTACTTTAAAGTCTGGGCAGTCCTCCAATTGTCAATATTCAGCTTTGACCAAAAAGACCCAGGGCATCTGTACTTTTAGAACACACAAAGTTACCTCCATGAATGACATTCTCCAATAAATTATATTAAATCGCCTGCTTTATGAATGGGAAAAGCTGATCAGGATATTAGGTTCTGGATTACTTAGAGGAATCTGACTACTTTAGCTACCACGTGAATTGGGTCACTATGATAGTAGGATGGTGAAATGCTAGTATGTTCCTTATAGCTCACTTGAAGTTTTAGAGTTATACCATACCACCTACTGGGAGGGGGGGGGCGTGGTGAGGGGAAAAGGGTCAAAGGAAGACAGAACCGATCAGAATCTGTCTTTCCTTTTACTTGATATTGCACCTAACCTTCAAGCAGCTGTCACAGGGCAGGGATGATGCAATGGCAATTAGATTTGAAGATCTTTCCCACCAATTAATAGGCCATGTGACCTGCCTACATCACAGGAAGCCTAAGTCTCATTGATAGAAGGAGCTCGCTGAGAAGAAAAGGAAAATGTGTCACAGAAAATGCTGAGAGAGCAGTTAGAGCTGAGGGAGAGAACAGAGGCAGGCAAACTAGTTGTGCTGTGAGTGTGTTTATGGGAAGGCCCCATCAGGGTGGCAGAAGGCTAATGGGATGGCGAGGCTCTATGCTGTGATATTGTGTTTTAAGTTGCTTGCTGTTATGATAAAGTGGACTTACTGGTTTTGGGAGTTGATTGCTGCTTGGATGGGTTGGACTTCTTGGTTATGGGATTTGGTCCTCTGGTGTCTGAATAAATGTATTACTTCTTCTACCTTCTATGTGGAAAGTCTCTTATATTTTGTGATACAGAACCACATAGGCATGCTGAAAATTATCGTCTATTTTGTGATTATTGCCTTGCTAATATAGATGACAGGGAGCAGTGAAAGCCAAGGAACTACTAAGGATTTTCATTACTATATAGAAGTGATAAATACTTTCAGGAGTGAGTTACCACATGCCTGGAAGTATCCAGGAAGTCAGACATTCTCAGAAGTTTCAAGTACTGAGCCACCATTTCCTCTGAATCCCTGAAGGTTTTGAGGAAACTTCTGTGTATTTGTTTGCTGGTACAGTCCTTATTGACCAAATACAGCCTCCACTAGCACCTCCTGCTTAGATTATTGTGCTTGCCTCCTAATTGGTACTCTTTCCAGTCTCTCTCATCAGTTCATTTGCCACGTTGCTGCCAAAATGATATTCCTAAAATAAAGTTTTGGTCATATTATTATCCTGTTCTTCCTCTTTGGTGATTACTTTTTTTGTCTTAAGGTAAAATACAGATTTCTTAGCCTGGCATTTGAAGCACCTCATAATCTGCATCACAACCACCTTCTAGCATTATTTCATATTACTTCCCTTCACACAATCCACTTTCCATTCAAATGTCCAACTAGTTCAAGAAACTTACCTACCTCTGTTCCTCTGAATGGGTATTTATTGTGTCTGGAATATTCTTCCTCTTTACTACCATCATTTTAAATTCTAAGTTTGATTTGAGGTTCTTCTGATCCCTCCCATAATTAGTGTTCTCTCCTTCCCTGCTGTGTATTTACTTAACTTTGTCCATTTGCATAACATCCCTCCATCTATTCTATAAATCTCAGCTCCTTGAGATTAAGAATGATCTCAGGTTCTTTCTTCATTAACTCCAGCAAGGAGTATATTTTTGCACATAGTAGGTACTTAATGAAAACTTACTTGAATTGAATTGAATTGAAGGTATATTAAATCATGAATCTTTTTGATTGCATAGTGGAATAAATATTATATTTATAGTCATAAGACCTGAGTTGAATACTGCCTCTGACACTAGTTGTGTGCACTTGGGGAAAACACTGTACCTTTCAGGGTCTCAGTTTCCTTATCTCATACCTTTACTTTGCATTTATTTATTGTTTTGTAATTTTTCAAAACTTAAATACAGAATGAGGAAAGGAAAAAAAAAACAATCCCATGGACACAACAGACCATGAGAGAGAATTCAATATAAAACAATAAATTTCCATTTAATAAAACATACACATTGTTTTTAAAGCTGCCCAGAATTTCTTTGCTTTTGGTTTTCTTTTGTCCTCTGATGAGCACTTTTTACTTTATTTTTGCCTTCCCTCCATACACACATACATATACATATATACATATATATGTATACACACATATAAGCATAGAGAGAACTGAGTCAAATCTATAAAAATAAAAATTATTCCCCAATTGCTAAATGATCCAAAGATATGATCAGTTTTCAGATAAAGTAATCAAAGCTATCTACATAGCTGTATGAAAAGATACTCTAACTTAGTATTTATTGGAAAAATGAAAATTAAATCACTTCTGACATATTACCTCATACCTATTAGATTGGCTAATAAGACACAAAAGATAAATGAAAAAAGTTGGAGGGAACATAGGAAAAATGAGACTTTAATGCATTGTTGGTGGAGTTGTGAATTGATTCAACCATTCTGTAGAATGATTTGAAACTATGCCCAAAGGGCTAGGAAACCATACATACCCTTTGACCTAGCAATTGATTAGGTCTGTATCCCAAAAGAGATTAAAAAAAGGAAAAAAAAGACCTATATATACAAAAATATTTATAACAGCTCCTTTCTTGTGGCAAAGAATTCCAAGTTGAAAGGATGTCCATCAATTGGAAAATGGCTGAACAAGTTGTGGTATGTGATTTTGATGGAATACTATTGTGCTATAAGAAATGATGAGCAGGATGCTCTCATGGTTTACTTGCATGACTTGCATGAGTTGATGCAAAATGAAATATATGGTGTACAAAGTAACAGCACTATTAAAAGGTGATCAGCCATGAATGCCTTAGTTATTCTCAGCAATACAATGATCCAAGACAACTCTGAAGGTCTTTTGACAAAAAATGCTATCCATCCCCAGAGAAAAAACTGTTGGTGTTTGAATATAGATTGAGGCATCTTTATTTTTACTTTATTTTTCCTGAGTTTTTTTTTGTTGTAGATGTTTTCTTTCGCAACATAACTGTTATGAATATGTTTTGCATGACTATACACGTATAACCTATTGGGAAGAGGAAATGAGAGAATTTGGAACTAAAAGTTTTAAAAATGAATGTTAAAATTTTTACAATTGGAGAAAAATAAAATACTAAAGAAAAGCTTAAAAAGCATGCACATATATACACTCATATATATATATACCTATATATGTAAGATATGCTTATTTCCTCTTATCATATATTTCTCTGAAGGTGAATAGCATGTTCCTTAATATGTCCAAGTTTTTCCATGTTTTTTTTTCTAAATGAACCAGCTCATTATTTTCTGCACCACAGATATAGTCCAACTCAATAACTTCCTATGTGAGAGATTGCCTATGAAAGATTTTTACCTGATTTTCTGCATTCTTTCTGTTCTTGGCTACAGAAGTTTTATGTATACAAAAAATTTTAATTTAAAATAATTGATATTATCCTTTTTATACTTCAACAATGCTATAACCTTATACTATAGTTAAGGTATGATACTGCTTAATCTACCTCCTTTACATGTTTTTCCCCTGGTTTCTTTGAAGTTCTTAACCTTTTGTTCTTCCAAATGAACTTTGTTATTTTTTTTCTATCTCAGTAATTTTTTTAGTAACATAATTGGGATAATACTGACTAAATAGGTTAGGTAAAACTGTTATTTTTAAAATTATATTGGCTTTACCTACACTTGAACAATAAATATTACTTCAGTTTTTCAGATCTGAGTTTATTTGTATAAAAAGTGTTTTATGTTTATGTTCATATAGTTCCTGCCTCTGTTTTGCCCACAGCCATCAGGGTCCCTGCCTCTTGCTGCTGTACTCAGCAGGTATGTGCTAGCTCCTCCTCCCTGCAGCCACAGTCTTGGATACATCTGGTCAACACGGCTGTGCTTGGCATCCCTCAACGTGAAAAGGTCCTTCAATTTTTTCCTAATGAGCCGTCAGACACCCACACTATCTACTACCAGATGAAAGTTTCTAAGGCTGAGGCTGCTTCTCAACCTAGCTACTCCGAGGTCTTGTTGGTTGCTGATTCTGCAAAGTTGGCCTGGAGGTGTTTACACTTCACTCATGTCAAACCGCTGCCCCTGGAAGTTGAGTCTTTCCTGGCATCTTCTCAAAGTGTCTTAGAGGACAACTGCGTTGCCCCTGATTTCTGCTGGTCTAAAGTGATATTCTCTTTTTTTGTGGAGGAAATTTGGAGAGTCGAAAGTTTTCTGACCTACTCCACCATCTTCCCTATTTTGCATTTATTTTGTATTTTTATTTGTGCACAAATATTCAGGGATTGCTTCATTTTTGTCTTTGAACCAGCCTTGAATGTTCTCCTTCCTCATCCCTACCTTCTGGATTGCCTGGCTTCCTTCAAGTCTCAGGTAAAATCCTACTTTCCATAAGTAGCCTTTCATGGTCTACCTAATGCTAGTGTCTTCTCTTCAAAGATTACCTCCATTTTACCCTGTATATATCTAATGTATACATAACTGTCTGTGTGTCATCTCCCAAATTAGACTGTTAGCTCCATGAAAGCGAGGACTATTTTTACCTTTCTTTGACTCTCCAGCACTTAATAAATATATTTTACATAGCAATTCATTTAATAAATGTTTCTTAACTGATTAATTTGAATTCCCAGCACTTAGTACAGTAGCTGGCACACAGTGGATGTTAATAAAGACTTCTTGATTGATTGGTTTTCTGTGAAATAAAAATGCTAAATCAGATGATTTCTAAACTCTCTTCCACCTTTAAATGCTTATGATCTCCTGAGAAAGCCCATTCTACTGTTGGACAGCACTAATTATTAGGAAGTTTTGCTTTTTAACAGGCCGAAATCTGTTTTCTCAACCCACTGATCCTAATTTTACCCTGTGGAGTTACTCAGAAGAAGGGCAATATTTTTTCCTACCTGACTGCCTTCAAATAAGAGAAAAAAAGTGAAACATCCTCAGGCTCTTCCTACTCATATTCTCTTTTTTGTTGTTGTTGTTAAAGCTGGGGGAGAGAACTAATGATTCTCCTTTTAATCAATAACTAATTAATTTTTAGCTGGCTGCCCTTGGGGGAACCATTAGACCTTGAATGGTCTCAGTTTCCTTATCTTGTACCTTTACTTTGCATTTGTTTTGCATATTTACTTCTCCCCCTCCTATGGAATGTAAGCCCCTTAAGGGCAAAGCCTTATAATTATTAATTTGATTAATAATTAATAATCTCTTGGATAATTAGTCCATGGGATGAGTCAGAAACTCATCTTCTACCCATCTTTTACCCTTCTCCCACACTTTTGATCTGGTGCAAAGAGAATGATGATTAGAAAGACTGTTCAGTACCCTATGACCTTTGAGAGATGTTGGATAAATAGTCCTTCCACAGAAGACTAAATATGGACTTATCTTCAGAAATTAAAATTTTAAGGTATTTGTGGCAAGCCCAAGATTGGGAAAGTTCATTACCAAAGAGTATACTTGCACCTGCTCATCAGTTAGGAGTAAGCTTGCTTTGTATTCTAGAGTTTTACACTTGGCTAAGAATCTCCTACTGGAGGCGAAAGACCTTTAACCAGTACTCTAGAACAAGACAGGTGAATTCTTAAGATTAAAAAAAAATTGAAATTTTTTAGTTTTGTTTTGATTTGTTTAAGCCTTGGGGATGGCTTCTGCTAGTCCACTGCAGAATTTACTGGTTTCACAAGAGTTGTAAAAAAACAAAAAGAGGTCAAAAAGGCAGGGCAGAATCCTATTTGCTCATGATGAGGATCATAGCCAAAGATTTCATCTGACTCAAAAAGATAGAAGCTGGTACTAGCTGTACAACCATGTGCTTAGTTGAGCTGTGCCTGGAAATAGCCAGCAGAGGTTTTATGTAGAGTGGGGCCAGCTGTGTCTTCAGAAAAATAATGTCTGGCAGACTCTGTGTACTAAGGGACACCAGCAAGAAGCAGGCCAAAGAAGAACAATGAGATGACATCCCCAAAAGACACCAGTGGCCCTTTAGTATCACAGGTATGGGCTTTTACTCCTTTTGTGTGCTCTGGAGACACATGTTCCCAGAAAGTGTTTCCATCTAAGTATGTGTCTTTGCCATATGTGGTTCCTGTGTATATTCCTTACCATGTATGTTGCCAAACCTTTCCTTGTGGTATGTGTATTTGTGAGAGTTTGTGCACTATATTTATGTGGGAAAAAATTTATTGATGTTTTTCTCACTACCCTATATTATTAACGTCATTAATTTGAACTAATTAGTAATAGCTAGCATTACACAGTGCTTTAAGGTTTGAAAAGTATTTTACAAGTGTGATCACACTTGATTCTCACTTTTCAAGATAGGTAATATAATTATCCCCATTTTACAGGCAAGCAAACAGACTAAAAGAGGTTAAGTGACTTGCTCAGGGTCCTAAAGCTACTAAGTTATCAAAGGCAGGATCTGACCTCAGGTCTTTCTAACTCTGGGTCTGGCACTCTCTGTACTGCATCATCTAGATGCCTTCCTCATTATATTCTCTGGCTAACTGTTAAAGGTAAACACATTAGTAGGAGATCACGAATTGTGGTCTTGAGTGGATGAAGACCCAAATTTTCTTGAATTTGAAGTATTCTTGCCTGGGAGATCTGCTCTGTGATTTGGAGTTGAGATCAACCAGATGTTACACAAGTCTACAAATACAGTTTTGGTAATAGAGTTGAGAGCTAAAAAGCGCCTTACACATGACCTAATCAAATACCTACATTTTATAAAAAAAAAACCCTCAAAGATAAATAGGGGAAAAGTAGCAAAGACAACAAAGGGCATCTGATTCTAAATGGAGGAGGGCTCTTTCTGCTACCTCACAATGAAATTTGCTAAATAGTAATTTGTGTGCATGTGCCTGTGTGTATATGTGTATGTGTATGTCTCTGTGTGCGTGTGTATTCAAATTAAACATTCATTCATACCTTCCCCAACTTTTTCCCTAGTCCTGTTTAAAAAGGTAAACTGGTTTTCTCATAAGTAAGTCACCTCCAGTGGCAAGATAGGGATAAAGGAAGAACAGCTGATGTTAAATACAGGCATTAGAGGGCACTAAATTTCACTTTGTGTTGGGAAATTATCTTTGACAAATATGATTTGATCATCCTAGGACTATGGGCCCAGGGATAATATTCACTCTGCTTGGTCAGGGAAAACCGAGGTAGAACAGTAAGAAAAGGTGGCAGCAACATGGCTTTCAGTGCAATCTAAGTGTATTCCATGAAGATTGGGGGAGATCACCTCTATTTTTATTTTCAACTTCCCATTGCCTCTTAACCTGACCAACATTTCTGTCATCGGCAGAGTCATCACTCATTGGAGAAAATGCTGAGATGTAAAGCTCCTAGATAGCCTTACACTTGGACATTTGGTTGCATCAAGTAGGTAGCATGAGCTATGAAGAAGATAGCAGCTGCATGGCGGAGCAGACAGGTATTAAGTGGGAAGTAAATAGCAGCTGGGTGCAAAGAAAGCAGGCAGGTGCAAGCTAAGAAGAAGATAGCAGTTGGTCAAGATATGGAACAAGAGCAGGGCAGTCATGAGGAGAAGCAATTAAAAGACTGTGAATGGACAAAGGAAGGGGGGACTAGAAGCAGGGCCACAAGAGCCACAAAGAAGCCAGGAGGAATACATGCAATATGGCCTAGACGTGACGTAGAACCATGGTAAGAAACTTTAGAGTTCATCAAATCCTAAGGTATCAGCTTGAGAAAACACACACACATACGCAAAACTATAGGAAGATATATATATATATATATATGTACGCATACACACATACATTTGCATGTGTATACATATATACACTTGTATATTACATATGTATGTACACATATATGTGTATACCTCTGTACATGCTTATAGGTATGCATTCAAGTGCATATATGCACATATATGTATATCTATTTTTTTCCTATAATTCTTTGTGTGCCTGAGCAAAAATACAAGAATCCTTGAAACAAAGTTCTGATCAAAAAATTAAATATTTATTGAGTTTTGGCTACTCAACTAGCATTTACTAGCCAGGCACTATTCTAGATGCCATAGATTAAAAAGAAAATCCCTGCTCTCAGTGAAGTTACATTCTATCAGTAGACAATATATTAGTATATAAATAGATAGAAATACATACAGCATAAATACAAAATTGACTAATAGGAGGTAATTAGGGAAAGTGGGCCTTAGTAGTTAGGGCATAAGGAAAGGTTTCATGCATATATTGAATTGTATCTTTAAACAAGTGATGGGTTTGATGAAGCAGAGATGAAGAGGTAGAACATGGGGGCATAGAGGGAAGTATAGGGGGCTTGAGGAGAAAAGGGAAGTTTGGAGACCAGTTCTGTGGAGAGTGGGACTTGATATCAATTAGAGTGGAGTGCTAAGACTGCCTTGCCACGCTGATAGGATAAATAGATAAGGACAGAGTGGGCAGAATATCAGGCCTGGGATGAAGAAGAATAATCTTCATGCGTTCAAATCCAGCCTCAAACACTCGCTAACTGCGTGACCCTGGGGCGAATCACTTAACCTCACTTGACTCATTTTCCTCATCTATAAAATGAGCTGGACAAGGAAATGCCAAAGCACTCCAGTACCTTTGCCGAGAAAACCCAAGATGGGGTCAAAAAGAGCTGCACACAACTGAAATGACCGAACAGAAACAAAAAGGTAGCATCACAGTTGTCATTGACATATTCATCAACTGGACAATGAAAGGCATCATTCGGGACTGATGGTTCTGGGCTTTTTATTTAATAAGCACAATCTTTCAATGCAGACGCATCAGTCAGTTCAGAGCACTGAAAAAATGCCCCAATGGAGACAGAGCACTGTAGCTCAGTCAATCATAGGCAAGCATTAACACCTGGCCAATGATAGCGAAGGAAGCAGGCACTGTGACACCCAGTTTGGGAATGGACAAAGAAAGAAGCAATCCCAGGCACACAAGGTGAGGCAAGGCACATACATAATTCAGAACTATGAAACAGAGACAGTCTGTGGATGGTGGGTGTCACACTGGTAGGTTTCCTGCATTTTGGCCATCATGTACTTCTTTTGTATCTCAGCCTCTGAGAATATTTCACTTTGCCATGTAGTGGCTTGAGCAAAAAAAGGGGAGAAGGGGAGAAATGAATCTTACATCTCTGCCAAAATGAAGCCAATTACTAGTGGTTTGGGTATTAATAAGGATTCAATTAATTCTGGCTTTTAAAATACAACCCTGTCCTCTTGGGATCTTCAAATCCTGTCAGACCTGGGCACTTCAGTGACAGACTTCACATGATAACTTAGTCTAGCTTCTGATTTAAAGTGCACATGGTTTTTCCTTTCCTCCTCCCTTTCTGAATTAGTCCCTTTTCAAATTCACTTCTCAGCTGCTACTAAAACAATCCCGGGCAAAGGGGAAATTACACATTATGTCAGAGAAAGTCTATCTGATCTTTAACCTGCAAGTCTGACGGAACTCTCACAGCTGCTCCCTCCCTAACCTATGTGTGCAGAGTGGTTCCCACCCAAATTGGATTAAAAAATGCCCTCTCCCTCTCTGCAATCCATATGGCACAGAAATACTGACTGCTGTTCCCATTTTTTTCCAGACTCTGGGGTCAGACAGTGACTAGACACACAAACAACAGTCAAATTATATAGGAAGTGGTCAAAAGAGAGACAAAGTGACCTTTGGCCCTGCTGCAGGTCAAGGGTTGTGTTCAAGTATCTTCACTGCAATCTGCAACCTGATGCCAAAGCTCCTGAATGATTCTCTTTGGAGGTTTCCTTTTGATTTTGAAAGTTTATTTTTTATGGCTACTTGAAGTTCATCTTGGTGGAGAACCTGAATCTTAATTTGGGAATAAAAATCATACTTGAAGTTCTAACACAAAAAAGACTTATTTATGATTTGAAAATAACATATTCCTTCCAATTCAGGTCAGTGCCCAAGCAAGGATATTTTCTCCTGACCAAATTTAGATGGAGACATTCTGCGTTTTATTCTTTTAAGTCAAAGAAGACACCAATAAATATGACTGTCTGCCTACCACGCCTCCAAACATTTAACACTTCCAGTGAGACTAAAAATATTTTGAGGTCCACAAGCTTTCACGGAAATAAATCAGTGGGACGTGATGACAGTGTCAAATAAGAAAGACAGGATCTATAAGATAGAGAAAACCACAAGCTAACCAAGGCTACCTGCAAGGTCCTCAAGATATCATGGCAATGAAAAAATAGAGCATGGTATGGCTATTGTTTAACCTGGGATTATATGTGCATGTACGGGGCGGGGGGGGGGGGATGGGGAATGAAGGGAGTTGGAGGCAAATGAGACAGTGTGAGATTATGCCACAATTATCAACAGAATGGCCAATTCAATAGAAAAATTCTGAGTTTGATTTATTTTTAAAGCGTCAGGGATATTGGCAACCATAAATAGTGCTCATGGCTCTCAGACTATCTGAAATATGTTTGGGTGCATGATCAGATCCCACATACCCCACTACTCTGCAGTCTGAAACTCCCAATTCAATCATTCCTAAGAATACGTATTTATCTGAGGAAAGCCAGTAAAGAGTATAACTTGCTTGTCTGAAAATCCTTTTCCATTTAAATGTGTATTGTGCCTTGTACTGTCACCCTGAAACAAACCCTGAAAGGCTTTGTCCTTTTTTGGCTATGTTGAAAAAGTTACAAGGGATATAACTGAGCACTGATGTAGTAGTAATTATAAAAAAGTAATATTTACCCTCCTTTCCACTCCAACTCCGACATTAGAATATCTCTGTCACTGACCTGCTCCCATCCCTGAAACTTCACCATTAGAGATATATGTACCACTGGGACAGTGTCCATTTTTAAAAATGAAAATATCTGTGAGGGGGTAAAACTTTAAGGTATTATCCTTCATAGGATCTTAACATTATTAGACACTATATCTAGAATGAATCTTAGAAAGATAGCATCATAATGAGAAACAAAACAAAACATTGGAATAAGACTCAAAGGAACTGAGTCCAAGTCTTATCTCTACCACTTAATAGATAATGACCTTAGAAAAGTTACTTACCTTCTATGGCCTCAGTTTACTTATCTATAGAGTGGTGTGTTAGTAGTTAATAATCCCTGATCTAATTAACTCACAAAGTTGTCATGAGAAAAATGGCTTGGAAAACTAAATCTGTGCTGTGAGTAGTTTTTATGTGGTTCTACCTCTTCATATTGTAGATAGATAGATAGACAGGCAGACAAATAGATAGGTAGATAGATAAAGCATTAGTCTTTACTATATGCCAGTTATAGAGATAAGAACTGCAGATACAAACAGGCAACACAATGCTTTCCTTCAAGGAGCTTATATTCTAATGGAGAAAGACAGGTGCTAAAGGGGAGTTGGAAAGGGGAGAGTGGGGTGGAGTAAATGGTATGGTTTGGAAATTGTGGCCAGTAAATCACAAGAAAAAATTGATTTGGGGCAACATAAGGTGAAATGCATTTATCTGTGCTTCATATCTTAGGGGCAGAATCCAAGGTTCTATTGAAGGGGATGAGCGGGGAGAAAAGGATAATGGCTAGGTTGCTGTTAGCATGATGTAAAAATGGTAACTGGGACTTAAGTAATGTTTACTGTTGAGGATGATGACTTTACAGGTAGAAAACTGTAGCCTAGAGAGGTTGAATAATTGCTCGAAGTCACACAGCTCATTACTACCATTCATTTACAGTTTAGTAACATTTCAGTTGACTTAATCACTTCAGGAAATCTAGCAGAGAACAGGGCTGAGGGAATAGGGGATTTGATGGGTTTGGGGACAGCAGGGTTTTGAAACATTAGGACTACATACATATAAGGGAGAGGTGACACAAGGAATAGCCTAGTGGCAAGGAGCATCGTGGAGAGGTGCAGAAATACAAATCCCATTCTCAGACATGATCGTTTTTGTCCTCTCAATTTTAAAATTGTATTGGTCTCATTTGTTTTTATCCCAGTATTTTCCCATGTCCTCTCCCTTAAAAAAAACCACAGAATACAGTAAAACAATTAAGTAAAGATAACTAACCAAGGTAGTGACCATCTCTGACAGCATATGCAGTAATCTTGATCCCTGGACCCTCACTTCTCTCCCAGGGAGGAAGCAGGTCAAGCCCTATCATCTGTGCTAGCTATTCACCTCCCAGATTCACTTCTTTTGAATCACCATTTATCTCCATCTGTTCTCCAAGGTCTTCCCCCTCACTCACCTACCAGACATCAAAAACAAAACAAAACAACAACTTAAAAATAGAAATGAAAAAGATGGTAGTGTCTGAGAATGGAATTTCTATTTCTGGATCATATCTTAAAATATAGGATTGATGAGCTCTTGGCAAAGAGAGGGAGTGTACCTAATATGGACCAGTAAGAAATATATTTGCTAGGGGCCTCGCAAGTCTAATCCAGAAGGCTTTAAACTGAAAAGGAGTCAAAATGAGAAATTCTCATTTCTCATGCCCACTAATTATGGGCATGGGTACCCCAACATTCAGTCTGAGTAGCCTCCTTATTCTCTATATTCTCTTTCTTGATAATCTCACCAATTCCCATGAGTTCAATTAACATCTCTATGCAGATGATTCCAAAATCTAAATACCCACTCCTAGTGTCTCTGCTGAGTTCCAGTCCTGTGCTTCTAACGGCTAATAGGACCTTTGAAATTCCATGCCCCATTTTGTTTTGTTGCTCAGTCACATCTTACTTCATGATCCCATTTGATACTTTCTTGGCAAAGATAATGGAGTGGTTTGCCATTTCCTTTTCCAGCTCATTTTATAGATGAGGAAACTGAGGCAAACAAGATTAAGTCACTTGCCCAGGGTCACACAGCTAGTAAGTATCTGAGGTTGTATTTAAACTCACAAAGAAGAGTCTTTCTGAGTCTACATCTATCCGCTGTGCCACTTGGCTAGCCTGTATGCCCCAAAGGCAAACTGAAAGCATGTCCAAAAGCAAACTCCTTATCTTTTCAGCAAAACTCACTTTGCCTCTGAACTTCCTTAGTAGAATTTAGAGTACTACCATCATCTCAGTTACTCTGGCTCACAATCTCAGTGTCGTCCTCTACTCCACTTCTCACTCTGCCTCATCCCACAAAGCTAATCTGTTGTCAGATCTTGTTATTTCCATCTTCACAACACCTCTCATATTTACCCTTCTTTCAGTCCCTTTTCACGCTTTGCCAGAACTGTTGCAATAACCTCTCAAATCTCCTCTCTGCTTCAAGCCACTCCCCATTCGAATCCATCCTCCATGGTGCTGCCAAAGTGATTTTCATTAATTGAAGATCTGGCCATGCCTCTCCCCTACTCAATAAATTGCAATGGCTCTCTGTGGCCTCTGGGATAAACTATAAACTCTTCTGTTTGGCTTTGCAAACCCTTCACAAATTGGCCTTCACACACTTAACGGTCTGGCCAAACTGGCTTCTCTTTTTCTCATACACGGCACACTGTCTCCTATTCCGAGGTCTTTCTATTTCATGTCTATAAAACACTCCCTCCTCAACTCCACTACATATCTTCCTTATTTCCTTTCAAGACACAACTCAAACACCCCTTCTACATGTATTTTCCCCCTTATCCCTTCAACATCTAATGCTCTCCTTCATAAAATACCCTATATTAAACTATTATTAATTTTGGGATTTTTCTGCATATATTGACATATATACCTGACATCTCCAAAAGAAAACAAGCTCCTTAAGTGCAAGGATTGTTTTATTTTTTTGCTGTTGCATCATCAACATTTACCACAGTGCCTAGAACAGAGTAGGTTCTTATTGATTGACTTACAGTTGGATAGATGATTGACCAGGATAAATGGAAGACAAGTTGGACCTAAAATTTGATAGAAAAACAAATTGGATTGTCTGCACTAAATTATACAACTCCTTTAATGATCCCTAAATTTCTCTGAGAAACAAAGCTGTAGCTATTCAATATCAATATTATACCACTTTAATATATTTTTTCAAGACATGGAAGCCAATAGTCACTAAAAAATGAAAATACATGTCATGGAGGGCAAATGATTGATTCAAAAGGAAACATATAGCAAATAATGAATAAAAGCAATTGTTGAACATTTATTATATGCAAAGCACTGTACCAAGTATAGGAGATACAAATAGGAAAGTAAGATATCTCTGCTGTCAAGGAGCTCACATTCTAATGGGAGAGACAAGATGTCTGGAAGATTTCAGCTGGAAGTCAGATGAAAAGGTGCTGGAGTCCTTAGAGGACAGCAGCAAAGATGTCAATGCATATTCTATAATGCTATTATTTAATCTTATTACACCCAGAGCTCTTGGGTTCAAGGACTTGGGCTGGCCCTCTCAGTTTCTGAAGGGAGATAGTGGTCAAGATGGTGGTAGTTGTAGTTTGGTTTACCTGGCCTCCTCAGAGCACCTTGCAGTTTTAGCTGACTTACCTGCTTTATGTGAGGAAGTTGGTGGGGATGGCTGGCCCTTTCTCTCCATGAGTTATTTCCCCAAATGAAGGCTGTGAAAGCTAGATTTGAAGCCAGAACAGTAGAGGGAAAGGTGCTTCCACTTCCAAGGCTTCTGTATCTATTTTTCTCTTGGTGGTAGTTGATCAGCACTTGTTGCTGAGAGTGATGAGGAAGCGGGGCCCCTCTCTACAGTGATTTACAAAAGAAGATGAGTGAGGGGTCAGAGAAATGTATGGTTGAAAAAGAAAATGATCTCAAGATGTGCTAAGAGAAAAGGAATCACAGCATCACAGATTTAAAGTTAGAAGGGATTTTAGAGGCTGTCAATTCCAACTCTCATCTTTTTACAAATTGCAGTTATTTTGGAATGAGTGATGGAAGAACTCTTCCCCATACCTATCTTTTTTGCCACCACCGCCCCCCCCCAGCACATATATTCCTCAGAGTAGGCTCAGATTTTTTCTGCCTGCTTCCTGTCTGCAATGATGACATTTTTAATTGACTGCTGAGCTGGAACTTAGTGGATATACTAAAAGGGAAATTCCAACCCCCTAATCTCTCCTTCCTGCTGGCCTCAAGGGGTAAGGACGACTACATTAAAGGGGAGAGATATCCTTTCCCCAAACTGGACACGGCCTCATGAGCAAATGGCCTTCGGGCAAGTCTGCATCTGGGAGGGGGCAGACAGCGTCCTGTTAGTGACTTCTTTCCTTTGACATAGACCCTTAGAACATCTCAAAATGAAAAAGATTTTTTTTTCCATTTTCCCAGTCATCCAAGCAATAAAATCAACCATGAGGGCACTTGCAATGGAAACAGGGGCAATGATAGACTGACCACCTTGGAAAGCATCATTTAAACAGAGAGAAAGGGATAGAAATACAGTACAAAATATAGAATCTCTTTTTGTGCAGGGAAAGAATTGGAAACTGAGGGGATGCCCTTTAGTTCAGGAATGGCTGAACAAGTTGTGTCACATGATTGTGATGGAATATTAAGGTGCTATAAGAAATGATGAGGGGGATATTTTCAGAAGAAAACCTTGGAAAGATTGACATAAATTGTCACAAAGTGAAATGAGCAAAACCAGGAAAACATTGTACACAGTTGCAACAACAATGTAGCTACAGTCAACTATCTGATCTCTCTGATTAGCTACTCTGATCCTTGACAATTTCAAAGGACTCATGATGAAAAATGCTACTCACGTTCAGAGAGAGAATTGATGAACTCTATACGTAGATTGAAGCATTTTTTTTTTACTTTCTGTTCTTTTAATTTGTTTAGGAAAAAGTACAGGAAAGAAAAGAGCCCACCTGACATTGTGGTGTGCTCAGTGGACAAGAAATGTAGAATAGTTAATGGACAGCCCTGTCACAAATGACCCAATGAAGCTCTTACATTATCCTCTCACCTGGCTATAGTTATTGTGTGTTTCTTTATGGCTTGGTATTCTCTTTTTTGAGTATGTGCATAAAACTGCTATAACAGAAATAGAATTTTTGTTTGTACTCTCAATACTCTTTTTCCTTTTTCTCTCTTTGCTGAGTAGGAAAGGGAACCACCATTTTGCTGTTGTTTTATATTCAGTTACAATTTTTCTCCTGTCATACACCTCCTCCCCTTACCTTCTGAAAAGGCAAAAAAGATACCCATTTTACTTATGAAGTAATGCAAAATATATTCACATAAGCCATGTTTCACAAAAAAGATCAAGAAAAATAAAGTTTAAAAAAAGCCTCAGTATGCACTCAGTTCATCAGTTCTCTCTCTGGAAGTGGATAGCATTTTTCATCAGAGGTTTTTTTTTTTTTTTTGTAATTATAGTGATTAGAGTAACTAAGTCACATTTGATTACCTTTAAATATTGCTGTTACTGTGTACAATCTAGTTCTCATTTCCATTGTATCAGTTCATATAAGTCTTCCCAGGTTTCTTTTTTCCTGAAAACATTTCTTTTCATAATTTCTCATAAAGCAATAGTATTCCATCACAATCATATGTCACATTTTGTTCAGCCTTTCTCCAGAAGATGGGCATCCTCTTAGTTTCTGACTCCTTGACCCCACAAAAAAACCTTTAGTAAATATTTTTGTATATATGGGCCTTTTTCCTTTTTCCTTGATCTCTTTGGGGTATATTTCTAGTAGGGGTAGTATTGGGTCAAAGGCTATGTACAATTTCATAGGCCTTGGGTGTAGTTCCAAATTGTTCTCCAGAATGGTTGGACCACTTCACAGCTCTACCAACAATATATTAGGGTACCTGTTTTTCCATACATCTGCTAACATTTGCAATTTTCCTTTTTGGTCATCTCAGCCAAACTAATGGGTTGAAGTGGTACTTCAGAGTTGTATTTCTCTAATTATTGGTGATTTTGAGAATTTTATGATTATTGATAGCTTTTTTTCTTCTGAATTCATATTTCTTGACCATATGTCAATTGGCAAATGACTTATTTTTGTAAATGCAGTTCGTTTCCCTATATGTTTGAGAAATTAGATTTTCCTTAGAAACAACTTGCTGTAATTTTTTTTTCCTTTTTTAAGCATCTTTCCTACTTTCCCTTCTCATTTTGTCTGCTTTGTTTTGTTAGTGGAAATTTTTATTTTAATTTCATGTAATCAAAATTACGCATTTTAGTCACAATGATCCTCTCTATCTCGTGCTTGGTCATGAACCCTTCTCTTTTTTTTTTTTTTTTTTTTTTTT
>CM053625.1:6718627-6747564 GCA_028646595.1 Phalanger gymnotis
TCCCGCTTCCCTCTGCCCCTTTGTGGGTTCTGTAGTTCTAGAATTGGTTCAGAGCCATTTTTTCATAGGTTTTTGGAGGGACTTGGAGGGGAGCTCACGCCGGTTACTGCTTTCCAGTCGCCATCTTGGCTCCGCCCCCCATGAACCCTTCTCTTATCTATAGACCTAACAGGTAATTTTTTCCATGTTCCCCTAGCTTGCTTATAATATCACCCTTTATTTCTAAATCAGCCTATTGAGCAATTTGAGTTTATCTTGCTATACAATGTGAAATATTGGTCTTTGCCTAATTTTGCCAGACTTTCTAGTTTTCCCAGCAGTTTCTGTTGACTTGTGAGTTCTTGCCCCAATAGCTGGGATCTTTGGATTTATCAAATACTAGCTTACTCTGGTCATTTACTTCTGTATATGCTGTATGTAACCTTTCCATTGATTGAACCACTCTAGTTCTTATCTAGTTCCAGATTGCTTTGGTAATTAATGAGGTTTTTTTTCACTAGTTTGTGTCTTTTTTTTAAAGTATAGTATGGTATCTGATACTGCTAGTCTGTCATCCCTTGGAACTTTTCCCCCCATGGGTTTCCTTGACATTCTTGACCTTTGGAATGACCATTTGTGCCAGGCACTGAGCAAATCACTTTACAAACTACTATTTCATTTGATGCTCACAACAACTTTGTAAGGTAGATGTTACTATTACTCCTATTTAACAGTAAAGGAAATTGAGGAAGACAGAAGTTAGGTGACTTGCCCACAGTCATGCAGCTAATAAATATCTGCTGTTATATGTGGACCCAAGACTTCCTGATTCCAGGCCCAGCCCTTTGCCCACTGAGTCACCTTGCTGCCTCTTTGGAGCCCTTAGACTAGAGCCCAAAATATAGTAATTCCTGAGGAATCTGAAATTGGAGGAGAATTGCAACCCTGGGTGTCTAGCTTCCCTTTTAAGGAGATAAGGCTCTCCAGAACCATGAGCCCAGGGAAATTGATGAGGGCAGGAAATGAGACAGAGAGATCCTGGGGCCTCAGCTTAGTAGTGCCTGGCTAGATACGCTTAGGAAAATAGTGGACATGAGAAGTTGAGTGATGTGGTCGGGGTCATACAGGTTAGGAAGTGTCTGTAGAAGAATTCAAACTCTCAGGTCTTCCTGACCCCAAGTCCACCCTATGCACTGTACCACCTCCATTAGTGTCCTTGACACGTCAGAAGAAAGGAAGGGAAATTCCTAGTATTTCTGGGAAAGTCTCTTTTCCTGAATTTAAGGGAGAACTTTCATAGAGGTCACACTTTCTTTGTGTCCTCCCTGGACACACATAGATGGACTGTCATCTGCATTCTTAGAAAGATTATCCAAGTCAAGGAAATTGCAGATCAATCGAATACTTTGAATTGTGCAAATTACCTTAATAGATACCAGGAATCAAATGTAGCAAATATCACAGTACCTACCCTCAAAGAGCTTATTAAACATAAGAATCCGAAGGGATATTAGGGAAGTTAAATCACAGTAAGTTATAAGGTGTTAGCTTAAAAATGTAGGAAGATGCTATCTGCATCCAGAGAAAGAACAGATAAAAACTGATAAATAAATATATAGAATCATATATGTATATGAGAAAAAATATATACTATATATACATACATACATACACACAAACACATACATATTTGTGTCTAATGGTAGCCATCTCTAGGTGGGGAAAAGAACAAAAGAAATTTACATGATAACTTTATTATATATTTAGAAGGAATAGCAAGTTGTACATAATAGATTTGAAGTTTCACGTGCAATCACCTTTTAAAAAATTGTACTGTTATAGAAATGCTTGTTTTATTCCATATATTAAAATAAAATTAAAAAATAGATAGCTTCTGTCCATGAAGAGGTACAAAATACTATTCCACATTTGAGGAACTGTTGCTGGTGCTTCAGAGGCAGGCTACTGACCCTATGCCCCGTTCTGGACTCAGTCATGTAATTTTCATAGGCTATAGTCCTGTAGGAGTCCCACCTCTGCTAAGGGGAGGGATAGTTTCCATTTCCATACACTAGCTCATCAAACAACAACCCTAGCACACTGAGGGAAATTATTAAAAGCTTAGGTCCTGGTCGAAGCCTAGAGTTTCCCACAAATGGGAGAAAAGAAGATATTCAGGGTACAGTAATAATCAGGCATGAGGCAGGTATTCTTATGCCTAAAAGAAATTATGTATACATATACATATACATATACATATACATATACATATACATATACATATACATATACATATACATATACATATACATATACATATACATATACATATACATTATACACAATGTTAATAGACAGGGGAGCTAGGTAGCACGATGGATAGAACACCAGTCTTGGAATTAGGAAGACCTACTGACACTTATTAGCTCTATAAGCCTGGACAAGTCACTTAATCTTGTTTTCCTCAGTTTCCTCATCTGTAAAATAAGCTGGAGAAGGAATAACAAACTGCTCCACTATCTTTGTCAAGAAAACTCCAAATGGGGTCATGAAGAGTCACACATGACTAAAATGACCGAACAAGTTAACAGAATGACTTAAAAGAGTATTCAGCAATAGCATCACTATCATAAGCTAGAGAATAATGATACCTTTGATATAATCTAATTCAGCTCCTTCATTTAAGAGATGAGGAAATTAAGACTCAGAGGAAATTACTTGCTTAAGGTCACAAAGTTAATAAACTCCTGGACCAAGTTGTGAATACTGTTTTTTGTTTGTTTTTTGGTCCTTTTTTTCTTCCTTCCTTCCTTCCTTCCTTCCTTCCTTCCTTCCTTCCTTCCTTCCTTCCTTCCTTCCTTCCTTCCTTCCTTTCTGTCTTTCTGTCTTTCTTTCCTTCTTTCTGCCAATGTATCATCCTTTTTACTCCACCATAATATTTCATCGAGGTTAGCAATAACACGGTGAAAAAGACAAACAATATAGAGCACAACAAAAATGTAAAGACAATGACAGTAGTAAAGTTACTCATTTATTCCTCCTTGTGAAATGGCCAAACCATTACATGAATGTGCCCACAGGGGAAGCAGGTGACCTTAGTCAATATAGACTCTGTACTTTTAATCATCTAAAATTTCATTTCTGATTTAAAGTGGGGAAACTGTAAGTCTTTTATATAATCCCTGCTATCACTACCCACATGCCATTAGACTCTTCAGGGGTTCTGAGAAACAAGATTAAAACAAAGGTAACTTTGGGACCCCGTAAAACAAGGTTACAGCCAAGTCTCTCCAACCTTATCAGAAACAGTATTTTAAAGTGATAGTTTAAACAGTTCTGAACCTGGGGTCAAGAGAGCTGGATTTGAATCTAGATTCAGATATTTATTACCTGTGTTACCTTGGACAAGTCACTTTTGGAATCTCAGTTTCAAATTCAGAAAAATGGGGTTAGTAATATTTTCCTAATCCCTCCCTCACTAGATTGTTGTGAGGAAAGCTGCTTATTGCAAATTCAAAAAGTGATAAATAGTATCGCCAAAACAACAACAAAAAGATTCAATTTGTAAGAAGGGTATTATTATTTAATTGCTAATGCCGCATAAAACATGCTTATTTTCCTTAAAAAATAACGTTAGTATTTCCATTATATTTTTATTAATGTGAAATTACCATATCAATAACACATCACTACCAGAGAAGGGCTGCCCATCTCTAAAGGTTTCAAACTATTGTTAACCCAGAATACAGAAGGTTCAAAAAATCTTTTCTGATTTCTTTTTTAACATGACTCCAGCCAGTGGGGTCTCCATTCCCACCAGATCTTACAACATTCTCCAGAATCTCTTCCCCTCCCCCTGCCCAAAAAGGTCTTTCTTGTCCCACGCTCTGTAAGGGTGACCTTTGAGAAGGGTTGCTTACTTCTGCTGAGAGAGACAAAGGAATACATTTTCCTTTGGCATGGAGCTGTCGAGAAAGAGTTAAGTCGGGCAGATGGGGGCCTGATGTGAGCACTTAATTGGGACTACAGTACTGGATGACCTCTTATGAGACAAAAGGTGTGCTCTGAGAACATGCTGCCTCACCTGCTCCCTCTGTTCTCAGGCTCATTAGCAGGGGCACTGTCTTAGGCTCTCGCACTGGGCTTACATGGTTCTTATAACCTGACTCCATTCCTGAGAAGCAAATTACCAGGTTCAAGCTGAAGATGCCCAGGTTGGGGGGAGGGATATAGAATGATATCATTTCAAAAGGACTGGATAGAAGGCAGGGACTGTGTCATTTATCTTTTTATCTGCCCCAGTACTTATATAACCACAAAGTTGGATAAGACCCTTAGAAGTTAGCTAGTCCAACCACCTCATTTTACAGATGAGGAAACTGAGGTCCAGAATACTTTATTTTTTTAAATTTGCTCAAGTTTAAATAGATCATCTTTCTCTCCTGTGAAGCATTTAAAAATTTTATGTAAAGATAACAGCTGCATTTGAAAACTAAAGAAATCTATCATAGGTCCTTTATAGAAATGGTCAGATTAATTTGGAATCTGACATATCACAGATTTGGATTTTGCAGGATTAAGGTTTTTGAATGTAGACTTTGTACTTCTTTTGCTGAAATCCACACATTTAGTGCCAAAATATGCAGAAAGAACATGTTGGAGTGGAAAGAACACCGAATTGGTATCAGAAGACTGTGATTAAACTTGGGCTCTATCATCACTATGTGACATCAGGCCAGTCATTTAACCATCTTGGTTCTGTTTTATTTTCTAAAAACTTAGTAGTTGGACTAAATAACCATAAGAATCCCTTAAAGCTGTGAATCTCATGAGCTTATGATCCCATAAACTCCAGTCCTCTTAAAAAAGAAACTTTGATCCTATCGAAAAAAAGAGTGTGTGCCTCATTGTGTTTAGGTGCTTATTTGTTAATTATTTATGTCCATGTAGTACTACATATATATATATATATATATAGTATAAGTAAATATAAGTAAGGTATAATATAAAAGTATGTTTTATATATATATATGTGTGTGTGTGTGTGTGTGTGTAGTATAAAAACATCTCAAAAAATAAATTAGTATTACTGAAATCAAGATAAAATAATATTCTGAAAGGATAGGAATAGGACCAGAACTGTGATTTCATTGATAAAGGGAACTCTCTGGTGAGAAAAAGCCCTCTGCAGGTTGGTACTTTCTCTGAAACTTAATGTTAGAGAGCCGCTTAGTGTAATGAGATATTGAGTAACTTTCTCAATTTCTATGTTAATTCTTTCGCCACAGTTTCTCTCCCATCTGTCCTCTCCACTCACACAGTCATGACATCTTTTACCCGGATGTTTGTAAGAGTTCCTAATTATTCAACCTGAATCAAAGTTTCTCCCTTCTCCAGCCCCTCCCTCGTAGGTGGAAGGCAATTTTCTTAAGGAAAAATCCTCCATTTTTTCTATATTGCCTGTGAAATACAACTTACACTGTTTAGGCTTTCATTTAAATTTCCAACTTTCCAAACATTTTGCCTCTTCCAATTCATGCAACACACCTTCTAGATTCTTCACCAATAGTACTTTCACAGAAATTCTGTTTTGAATGTTAGAAGTTTGGAAACTTTAGATACCACACAGTTCGATGGCTCCCAATTCAATGTGTTTCAGGCACTTGAGGCCACAAAGGCAGAGTTATTACAAGGGATCAGCAAATCCATATACATACTGAGCATTGCCATTTTGTCCTTTTGCATTTTCTAATCAGTATCTTTAAAAATAAAAAGATAGAAAGCGCGGATCTCGTCCTACTTCCTCGTTTTCATTACAAATGAAACATGACCCAAAAAGAAGCAGATGGTCCAAGGACACCCATCTACTCCATAGCAGCAGGTACTCTTGAACTTGGCCCTTCTGACCAGTCCAGACTCTTTTCCCTTTCAATATAACAGAAATTTAACCAGTGTTTGTTGAATGAATGAAAAAAAAAATTCAGAGACTTTTTTCCCCAATAAAAACTCATTAAAATTGTTTTATTGTTTTATCCAGCCAACTTCAAAATAAACAGAGAAAGAAACAATTTGAAAGAACCAATAAAAATGTCCCAGTTGTTTGGATGTTTAAAAAGTGCTGTCTTCACCACAAACCTGTGAAGTAGTGCAAATATTAAAGATTAGGAAACTGAGGTTTTGAGAGGCAAAATAATTTGCCTGTGGTCAAATGCTGTCAGAACAGTTCCTCGAACCCATTGAGGGGAGCCAGGACTAATCAGGTCACTGGACCAGAAATCTGTAAACCAGAAAGTTTACTGAATTTACCAGGAAGGGTGGTTTTCCTTTAGAGTCGTTACCCTGCTCAGAGAATGAGTAGTATTTTTATAGGGCCGGAGAGGAGTGGAAATGGGGTATCTTTTTCTAGGGCTCTGGGGCAGATCTGATTGCATCCATGCCTGTTTTTCCATTGAACGCAGGCTATGGTAGTTAAGCTAGCTCTTGGAATCAGGAGGTAAAACAGGACATGTTGACACCTTATTCTGGCACTACTCACAATTTCAAGTCAGAAGCAGGTCAGAGAGGATAATGGGAGGGATCATTAGCAGATGACAGGATGGTGAGGCCAGGACCCACACCGTATTTTCTGCTTTTAAGTACGACACCCTTCCCACAATACCAACACTCTGATTCTCAAACACCGCATACCAATAGATCCCCTACTATGTACTTAGTTACTAGAGAGAGGAAGATATATAAGATATTAGAGCAGGTTTAAGCTATGCTTCTGCACAACTTTGTAGTCAGGCTTTGTGATGTTGTTTTAGGCTTCCCTTTTTTGTTTGTTTACTTTTGTTTTTGTTTTTAAAACACCAGGTTTAAAACTACTAAGATTTTTGAGGTACTCTGCATAAACCATTTTCCTTCAGGAATTCACAGTTCTGGTGAAGAGAGGACCTATTTATAAAGAATAACCAACAATAGAAAAGTCTGAATTTTGTACCAAATGATCAATACAAGCAATAAGAACTACAGGAAGTCAGAGAAGGAAAAAAATCAGGGTCAGCTGAACTCAGCAGGCACAATTTCCTACAGGAGGTAGAACTGGTGTTGAGCCTTGAAGGATGCATAAGGTGGTGGCATCGGATGTTTTAATTTGGATTATGAGCCAGGATTTCTTAAACTACAAGGAGGCTGCCAAGCATAAAAACCTGATTCCTGCAACTACTGGTGCCCTCCCTATCCTATCCTACCTTGGAATTATTATTTTGTGTTTATTTTTTACAAACTGAAACATACACACACATGTCTGTCTATATGTATACTTATATATGCATTGTATATGTATATACACATATATACACACAGACAACACATATACACCAACATATAGGCATGTATATGTACATTATGTATTATTATGCATGCATATGTGTATGTCTATATTTCTGTATCATCTATGTCATCTTCATGTTGTATTTGTATACCCAGTCCCAGTAGTCCCCTGTGTAATGCTTGTTAATTAATTGCTATGACATTCTTATGGCCCATCTGTTTTGTCTATGACAATGTCCAAATAGATAACTTCATTTTTTGGAATCACAAAAATCCCCGTTGGTCACAGAATCACATAACCTTAGAATTGGAAGAGATCTTAAAATTCATCCAGCCCAATGCCTCATTTTATAGAAGGGGAAACAGAGGCCAAGAGAGTTAAAGTGGCTTATCCAAAGTTATATAGTAACAAAATGGCAGCTAGAGCATGGACAGGAACCTGTGCCAATGATAAGATCTTCCCAAGCTATCTCCCCTCCCTCGGAATAGTCCATTAGGTTAAAATCCTAGAGTATGGGGACTTGAATTCATCTTAGAGAGCCCCTAGCACAATCCTTTTATTTAAAAAAAAAATGAGAAAACCAAAGCTTACAAAGGGGAAGTGAGCTGTTCATGGACTTAGAGGGAATCAACAGTGGAGCCAGGTTTAGAACTTGGGCCTCTTGACCTCAAATCTGCTCTTCTTTCAATTTTACCAGGCTACTTTGTTTGTCTCAGTAAGGGGCAAAGGGCTTAGGGCAGATTAATCTGATCTGTATTGATCTGGCTGTCCCAGAATTCCTCTTGACACAGACCAGGTTACATTCTACTCTAAGAGACACTGCTGCACAGGAATGCAGAGAGTGGCTTCTTTTCTTAAACACACACACACACACACACACACACACACACACACACACACTCATGCAAACTCATACACACATGCCAACACACATGTTTGGAAAAGAAACAGCAGTGAGACCAAGCAATGTTGTGAAACTTTCAAAGTATGACCTCCACAAGCCAACACTGAGCTGAAGCCATCTGGAAGGCAGGAACAGAAGGGTTTGTCTAAAAGGTTTTGTGATAGGGATCTCTGTCTCTCCTGCCCTCAGCAGAGAGGCTTAAATATCTCCCTTCTTGGACAAACAGATCAATACAAGCTTTTTAACATCTTCAATGAGAGCTCATTAATGCTCTCCTGGTGTCCTCTTCTCTGCCCTGCTGACCTGGGGGGGAGCAGAGGCGCCTGAACTGCAGTTTGATAATTATCACAGGGATAACACTTCATATCATCTCCTGGTGGAATGTGAATTGTTTTCCTAATTATTCAGGACAGCAGCAAGTGAACGTGCAAACTAATTGAAAATACATTATGATTTATTTGAGGAGGAGAGACTGAACCTATTAGTTAAGGTTAAATGTGAACCAACAGGAATATTTGGTTTTCTCTGTCTGAAGTATGTTCCTGGTCTCCACATTCCCTTGGCATGCTTGGTTTTGCTGCCCTCCTAAGACATCAATGAATGGGAAGACTGGTAGGATGGGGAGGAGGGGGACCTCCTAATGGGATAGAAAGCACAAAGGACTTGGAACTAGGAGAAAAAAGTTCAGGTCTTACCTCCAATACGTATTGATTCTATGTGCTTGCGCAAGTAATTTTCTCTATTTATGCCTCAGTTTGTCCATTCGAAAAGTGGGAATTTTGATCATCATAGAGAAAATATTTTTTAAAAAGGGGGGACAATGAAAGGGTAGATTTAGAATTAAGAGAATCAATGCAAATCCTATTTATGTCACATATTATTTGTATGTTCCTAGGCAAATCATTTCACCTCTCTGGACTGTTTCCTTATCTGCGTGTTATAAACAGTTCCACTCCCCTTACTACACACATATACAAGGCCCCCAGAATAACTATGATAGGTTCAAGGTACTCTCTGGGTTCATACCCACTCAAAACCATAATTCACAAGCCTCAACCAATTAGTTTTCCCTCTGAACTAATTGTGCAATTAGTTCAAAGAAAAGTCATTTAATGTGAAAGTATAGTAATAAAACTTGTGATTTGAATTCTTCCCATGCCACCAGTAGGGAGAGAGAACACATATAGGGGATATGCATGAGGCGTCCTTGGAAGGGGAACATGTGAAGGCAGGACACATATGTGGAGAAATACAATTACCTTTCATATACACTAGGAGTACCAATGTCTTCCACTGATATTGCAGCACTACACTTACGGGGCCTGGGTGGGCACACTGCCACTAGTACCTACATGTATCATGATCAATCCCCAGTCGATTCATGATGACATGTGTGAACAGTCACTACTGGTATATTGCTTGGCTCATCTTGGGGTGTCTCCGCATATCATAATCCATGGCAATAGCAGGGTACACAGTCTGAATTGAATATTATTCTAGTGGTTGCAGAGCTTCTTCTTTCTTCTCTGCTGGGTATCAGTCTCTCTCAATGGCTTTTGGGCTCAGCTCTTCAAGGCCAAATGAAGACCATCTCAGTGAAAATCTATGAGGTCAAGTTGGCTAGAACCTCTCCTAAAATGGGTAAGGTTATAGCTTTTTCATCTTAGCCAAGATACCAAACTAATAAAAGCCAAGAACAGTCCTCCATTCCCTCCAAAATTGTTTTTTTTTCTTTTTTTTTAACTCTGTCTCTAGGTAGGGATGAAAGCCCTCTGTTACAGATAATTATCTAATTTATTATTAGATATTCTCAAGAGATATCTCTAGCTTAACATACAAATGAATTTGAACCAGGACAAGAGGTAATTTAAGGAAAGAAAATTTTTATTGTCCACTCAGACAATCTACATTCTCACCTTCATTAGGAATATCTGTCCATAGCAAAACTTGATTACTTTGACCACTGAAAGGCTTGAGTTTCTACCAGCCCTGGAGTCAGGAGGACCTCAGACACTTACTAGCCTCAGACACTTACTAGATGTGTGACCCTGGGCAAGTCACTTAACCCCAATAGCCTCAAAAAAAGGAAAGAAAGATTTCAGTCTCCCATCGGGGAAAATAAAAGGATGAGAACAAGTGATTGTCAAGGTCTCTTCCAAGTGTAACCTATCATTTTAAGGTTGTTGTGAGAAAAGTACTTTGTAACTCCTGGGGTGCCCCAGATAGAATGTTAGTTATAATTATCACGTAAAAGTAAGAGAGAGGGTATATTAATTAAATTCAATCTAATCCAAAAGACATTTATTGATCATCTATTATATGCAAGGTGCTAAGGATGCAAGGACAAGGGAAGTAAGAAAAAGTGCATGTGCTCAATTAAGAGATTTAAAATATACAAATACAAGTACTACTGGGGGTATCAGGAAAGGTTTTGCAAATTCAGCAAATATTTATTAAGCACCTACTATGTGTTAAGCACTGAGCGTGTATAACAACAATGTGGCTAGCAGCTACTGTGGCTGTGTAAGACTAACAACAACAGCACACAGAAGGGCTGCCAATGCAGAATCTTTGATCAGCTTTTCTAAGGAAAGCAAATTTAAGGGGTTAACAATCTCAGTTTAATCAAACATACACATGTCATTCACTTGGTTCAGGGGAAATGATCTGTCCCCTGAACTTCAAGGGAAAAACAAACAGAAATTACGAACATCAACAGACAGACCTTGTCTGATTCAAATCACAATTTATACTTACCAGAGAAGCACCAACATCCAGGTTAGAAAGCCAGGGGCGGGGTGAAGGGCAGCTTCAACAGCTTTCCCAGAGTCTCTCATCCACATTCTTTCAATGAGCGTACCCCCAAAAGTGAAATACTGACCTTCCAACACATATACCCTGTTTAGGACCCTGAGGGCTTGAGGCTCACTCTTTAGGGTGTGGGAAAGCTCCAACCACCAGCACCATATCATATACAGTTCAATGACTCCTGATTGTCTTAGTGCTGAGAAACACTCTGAGGCAAAAAGGATCCCACTTTACCTGCCCCATTCAAACAAAGGCCACACTCATTAAAAGCATTTACGAGAAGAACAGCAAAAATTCTTGCCCTGATTAACATTACAGGGTGCAAAGAAAGGCCAAAAGCAGTAGCTGTTCTCTAGGATCTGACAGTATAATGGGGGAGATAACATAACTGTATGTAAAAACAAAATGAATATAAGATAAATTACAAATAATCAACAGAGAGGAGGCACTAAGATTAAGGAGAACTGGGAAAAGCTACTTGTACAAGGAGATATTTTAGCTGGCCCTTGAAGGAAGTCAGGTAATCCAAGAGGTGAGGATGAGAAAGAAGAGAGTTCCGGGCATGGGAGGTAACCAGTGAGAATGCCCACAGTTAGGGGAGGGAGTGTCTAGTTCAGGGAAGAACAAAGAGTCCAGCATCACTGGATTGCAGAGTATGAAGGGAAGGATAGGAAGTAAAGCATGAGAAGATTGAAAAGAGAAAAGACCAAGTCATGAAGCACCTTGAAAATCAAGCCAAAGATTTCATATTTGATCCTAGGTGTAATACAGAGCTACTGGAGTTGATTGAATGGGAGTACTTGTGTGACATAGTCAGATTTGTGGTTTAGGAGGATCACTTTGATGGCCAAGTGGAAGATGGAAAGGAATGGAGAGAGACTGGAAGCAGGGGATCTTCGAGCAGTCTATTTTAACAGTCCATGCATAGGTAATTTGGATCTACACATTCTCGTTGTGTCAGTATCGAGGAGATAAGGAGAACTTGTATGAGAGAAATTGTTGAACGAGAATGGACAGAACTTGGCAATTAATTGGATATGGAAGATAAGAAAGAGAGTGAGAAGTTGAGGATGACATCAAAGTTGTAAGGACAATGGTACCATTTACAGTAACAGGCAAATTAGGAAGAAGGGAGGGTTTGAGGGCAATATGAAGTTCTCTTTTAGACATGTTGAGTTAAGATGTCTATGGGACATCCAATTTGAAATGTCCATAGGTGGAGGGAAGATATATATTATGGGGGCTGAGCCCAATTAATGGTCTGGGAAGTCAAGTTCAAGATTACCAGGGCATGTGTTGACATAGAGAGGTATACTGTAAATCATATATTGAACTCCTTAAGAACGGAGGGATTGTGACAAGAACCCAGAAATGGTAATATATACAATATATCAAGTAAATCTCAAAGAAAGGGAGATTACTGAGCTACAGTGCTGAGGGGATTGTATGGAAGTGTCTTTGAGGAGCAAGGGGTATACTCAGTTCTTCTGGTCCAGTGTGTTAAGGCATGAGAGAAAGAACATCCAACACTGGAGAGGGTGGTTAGGGCTACAGTGTCTTCTGGATAGCTTCAGTGAGCTCTGAAGGGTTCAAAATGTTTCATAAAGAGACATGCTATAAAATAAACTTTGACCAATAGAGGATGAATTCCAGAGAGCCCAATGGAGCTGACTATAGAGTAGAGGAGAATATGGACTAGAGAGACAGGTATGAGGTGGCTTAGCCTAAGGGTATGGGAAGAGGGAGCAGGGGGAAATTTATTTGCCTCAGAATTGTTTAAAAATATTATAAAAAGATAAATATGTTGGATAATTGAATAAATAACAAAGAATACTAGAATATTGGAGCTTGAAGACATGTTTAAAGGTCATTTAGTTCAATAACTTCATTTATATATGAGGAAACATAGGCCCAGAGATAGGAAGTGGCAGAGACCCAGACAATGAATGCCAGAGAGAACTTATAGCTTCTGTCTCCAGATCCAAAAGGATTCCCACTGCACCTGACTGAAATGTCGATGGTTGGCTTTTCAGGTAAAGGTTCCCAGGGTACATTGGTGCCAGTTCTCATTTACAAGGCTACAACTTGGGACTCACCACACAAACTGGTCTTTGTGAACAGGGCCTCCAGGCCATATTACTCCTCAGAAGGAAAATGTTTCATAAATGCATGGCATTAATGAGATTATCATTATTGCCCCTGCCAACACCCAGTGCTCTTCTTCCAACAATGCAGAGCTTTGACGGCTTATCCTCAGCTAACCTGCGTTCTGATAGATTGATGAGAAAGTTGGCTCAAGTCAGACTGTAGGTCACATTTTCTATGGGAACATGAGAACTTCCATCTCCAGGGATACATGGAAATGAATGCTTAGGTCCAATAAGAAAAAAAGACTTATTCTGTAAAGAAACTGGTATATTTTTTTGGAAAAAAAGCGAGTGCAATATTTGTAATTATAGAATTTCAGAAGGGAGATAGACCTTAGAGAATTTAACATAATAAGAGATTTAGATACAGATTTAGAGATAAGTTAAGAAAACTTAACTTTCCCAAATTACCAGTTAATTGTTGGCAAATCACAGGATTAGAGTACAGAAACCAGGATTAGAAATCAGGATTAGAATAAGTATTTTGGTATTCCTAAGTCATTAAACCCCACTATTCACATGTACATACATGTATGTAAACTCACATAAACATATAGATACAAATAGGTATATAATTATTACAATATAAATATGAAAATACATATATATATGATTTATTTTAAAAAATTATAAAGTAGGGAGACTAGTATATTTGTAATGTTTGTTATATAAATAAAGTTTGTCTTGACAAGGCTTTGTTTTAAAATCAAGGCCTCTCTCAGGACATTGACACACATCTGGGGGTATTTGGAACTTACAAAGGCTTGTTCTTTTTGTCAGTAAGTCCCTGAACTCCATTGAGACTGCTAGAGTGATAGATACTCCAGCATCCTAGTCTTTCTTCTGTTTCTGGCACCTAGCCTAAACTTTCTATTACCATTCTCATTATCAGGTCCCAAGGAAAGTCATTGGAGAGCAGAAATTTCTAGAATGGAGGAACAGGGAAAATCACAGTATGCGGAGCCAAAGGACCTAGGTTTGAATTTCCTCTATGTCATATTTTGTCAGCGTAACCTTGTTTAACTCCCTTCATCTCTAGGCTACAGTTTTCTCATCTTTAAGGAAGGGTTAATATCTATCTTCAGGGTCTCCTCCAGCTCAGTCTGTGGTCTAGTGATTCATCTTTAAAGCTGAGCCAGTAAAAAATAAAGGTTCTTGATTCTTGTTATAATAAAAAAAATGTTTGTTGTATGGAACTGAACACAACTGATTCAATGTAAAATTAGCATTTTAGGGCAAACAGGTTCTGTAGACCTCTTGAATTAAAATGGAAATAGTCTTTTCCCTCTATTTCTTATATGTGTCTTTTCCTTTAGCCACCCCTTTCTTACCTTCCTTAAAAATAAAAAAGACTGTCATCTTGACATGCCTATACACCTGAGTATATGTCCTAAAATCTCAAAGGGAGAAGATCCATTGCATCCCTTAGGAATTGATTCCAAAATGCTAGTCATTACATCAACTTGGCAAATTAGACAGCACCTTTTGGGTCTGGACCAAAACTAAATTGGCCCAGAGACTGAAATATATATGTAAAGGCTGATGATGCATTATTAAAGAGAAGGGCGGGAGAGGGCAAGGGCAGACAGGGCAAGGAGGATAACTCTCAGCTAAGCCTTCTGCCTAACGCTGCTCCCAGACTCTGGCCATTGGAGGCAAGGCTTGAAGACTCAGACCACTCAAGTGGAAAATTAATTTAACACCCCATCTTCTCCAGGCATAGAACCATAGAATAGGCCTGAGAGGAGTCCTAGAATCATAGAATGTAGAATGACAGGAATGAGCTTAGAATCACAGAACCACAAAATGTCTGAGCTGGAAAAGGACCTTAGAGCTTCCAGTTCTCTCATACTACAAATGAGAAAGCTGAGACTCAGAGAGGCATAAAGTCAGACTTTTAGAAGCAGAGGGAGTCAAGGAAGAGATGCTTGCACAGTGCTTTAGGACTTGAAAGAAGTTTTATTTATATTATCTCACTTATCTTCATGAAGTAGATATTAACAATTTTATTATCCTCATTTTTAAAAAAAATGAAGAAAGAATCTTAGAGAAGTTGAATGAGTTGCCTATGCACACACAGTTATTAAGTATGAGATCTGAACTTAGGTCTTCCAGACTTCAAGTACAGTCATCTATCTGCTATGATTCATTCGATACTCATTGACTCCCTTAATATCATGATTTACTGTCTAGAGCTCTTTATGAAAAGGTGCTGCCTCCATATATCAGAGAACATACCCCTCAGGAGTCACAGTCAAATATAGGACTTTGTGCCAGTCCCTTTAACCTGTGCAGATCTCAAATACCTTCCAGTAGAAAATGAAGAAGTCGAACATGTGCCTTTCAGTTTTGACATAAGACCATGGGAAACTGCGTTCAGACTCAATAAGAAGTGAGGAACAATTCTCTGTCAGGTGGAGCCCCATGGCTGAATACCAGAGGCAATAGTTACATTGCTCTGGTGGTGTTGGGACAAGCCAGGACAAACCTGGCAGATGGTGGGCAGACTTAGTCTGCCAGGTCCATGAGATCATGGGTCTTAATGAAGGCAGGTGTACTAAAAGTACTTTTCTTCTACAGATAGATTCATAGATTTTCAGAGCCAGAAGGAACCTAAGAGCTCATCTAGCTTAGCTTTTCTATAACTCATTCACTTAAGGTTCACTTCTTTTTGTGATAATCTCAAATGAGATAATGTTTGTAAAGAACTTAGCGCAGGTCCTAGAGCATAATAGGTTTTTAATTGTTTAATAGATACTTGTTACCTTCTCCCCTCCCTCCCTTTCTGCCTTCTTTCCTTCTTTCCTTTTTTTCCTCCCTCCCTTTTTCTTTCCTCCCTTCCTTTCTTCCTTCCCTCTCTCTCTTACTCCCTCCTTTCTATCCTTCCTCCCTCCTTCCCTCCATCCCTCCTTCTTTCCTTGCTTCTTTCCTTCCTCCCTTCCTTCCTCACTTCCTTCCTCCCTTCTCCCTTCCTCCTTCCCTCACTCTCTGTCATCCTTCCTTTCTTCCTTCCTTCCTTCCTTGAGGTAAGTGGTACAAGTTCATTGTTACTATTTTTACAGATGAGGAAGTGGGAGTTCAGAGAAGGGAAGTGACTTGCTCCTAAAGGCGAATGTTGGAATTCGAACCCACATATCCTCCCTCCAAGTCCAGCCCTCTCTTCGCTATAACAAACTTTCTAACCCTGACAGATGGTCATTCTGCCTTTGCTCAAACAATTATAGTGCCAGCAGCTGCTTTAGCAAGAGCTGTACCTACCAAGCAATGCAATTATACTTTAATTATGTGACCCTTGGGATACATTGCATTTTGCAAAGCAATTGTGTTTCTTGACCTCCTGGGATGGGGGATGGGGAGGGAGATGTCAAAGCCTAGGTGGAACCACCTTTTCATTTCCCATGATCCTATGACTATCTTCCTAGGATATCATTGACACCCTATTTTGCCCATTAGTTGCCCTGGTCCTCCACTAGAACACCCCATATACATCTATCCTTTCTAGTCCTCTGTCCATTCTTCCTATGTTTTTCTTGGCCTCTGCCTCTATTAATGGTGATCATGGCTCAATTTATTGTCCTTGACACATGACAATGTAGGTACAAAAGCATTCCCTCCTTTTACCAATGTTACCAGTTGGTTGAGCCATTAGTGAACATCAGGACAATCCAGGAATAGCTGTATCGGATAGGCAGATGTGTTCTTATTGGTTCCATTGCTACTGATTGCCAACTAGTGATATTTGTGGAAAAAAGGTGAAAAAGTAAAGGGACCAGCCCTCCCTTACATAGCACAAGATAGTTGGACAAATCATCTTCTATTCTCTCATGCGCAAAGAAGGTCCTAGGCTCCTTCTTGAGGGTACAAAATACATTTTCTGAAAATGAGGAGAGTACAATAATGTGCTTTTTTGTTCCTTTTCTGCATCCTTTACCACGTTGTAAGTAGCCCAAATTCCTTGAGGACTTTCCTAAGTGTGTGTATATGGTGGGAAGGGCACTCCCAGATGGGGTGATACCTATATATAAAGACTTGGTTAATGTGTTTATATCTCCCATACAATATACCTACATTTTACCAGGAACCTTCTAGGAGAGAATGCATTAAGTGAGTACAGCATGGTAGTGTGGAAAAGCACTGCACTGTAGTTAGGAGTTCTGGATTCAAATCCCAAAGCTGCAAAATACCAGCTATGTGACCATGGGCAAGTCAAAATCTCTCAGTGCCCCAGGTAATTTTCTAAGACTGTAAATTATGGAAGATTTGCCAAGTGGCATTTGTGGAGAAAGCTGCCCTAATACGAATTTCCTAGTAAAACTCCGTCCCTGGTCTCAGTAATGTAAGACCAGTTTGGATAAAGAAGAAGCACTCATTGTTTGGTATCTGATAATTCAGACTTCATTTCAACAGAATATACAGACTGCTCATGTAGTACTTACATTTCTCTAGCATGGTAAGGTTTACACAATGCTTTTCTCAAAACAACCCTGTCTGTACTGGGATTTCACTATCCCTGACACTGAGTTCACTGATAATATCACTAGGATGGGATATGCACATATGTGTATATGCGTGTGTATATATAGACTCACGTACATATACATAGATGAGAGATATAGATAGTACTATGTTGGTAAATGTTTCACAATCAGCTCTTGGGAGGTTTGTTAACATTTAATCTGCATAATTTACATGTTCTCTATCATTCTCTTAATCTTGAACTGTAACGTAGCTGATTTCCTAAGTAGAAATGCTTACACTGAAATTTTACCGATCAGCTCTCACTAGTTGGTATGAGCAAGACCCAGTGCACACTTGGAAATAGATATGGAAGGAAGCTCAGAGACTATTTAATCTGACCCCTACATTTTTGAGATGAGGAAACTCAGGCCCAGTGAGGTTGTGATTTGCCTAGGCTCACACAGGTAGTAAGCAACAGAGATAAGCTATAATCCTCTCTCTCTGGATTGTACCATGCTTCCTTAATGGTCTAAGCAGAGCTACTGTACTCACAAAAATTCCTCAACCTGTGACCAACCTAGTGATAAATGTCTCCAACATTATCCGGGATGTTTTTTGGACAGCTGGCCTGAGAATACTTGAGTAACAAACGGTCTATCATAGGATTTTGGATATGGTCAAAACTTTGTGATCTTAAAACCTAGCAGGGCATATAGTCCATTTCAATAACCCAGATTTATTTCAAAGCCCTGAAACAACATCAAAGTTGGATCTGGTAGAGGACAATGGGAAGGTTAATTAGGTTATCTCTAAAGTCTGCCTCTTCCCCCCAGGTCTAAATTCTATCATCCTGCTACATAAAGTTGTGAGAAAAGCATATCACAAACTTTAAATTTCAAAAGAAATGGTATAAGTCATGTAAGCTGCTCTTAATTTCTTTGTTAAAATCTTGAGCCATTTTCCTTGTCTGCATTACAGCAGATACCAGCTGGGCAGTTTGCCTTCCTCATACTCTCCAGACCACAGGACTTGGGTTTCACAAGTCCAAAAGGGACATACTTGTGGGATGTCATACTTGTGGGAAAACAGTCAATTGCCTCTTCTCCTAACAGTTCTGTGCCCTGGGAACCAGGTGGGAAAGCTGTGGTGAGAACACCTGTCCACTAGCATCTGGTCCACCATATAAACAGGCCATTTAACTGCCTAAAACTGTCCTTCAGGTGAAAGCTTCCATCTTCTATTAACAGTCCCTGGACACATCCTAAACCCTCTAGTTACTTTGAAAACCATGGGAAATCTATAGCATTCTGATTAGTCCACAGAGAACATGCCTTGTCTCAAAGCCATAATTCACTCTTTGTAGGAGGAAATAGACAGTGACCTCTACCCTACAAAGACAACCATTTTTTTTTTCATATAAACTCCCAAAGTCACCTCTGTTTAAGGATCGTTTTTAAGGGCAAATGTCATTCTAATTGTCATGAAGAGCTACTCTCTCGGTTTAGTATAAACAGTACAAGTCTAGGAGGTAGAAAATCTGTCTTTGAGTTCTAGAGCTATTTATAACTGAAGAGCTTGGTTACCATAGGAAAATTACTGAATTTCTTTGGGACTCAGTTTTCTTCTCCGTAAATTTAGAATTTTGAATTAAATGACCTACAAGTTACCGTTCCACTGCTACATCGGTAAGCAGGATCCTTACTAAATCTCGTCATAAAGGTAAGACTGGCATTATGGAGGATGTTGAAGGGGAGGTGGTTGAGAGCAGAAGCATGGAGGTAGCAAAAGCTATTGCAGTCATCCTGGACGGCAAGTGAAAATGAGGGTTTGTACAAGAGAGGAGAGGATGGGGCAAACTGTCTATTCTACCGAGTCTCTGTGGGCCTCAGTTCCTACATCCATAAAACCGAAGAATTAAACTAGATAAACTCAAAGATTAATATTTGGAGAAACCAGTATGTTACCTCCATTATATATGCTCTTTGTGAGAACCATTTTTCTTTTTCCTTGAGAGGCAGTGGAGTGCAGTGGGAAAGAGTCCTTGGTCTGGAAGCAGAGGGCCTAGATCCAGGTACTAGATGTGCCACTTATTCTCTGTGTGATCTGAGGCAATTCATTCAATCTCTTTGTCTTCAGTTTCCTTATGTATTAAATAAAGGAATTAGAATAAGGCCCATGCCAGTTCTGAAAGCTATCATATTCTCCTATGAAATTGATTTAAAAAATTACTTTTAAATGTGTCATTTTATGATGAGAAAACTACTCATGTATTTTTAATAATTTATTTTAGAAAGAAACACATTCTAACTCGCTGTAGTATCTTGTGTACTTCCAGTGGAGGATAGGAAACTTACACAGGATGAGAAGACAGGAATGAAATATAATCTGCATTGTTGGAGGGAGTATCTACCTTGATGGGACCACAGATTCAGTAAAGTATTCAAAATAATGTTCCTGGTAAGTCATTTCTTTTCTTATTGAATTCTAGTTCAGTGGTTTTTCAGTAGTATCCAACTCTTCATAAGCCCATTTGGGGGTTTCCTGCCAAAGATATTAAAATGATTTTCCATTTCTTTCACCAATTCATTTTACAGATGAAGAAACTAAGGCAAATAGGGTTAAGTGACTGGCTTTGGGTCACCCAGCTAGTAAGTGGCTAATGCAAAATTTGAACTCAGGGAGATGAAACTTTCTGACTCCAGCCCTGGCATTCTATCTACTCACTGAATTCTTACCCATCCTAAAGCCCAACTCAAATTAGACCTTGTCCAGAAAGTCTTCCCTGATTTCCCTAGTTAGCAACAACTTTTCCCTTAACGAAACTCATATAACATATTTCTTTGAATTTCTCTAATATATAACATTTAGTTGTTTTAATTTGGGCATCTGATTTTTTTTTAACAAACATACCACCCAGGAGAGAAAAATATCAAATGGTAAAATCTTAAGAAACATCCCCAGCAATACCAAGCCCCTCCTTGTCTTCCCTAACCTCCATGGGAGATGGTCCCTCCACTCCCAGGCTTTACTTTCCCTGTGGGTCTGAGGAAGCCTAAGCAAGCTGTGAAATTGTGAGATTGTGAAATTGTGAGGCAATGAAAAAAACAGGCCTTTTTTTTTACCCCTGGGACTTAGCCCAAAGAGGGGAATTATCTCCAGAGGGATCGATGGGGTCTTTGGGGAAGAATTCCTTTTGGGACACAGGAGGGGGATTTATGCGTGTTTTTCTTGCCTGCAGTTTAATTGTCTTGTGGGTCCCCAGGGTCCCATCTAGAGACACTTTTGGTGCATAGAAGAAGTAAGTAAATAAATATGTAAAAAGCTAGCAAATAAATATATAAATTGTTATAACTTCCCCTCACCCTAATGTAAATGTATTTTATTCACAATGTTCTATCTTTCCAACAACTGTCTTGAACATCTATCTCTCATTGCATGTGCTTATATGGTAACCAACATGCCTAGCTGTCATATACATTCCCAGGGCATTAGTATGAAAATAAGGCAGCCAGTCATCCAAATTGGAGAGAATTTTTAATCTCAACTATTTGTGTCTAATTTAGGGTGGGGAAGCTGACCTGTCAGGCTTAGCAACCTGCTACCCTTTGAGGTCAGCACCTAATGGAGCTGCCAGGACAGTGACACTTCTCCATTTATTAACCCCACTACCACTACTATTTATATTATTATTGTTTGAAAGCAGAAGAAATAAAAATGCCAGGACTGCTATTTTAGTCATATTTGAGAATCCTTTTTTTAGTACATGAATTTAATTATACATATTTTCATCATTTCTTATATTCTGACATATTAATTAAGGATGCTCTAATTCAGTCTCAGTGGCACTATTGGCCTACCCTGTAAAAACATTTTTCTGTTTTTGTACAAATAAAAAAAATGTAGAGGTAAAGGCAGCACCTCTGTTGGCTGCCTACACGCTCTCTCTCCTTGTCAGAGAAATTTCATGCTAATTATTTTATAAATAAAGTGATAAAGCCCTCACCTCACCCCACCCCCAAACATTTACAGCATGCACCTCACTTCAGATGAGGAATGCATAAAGAGAATACTATGGAACAATAGTTGTTTTGTTAAGGAAGCTTTCTTCCATCCTGTGAGGAGAGGGAAGGATGGGAAGGCAGCTGGGAGACCATAGGAACCATAGTGAAAGACAGAAGCATATCCAGTGGTTAAAGGTCAAAGTTCCAATTTCTTATCCTGGCATTAGAGAGATATAATATAATGAGAGATATAATGGAATATGTATTGAACTTCAGCAAGCAGCTGGGTTCAAATTTTAACTGTCCTACTTAAAATCTTAAGAGGCAGCTAGGTGTCACAGTGGATGTATCACTGGACCTAGGACTAGTAAGACCTAAGTTTTAATCCAGCTTCAGATCCTTATTGATATGTGACTCTATGTAAATCACTTAACTGCTTGTCTGCCTCACTTTCGTCATCTGTAAAATTTAGTGTGGGTAATAATAGTACCTGTCTCCCAGGGTCATTATGAGAATCAAATGAAATACTTATAAAGCACTTTGCCAATATTAAAGCACAATATAAAGGTTAGTCATCATCCTCATCCTCACCATCATCATTACTAGCTTAGACGTGATAGACAAGTCATTTTACCTCTCTGAGCATCAGCTATCTTAATTGTATAATGTTAAAGATGCTAAGTGCAAAGCCTACACGATAAGAGTGTTGTGAAAAAAGTGCTTTGTAGATATTAAAAAAGCTATGCAATCCTCCATTGCTATTATTAAGATTCAGGTCCTTACCATCTGAAGGTCCCAATCTATTTTCATGTCTCAGCTCAATAATGCTTTATAAAAATCTTAGCTCTGCTACTTACTACTTGTATAACCTAGGTTGTCACTATTCTGGAATTTGTTTTCCTCTTCTATGAAAAAAAGATAGCCTAGAGAATTTCTCCATTTCCTTCCAGCTCTAAATCCTATGAGCTTTCAAATCTAAACAAACTAGTCTCTATTGCCTTTGCTCATGCTACTCCCCTCATCGATGATGTCCTCTCTCTTATTCTGTCTCTAGTCCGATTGTTCAACCCTATATTGAATGACCAGTTCAATTCCTACCTGTTCTTTGTTCCCAGCCTCCTCCAGAAAACCTTCAGTGATCACCCCAGCTTGCTGTCATTTTCTCCTTTTTTCTGTCCTTACTATCTATGTTACTTATTTATTCCTTACTGTACACAGCCTTATAATGTTAGATGCCATTGATATGTGGGTTCTTTGTTTTGCCAAATACTCTGTAATTTTTTTCTCAAGGCAAGTACCATATCTTATTCACTTAGATATCCTTGGTAACTCAGCATAGGACTTCCTACAAAGTGGGAAGTCATATCATTCCCTTCATTGAAAATACGTGCCACCTCTTTGCATTTGTACCTGTTGAAATTCAGATAATACTTCTCAGAACAACTCCTAACTCCTCGGTGTAACATTATAAGATTCTCCTCAGGTAAAAGTGATCTCATCTTCTGAACTTTACAACAATTTCTTTGAGTGACTTTTATGTACCCTCATATTTAATTTTGTACTTGTTATCTCTTTTGCTAATCTAAATCTCCTTAAAGACAAGTACTGTTTTTAACAGTCTTTCTATTTCAGCTTTACACAAAGGCCTTGCATAAAGGAAGCACTTTAAAAATTATAAACATATTAGTTCCCAGCCTTATCACTACTAGGAGTTAAACAAGTACTGATGAATGGCCTCCTTTGTATCCATGCTTCTTATGACACAAAATATCATTTCCCTATAGCTTCAACTAAAGGCATAGATAGCACTGGCTTGCAGCAAGACATGATAATCTTAAATGAGTGAACACTCATTCGCTCCTTTCTGGGCTTTGCTCTTGACCCTCTGGACTTCTTTTTCTACCATGAACCAGTAGTTTTCTTACCCTAGAATGTTTCTCTTCCCTCTAGGAACCTCCTTTTAAAGAAAAATGCCAGCAATGTTCAAATGTTCACTCCATTCCTCTCCAGGATGCTGACTCTCTGGATTCCTTTCTACAACATGCCCCTATGCAGGTGCCTTCTCTCTCTCTCTCTCTCTCTCTCTCTCTCTCTCTCTCTCTCTCTCTCTCTCTCTCTCTCTCCCTCTCTTTGTCTATTTTGTCAGTTTTATTTTTATATTGTATCTTCCACCATCTGAATGTAAGCTACTCAAGGCCAGGGCCTGTTTTTTTCCTCCTTTTATTTGTATTCCTATTGCTTAGCATGTTGCCTAGAACAGTACTAGAACAGAACTAATAAGTATTTCTTCTTAGTCTTCTTTGCTTAATCCTCATCCAGTTCAAGCCCTCTAATCATAGGCATCCCACAGAACTCTGTCCTGCCTTCTCTTCTCTCTCAATACTATTTCTCTTGGTGATCTCATCAGCTCCCATGGATTTAATTATCTCTGTGCTGATGATTCTCAACTCTATTTATCCTTTCCTTACCTTTCTGCTTCCCTTTAGTTTCATATCTCCAACTGCCTTTTAGACATCTAAAATTGGGTATCCAATAGAAATCTTAAAATCAATACACCCTAAACTAATTTTATGATCTTTTCTGCTAACCCCTCAACCTCTTCTAAATTTCCCTATTATTGTCTAGGGCATGACCAGCCTCTCCATGCTTATGACTTAAGTGTTATCTTTGATTCTCCACCATCTCTCATCCTGCCATATATGATCTGCTGCCAAAGCTTGCCAACTTAACCTTCGCTATGTCTCTCGAATATAAACCCTTCTCTCTTCTGATACTGCCAACACCCCATTACAGGTTCTTAGCACATCATGCTTGGACTATCAACCTTAGTGAGTTACAAGTCTCTCTTAACTCCAATAAATTTTCCAATCAGCCAACAAAATGATTTCCAAAAGCACAGATCTGACCATTTCACCCCTCTACTCGATAAACTCCAGTGATTCTGTATTATCTCCAGGATTGAACACGAAGTGCTTTGTTTGGCATTAAGAGACCTTTATAACCTAGACCACTGCTACCTTCCTTATCTTTTTATACTTTCCTTTCTGATTGTTACTCTTTGATCCAGTGACACTGGCCTGTTTGATGTTCTACAAACAAGACATTCCATCTCTTGTTAGGTGTTGTCTCAGCCTGGAGGTGACTTGCCCAGGGTCAACAGCTAGTAAGTGTCAGAGGCCAGATTTGGACTCAGGAAGATGAGTTTCCCTGACTGCAAGGCTGTCACTCTATTCATTGCACCATTTAACTCGTTGTGGGTTAGACTAGTATCATGGATTAGAAACAGGTTGAAGGACTGGGTTTAAGGAGTAGTCACTAATCAGTCAACTGCTTTAGAGGGTAGTTTCTAATGACCCAGAAATCATTCTTTGTTTCTGTGCTACTCAATAATATTTTAATTAATTATTCAGGAACTTTGGTGCCAGGATTATCAAATCTGCACTTGACATGAATAGAGCTAATAGGCTGGATGACATGTGGTTTAAAAATGATTTTGTAGACTGGGAGAATGGGCCAAGTATCAATGAGGGGAAACTTAAGGATAAATGCACTTGGGTCCAAAAAATCAACTATCCAAGTACACTACTAGAAAGTCATTTATGTTGAGTATAGTGGTTTCAGTGGAGAACAAGGATATGAAGCAAAACTGTGATGTGGCTATCAAAAAAGGTAATAAAATTGTATATTACACTAATAGGGACATGGATCCTAAAAGGAAGGAACTGACTGTCATTTGGTTAGAACTTATTTAAGGTATTCCACTAAATTATGGGTGTCATATTTTAGGAAAGAAATTGAAAAACCAAAGTAGATTCAAAGGAGGCTAACCAAAGAGATGAAAGTAGCAGACACTTTGCTACATGAAGATTAAATGTAGAAACTAGGGATATTTAGCTTAAAGGAACGAAACAGCAGTCTTTTTCAAATATTTGGAGGACCATCATGTGGAAGATATTTTTTCCCTTAGGTCAAGGGGACAAAAGCAGGAAACATTGCAGAGAGGATGATTTACTCTTGAGATGAAGGAAAGGCTTGCTAATAAATACAACTGCCCCAAAGTTGAATGGACAGCTTTGTAAAGTGATAAGCAAAACTTCATTTTAAGTCTTTGTGCAACATCTACACGTGGTCATTTGTTTGGGAAGTTGTAGAATGGACTGCTTCTTGTCAGGTACAATTTGGAGGTCCCTGATAATACTGAGATGCTGGGATTCTAAGCAGATACAAGAAGAGGAAAAGAGAAGGAAAGTTGTCAATTTCAAGATTCATTGGTTAACTGGACAAACTAATTTGGAGAGGGATTATAGGATTATATGTTTTAGAGCTGTCAGGGACATCAGAGATCATCAAACTCTACTCTTCATTTTTCACAGAACAAAACCGTGGTTGGGTTCCTGTGACTTATACAGATTCATAAAAGTAGGCTGGGCTATTTAGGAAGGTGCCACACAAAAGCAATAAGAATAAATCTCAATGGACGTTTGGAATACAGCAACAAAAAGTAGACAGGTATTTAGGTTTTTAGAAAGCAGTTTTAGGGAAGTCCAAAACTAAACATCTGTAAACAGTGGCTTAGCAGGCAAGCAAAATACAAGAGCACAATATAAATAGCAATAATCACAATTCACTCCATTGCTTTATGGTTTACGGAGCACTTTCTTTTCAATAAACCACAAAAATAGTTAATGCAGGTATTTTGCCTCACTTTCCAGAGAGCATAACTGATGCTTAGACACATAAAATGGCTTTCTATCCATCACACTTCTAATAAATGTTAGAGATGGTATTTAAATCCAGTCTTCCGGTATGGCTCCAGTATCCTTTAAACTGTGTCATAGCACTTATCTTGTCTCCTATTTGTAATTCTTAAAACCCAAAAATATAGATTTTACTCTCATAAAATGAAATAAGTATAATATAGTAGTGGAAGAGGAATTCTGTATATATAGTATAGTATGAGGAAAAGAGTATCAAATTTGGGATTAACTATTGTGAGTTCAACTTCAAGCCTTGCTGCTTTCTAGCTGTATGACATTTACCATATATATCATTTAACCTCTCTGGACCATAGGAAAAATGAGGTACTGTTTATGCTGTCTTCCAGCTCGAAATCTAACATTTTCATGCCTTTTTTGTTTATAATTCAGTCCTCTCCCTTGCAGAGGCAGTGGATGCATAATAACAAAATAGTCTGATGTTAAGTCAATTTAGAGGGCAAAAGGAAAAAAAAAAGACTCAATCATTTCAACACAGCTAACTCTAGGCCCAAGAGTTTTGTGAGAAGAGATGGTTCTCAAAATCTTTCCAAGTTTTGGAAACAGAATGAAGTAATATGCTTCATTTTCAATCTCATTGTTCAGTGTGATTCAGTTCAATTTAATTCAACAAGCTTCTACGTCCAAAGCTGTATGCTAGAAACTGAAGAAATAAATATAAAATTATCCTTACATTTGGAGAATTTGACAGTCTAAAAGGAAAGAGAAGATGTATGTACACATAATTATAATACTATTTAGAATGTAACATGGGAAAAAGAGAGATCTAGACAAAATATATTAGGACAATTTGAGGAAGAAGAGATCACTTTCAGGTAGGCAGTAGATTTTTGCCCACAGCATCAGCCATAAGTAGCTGGGATGCTCTTGTACTTTCTGTCTGCTACTATGTACCTATCACTCACGTACATATTGATTTTTTGATTGAGCTTCAGAAGAGAAACTCAGATTGGAGAAGCAATTAGCTGGTTAAGGTGATGATATCTGGAATAAGTTTTGGATTTCTGGATTATGCCATAAATATAGGGATGAGAGATTATTGGCTGGTGATTGCAGATCCCCTAATAAGCACAGTGAAATTGATTTATTGGAGTTTGTGAATTTAATTAGGGGGGAATCTAAACTGAAAAAGAAAGTAGGCAAACGGGGAAAGAGAAAACTGTCTACTTATATATGCCAATCTAGATAACACAGAAAATGGCTAAAATGTAGGAAAAAGAATGGTAGTAGAGGTGCCTAGAAGTTCATGGGAGCCAAAATCTGAGAAAGGAACCAGCCATAATACCTATGACCTGAGATACATACATACATACACACACACACGTATATGTGTATACATATGCATATACATATATACATACATACACACAAACCTACTTACACATATACACACATATACACGTGTATATGTATATACACGTGTATATGTATACACACATATATATGTATGTGTGTACATACATATATATATACACATACATACACAAATGTATACATATATACACATACAAATGAATATACATATGTATATATGCATATATACATATGCATATACATACATACACACACACACACACAGACAAATGCACCAAGTATGAGGCACGAGTAAGGTAGGCAAGAGTTCTTCATACAAATAGGCCAAAATGACCTTACAGGAATCACCGAAACTTGGTGGAATGGTGCCCATGGCTGGATATAGCTCCACAAGAATATATCAGGTTCAAAGGGAACATAACTATGAGAAAAGGAATTTGAGAGGAGTCACTCTATATATTAAGAATATAGAGTTATGCGAGGAAATCCAGAAATTATAGAAAACGTGGTCGAGATGATTTGAATAAAGAACAGTGGATATACAGACAAAAATACTGTTACTAGGGTGTATGATAAACATCAAATGAGAAGAAGGAATGGTTAGAGTTCATGGAACAGATCGCCTGGCACGGAGGTATTATAAAGTAATGATATAATTATCCAATTATCCAAATATTGGCTACAACTCTCTCCACCAAAAGCAAAGCACCTAATAAATTCTTACTTTAATAATAGCTTTATCCTTCTTAAACATGAAGGCAGTGACAAGGAGACAGGCTATTTTGGACCTGTGTCTGATCAAGAAGGAAGTACTTCTGAAGTAGACATAATGACAGTGATTGGGATTTGGGGATAAAGTAGGCACACTCCATCTTGGAATTTATAATAATGAAAAAAAGGAAAGTCAAGCACAGTCTGAAATTCATCTAAGCTATTAGTAGCATAGCTTTTAAAAGTTTAGTTAGGATCTCACGGTTTAAATTTCTATAGAGCAAATCCTCCCAAAACACATGGAAAGTCTGCAATATAAAATATCTGAAGACACAAAAATAAACAATTCCTATGAGAAAAATAAACAGAAAAATTTTGATAAATTATAATAAAATGTTAATTTTTTAGGAGGTTAATATGGATTGATAGCAATTCATTGAACAACTTGGGTAGTTCAAAAGCATATATAGAAAATGGAAGCAAAGACACTTAAAAAATTTTTTTTATTTAATATATTTAGCTTTC
>CM053625.1:6748064-6768917 GCA_028646595.1 Phalanger gymnotis
GCCATTTGAGTTAGTCTATTTTTAAGGTGTTGTTTTCTTCAGTATATTTTTCAATATTTTTTGGGTCTCCTTTAGCAAGGCATTAACTTGTTTTTCATGGTTTTCTCTCATCCTTCTCATTTCTCTTCCCAATTTTTCCTCTACTTGTCTAACTTGCTTTTCCAAATCCTTTTTGAGCTCTTCCATGGCCTGACACCAGTTCATGTTTTCCTTGGAGGCTTTTGTTGTAAGCTCTTTGACTTTGTGGACTTCTTCTGACTGTATGTTTTGGTCATCTTTGTCACCAGAGCAGGATTCCAAAGTCTGAGACTGAATCTGGGTGCATTTTCGCTGCCTGGCCATGTTCCCAGCCAACTTATTTGACCCTTTAGTTTTTCAGTGGGGCATGACTGCTTGTAGAGTAAAGAGTTCTATGTTCCAAGCTTGGGTGGATGTGCCAGCTCTGCCACACCAGCACTCCTCCTTCCCAAGAACCCCCAGCCAGGACTGGACTTAGATCTTCAGCAAGCTCTTCACTCCTGCTCTGATCCACCACTTAATTCCTCCCACCAGGTTGGCCTGGGGCCAGAAGCAACTTCAACTGTAGTTCTGTAGCTGCCCCACCTCCACTGCTCCCCAGGCGGTGGCTGAAGCACAAACTCTATCCCCCAGTCCCCAGCAGCTTTTCCCACTAACCTTCTCTGTTGTCTTTGGTGTTTGTGGGTTGAGAAGTCTTGCAAAGACACTTTGAAGGGCCTGAAGGTTGGATTTTATGTGTCACCTGGTCTCTTATAATGCTGAAAAGCCACAGAGCTAAAGGAATAGAGAAGGTGTGCCATAATCCTTAACTACCAGAAATGGCAACTGCAGTTCTTGTGGTCAGAGACAACAGGAGGGAAGAGGTATTGAGGAGATAAGAAGGAAAATCTAGTGAAGAAAGTTTTTCTTTGTGCCAGGTCAGTCCTTGCCTACTCCTACTCAAAAAAAAAATGAATTAACTACTGCAAGAAGTAGTATGAATTCCCTGGAATTAACAGGATACTTGAAACCAGGAAAAGCAGAGCCTTTAAGAGTTCTAATTTGTAAACCAGTTCTTGAGCCTCCATCTCACACAGCCTCCACATCTTCAATTTCATCTGATGATGAGCCCTGCTGGATGTATACATCCATCAGCCATTTTGAATGACATTGTGTTATCTATATCCCTTTGCCCACTCACAGGCCCAAAGGCCATAGAGGCTGACCAAAGCAAGTTGTGGATTTACTTAGAACTCCTGGGTGCAGAGAGGCTTATGTACTCTTTTGGAATTGCATTGATACTGGAGAAAATGTGGTGATGCAGCCTAGCATTTGAATAAATAGAGATAGATAGATAAATGAGTGAATGAATGAATGAATATTCAAGACTTATCATTTGCCAGGCATTGTGTTAGGTGCTAGGTATGCAATGGTAAAAAAAAAAATGAAAATTAGTCAGTCCTTACTCTCAGAGAGTTTACATCAAATTGAGAGAAGGCTACATGTATAGGGAGGTGTCATTTTGGTGAGGCATCATTTGGAGAGGGATAGTAGGTAGAGTCTTAGGACAACTGATGACATGTCCTTTCTGGGAATTGTAGTATTGATTTAATAATTGGATGCAGAGGTAGAGGTGAAAATTGAGAGATTGGAAGGGGGAGAGAGAAAAAGGTAGGCACTCAGTGGAATTACATGAAAATAGCCAGAAATCAGTATTGTGGGGTCTATCTCAAGGTAGATATTGATAAGGATCCCAAGACTCCAGGGTGGAAACAAGTGTTGAGACTGGTTCTGGATCAGCATAACAGGCAAATTGTGGAGCAGGATGGTATGATATGACAATTTCCAGAGAACAAGTTTCTGGGGTTGAGTTAAACACGGGGAGTTATCATCCATCAGGACCACAAGTCCCTAGGTGGGAGAGAGAATACTGGTTCTAGGTGTATATCTAAGTCAGATACATATGATGGAAAGATGTAACATGTTTTATTACATGGATTTTATTACTTTTATGTGTTGTTATATAATTTTTCTTGCTTCTGTGCCAAGAGCAAAGTACTGTAATGTGTAGAGTAGTCAAGCATACTTGTCAGTAATTGTAGGGATATGATTTCATTCTGTTAAGGTCAGGTGACTAGGAATCAGTGAAAGATAGTAATCCCAGGGGAGACCTAAAATTTGCTCAAGGCAAGGATTTGAGAACTTTTTCTATTTTTCTAGCAAATCCAGATGGATTCACAGCATCTAGATACGGAAAGGAGCATATAATTGAGGGATAAAATATTGTAAACTCTCTGAGAACCATGAAGAGTTTAGATTATAAGCACTTTTGCCCAACATAGTGGATGCACTAACATAGTGACAGAGTTGGAGTATGATTCTGAGCACAGAGGCTTCTTGCTGAACAATACCAGGACAGTGGCTACTGCATCCCCTGAGGGATAAATCAGTAGAAATAATTTCACAAGGAGCTGAAGGTGACAGAGAATGTTAAGCACAAGATACTTTTGATCATGCACCCTCCAATCTTTATGTGTTTATTTTCTTTGACATTGCTATTACTAGCATTTCTAGAATGGCATTGAATAATAACAGGGCATATAAATAAGAGGGGCATCCTTGCTTTATTACTGAGTTTATTAGGAAGACTTTTAGTGTTTCTTCATTTCATACGTGACTTGCTTTTGATTTTAGAAGGATATTTTTAGTATATTTTAAAAGGAGTCCTCTATGCGTATGTCACATAGGGATTTTATAGCATATGTTTTATTTCGTCTAAGACTTTTATCTACACCTAATCATACGATCTTATATTTTGAGATATTTTAATTTTTTTTGTTTTGAATATGATCAATTTTGTTCATTTTTTTCTTAGTGCTGAATATCCTTGTGTCCCTGGTAAATTCAATTTAGTCATACTGAATTTTGATGATTAAAAAGATACAATTTTTTGCCAAGATTTTGTTTGAAATTCTGAAATGAATTTCTTGAGTGTTCTCTTTATTTGTGTTTTCCTTTCCCATTTTGGGTATTAGGACTATGTTTGTTTCACAAGTTTATTGGCCTATAACAGCATAGAGTAGGTTCGATAATTCTATTTTTTTCTTCTTGACATGTTGTGATTTTATTTTGTTTATTATTTTTTTAATTTTATTTTACTGGTTCTTCTCCTTTTAAACCAGTTTAGCTAAAGTTTTATTAATTTTGCCTATCTTTTCCAAAAAAAAAAAGTTTCGTTGAGCTGTTTTATAGGCTTTTTGGTTTCCCATTTTCTTTGTTAAGGTATGTTTTTCTTGGGATTTTTTCTTCCTTTGCATATTGCTTTAGCTGTATTTCATATTTTTGTTTTGTCTTTATTATTGTTATCTTTCATACAGTTAGTAATTAATGCTAATTAGTAGGAAAACACTTAACAAGGATTTTTTTAAATAAAATTTCACCACTAAGGATCTTATGTGCAAGATAATAACAATAACCACAATGACAACATTTACATAGCACCTACTACGTGCCTGGTGCTGTGCTAAGCCCTTTACAATTATTATTTCATTTTATTCTCATAACTCTGGAAGGTAGATAAATGATAGATGATAGATAGATAGATAGATAGATAGATAGATAGATAGATAGATAGATAGATAGTAGATTTATAGAGGATTGATACAAATATGTAAGAAATATATAAGGAACCCAACATTCCCTCCCTAAATTATCAAAGGATATGAAAAGGCAGTTTTCATAAGAAGAAATGTAAGATATTAGAAACAAAATTACTTGACTTCTTCCCAAAATAATTACTGACAGGCCATAAGAAAATAATTTTGTGAAATTTAGCTGCTTTCCTTTGTAGAAATGCATATTAGAAAGTTCCCTGTTATAGACAGTTTGTTAGGTGCTAGTTCCTACTGACCTCCATTTCATCTCTGTTTTCTGGCAAATCACATTGGGCCTAGTGGTCCTCTCACATCAATTCCTTTACATTTTACCTTTGAGTCCACTTTTAGATTTATGGTTCTACTCCTCTTATCTATGAAGCTAATATACTAGACATGATCGCTCAGAGTTCAGGGAGTCCATGATGTACTAGCCTGGCATCTTCCTTTTCCTAGGTATTAAGCAGAAAGGCAAATCCTGCCAGAGTAATTGTGTAGGACATAATGAGGGAGACAGAGAGAAAGATCCACAGATGGTGGGGGGAAGATGAAATAGAGAGAGACAGATAGACAGAGACAGAGAAGCAGAAACAGAGAAAGAGACAGACAAAGAGACAGAGAGGAGACATACACAGAGACAGAGACTCAGAATGAGAACATTTAGAATTGGTCAAGCTATGAAATGTAAAATGTTTAATTATCACTTCTCAGAAAGAAATTATTTATAGCTAAAATTTGAACTCTCAGCTCTGAGCCCTGGTCCATCAATGTCTCCACTATATACCATGATATATCCTGTGCCCACTAGCAAAAGCATGTACTAGTCAGAAATTCTTCCCAGAAGAACATTTTCCAATTTTAGAATTTCTTAAAATACTTTGATTTAAAGCATAAATTAGGTTTAAGCCACTGATAGCATGTTTTGAATCAGTTTTGAAAATAAATGCTATGTGCTGATGCCCAAATGTTGGTAAAAGGGATTAAGAAGTCTCGGCTGTGTTCCACATCAGTGGCTTTGCCTTACTATTAAGAGGGATGGATTAATATCAAATTTCTGGTATCTGGTTCCTTGCTGATACTGCTTAATTATCCAGATAAGTGATCAGAGTCATAGCGTGAGTGACAGGATAACTATAAAGAGCCTCAAGTTTAAAAAAATGAATGAAAAAAAATAAGTATTTGTTAGTTTAAGGATCACTGAGATACATTTTTCAAGTGTTCATTAATGTTTAAATTCAAAGTCAGTTTCAGTCACCTTTGAAGAGAAATGTTTTGGTTTATTCATTCAGACAGGAGACTTGGGCAACAGGTTTCTACTGTCTGTGGTAATGTAGGAAGGTCCCAGGCTTTGGGTATTATTTTTCCATCTCTCATCTGACCTCCCCTTCTGTCTCTAGACCCTGTTCCCTCCTTTCCAATTATTTTAGAGTCTTCCTTTTCATTGTGTTTAAATGCCTCTGTCCCAGACTCTTATTCTCAACTTCAGAAGGTGGGCCCCAAGACACACATTAGAGACTTAAAGCCTCACGTCTCCTAACTAGAGATGAAAGGGGGAAGGGAGGAAATCCAGATTCTGAGACTTTGGAGCTCAAATCTTCTGCCTGGATGCTTTCTATGTGTGTTGGTAATTTTATCTAGCAAGTACTATCTGCTATCCCCTCCCTTCTCACCTCCCTCAACCTTTCTTTTCATTATATTTCTTATGTCAACTAATTTTTTGGGGGTGGGGATGAGCACAATGTGGTGATGCACCTGAGGCTATGATTAAGGATATAAATTCAAAGGCTAATTCTAATGGGGGCTGGGGTTTCTTCCTCTAAGTCTTCTTTATCTTCCCACTTGTATCCCCTCCAAATAGGTTTACCTGGATCATGCCTCCATCTGCTGATGAAATCTGCATGAACATGAGGGTTGGAAACCAACTAAAAGCAGTGTCCAGCTGCTTTCCTTTTGGCAAATATAGAATGTAATATCCTTGAATTTTTCTACCTTTGTATTCATAACATCTAGCATAATGCCTGGAATATTAGAAGTTCTTAACAAATGTTTCCTCCATTCAGTTTAATAGCTAGATCAACTGAATTGACTGGAAGAATGGTTTTTGCCTATCAGTGCAGGGTTATGGTAGTATGGGACTCTGCCACACAAAACATGCCTGGGTTGTTGGTGCTCACAATGGGGAAATCAGCAGTCAAGAATCTTTACTAAATAAAATTTTAAAACCCTTCTGTAGCATTCAAGACCTTCTACTTTGTCCACAAAGAACTCTTCTAGTTATATTTCTGAATATTTTTATTCATCTTGCTATACTCCAGCCAAATTGGAATACTTTTATTTCAGTATTCATGCTCAAAGTTTTCCTTTCCATGCCTTTTGTTTACACCATTCCTTCCCCCTATAAAGCCTTTACCTTATGGAGATGTGAACCATACTTCAAGGCCCAACTCAAAACCCAACTTTTCCATAAGGTTTTTCCAGATCTCCCCCACATCAGAAGTAACTCCCTTTTCCTCTGAAATTGCATAGTTCTTTGTTATGTTGAATTTACTTAATAGCATGTGGACGTAATTTAAATAATGAACTATAAGGTTTACCAAGTGATAACTCTATGATGGTGGATGTAACATTATTACCCAAGTCTCAGATAGGTAGAGGAATTTGCCCAGTAATATAGTGTCAGGAAAAACAGTTAACACTCAGATTTTTGACTCCAAGTCAAATATTCTTTAGAGTATTCTAATCAATATTCTACTGAATCCTTTCTCTGTCATTTATTTCCTGAATAACAATGCCAACAAGTTTTTATTGTTTATTATCTGCAAGGAAATGTGACTATGACATATTGTTTCACACACACATCCCCTACCCTTAATCCTCAGTGTTCTCATCTGTAAAATGAAGAGGGAATATGATAGACAAGATGGCCTAGGAATTGTTTTCCCTATAACTTTCCCAATCTTACAAGATCAAAATAAATATACAATAAATTTACAGGAATTAAATCTGAATTCAAAAGATAGGATGACAAAAACACCACCACAAGATAAAAAGTCTCATAAAATAGCATTAGAAACCTGAAATGCATAAAGATTCCAGTGACCTCGCCAAGAGTATATAGCCTTTGTGTCAGATGTTGCCATTGTAAACAACCTCAAAGGCTTATGTTTCAGGGTCCTGCTGAGATGGACCCTGCATGCTACTTTCATTGTTGAGATTCACTCTAAAATCTCATCCCAACAATATAAATGGGAGAAAGTATTCTTTTCTTAATAGCCATGTAAATAAAAGAGATTGTTACAAGGGTGAAGGAGAGATGTTTTATCACAAATCCAGCTAGAAGAAAACATGCATTTATAATAAAGGAAAGGATACTAGTTGGGGTCAGTTCTCTCCCTACAGAGAGCTGGCCAAGGAGCCAGCTAGACCGTATGTAGCAGCAAGCACCCTAATGTACCCAGGTTGGCCTGCTATCACAGGTTCTTTGACTTGCTTTACTAGGAAAAACAGCTTTTTAAGGGGGTCAATGATCTTCTTTAATTACATTTACCAGTTCAGGGGAAAGGTCAGCACCCTGAATGTCACAGACAATACCAGAAGAAAGAATACAAACAGAGAGAATACAAGCAGAGAAATTAACATAAAGACCAACATAAAAACCAGGCCCTTAAGTGCCTGAAGCAAAGCAATATTGCTATACACTTTACATATACCGCTAGATTGAGAGAGCCTTTATGTCTGAGCAGTGGTGGGGTTGGGGGGAAGGGGTCTGAACATATGACTACCAACTCAGAGTATATATATATACTTCTCAGATCCAGAAGGCATCATAACCCTCGTGACTCAGTGCCTAATCGACTTAGTACCAAAAGGTTTGGAAGCCTTCCTACAAGCAAGCTACCCCTAAGCAAGCTTCCCTTAATGGGCTCCACATGAGGCCTATTAATGGGCTGGGGCGGGGGGAAGATCTTCATATCCCATAAACATTACCTTGGCCCTAAGATGTTACATGTCCATTACAAAGGCGACTTGTATGTGGATAGGCATTAACATCTACATCAGATCAACATAATTACCACAAAATAAACATCTCACAGTTGCAAAACACATAGCAACATAATAACCCATTACCAGAATGGCCTTAAAGAAACACAAAAGTATATAACATAATATCACATAGCATCATTTTTGGGGGTCAAAATCTTTGGGGAGTGAGCAACCAGCTCCTCCTCCCTCAATCCAAAACAAAAATGTCCAAGTAAAAGTTCTCTTGGGAGTGTGTCCTTCTCACACTGCTGTTGCAGGCTTCCTCTTGTCACTATCAGGTGCATGCTCTAATGAGCCAAGCCCCAGTCTTAACACTGATGCAGCCCCCACCTCCAAGTCCTGAGGGGTAATTGGGCAACAAAGCCAATAGAGCAGGGTCTTTGGGGCTCCATGGCGTATCCTCCCACCCACCCCTGAGTCCCAAACCAGGGGGAAGCAGCAGGAAAGCACACTCAGTGTTCTGGCCTTGCTGTAAAGTCTTTATCTTACCCTGGGGCTGAATTTGACCTCTGGGTCCCACCTGCTCCTCCTGAGTGACCTCCTGCTCCCACCTGAGTCATTATCCAAACAGCTCTCTGTTCCTGCTCTTACCTCTCCATGGTCTGAATGCAGGCAGATCTCCACTCCTGACTCAGGGCTCCATTCCAAGCTCTGGCCATTCCTGCCTCTGCTCTGAATACAATACACTTTATAGTCTGGGGTGGGGCTACTCTACCCAAACCCTAGTTATGGACATTCCCACTTCCCACAGGCTTGTTTTACTCCCACAGCTGCTGTTCCTACCTCTCTCCTCAGGAGGGATAATGGGATAGAGAGGCGGAAAGAGAGGTTATCTCCCAGGGGCCCTACTATGGGCACTCGGGAAATCACTCCAGTCACTGCTACTAACCTGTTTTTTCTCAGGCTGCTGCTTCTCCTGGGTCTTCACAGAACCATAGCCACCACAACTTGGAAACAATGCACAATTATCCTAGTCTCTATGCTTTCCTTTTGGTTTATGCAGATCCTGCCAACTATGCTATATGTAATAGCAAGTACCCTAGCATACACAGAATGGCCTGCTAGCACAGGTTGCTTGTTCTGCTTTACTAGGAAAGATAGCTTTTTAGGGGATCAACAATCTTCTTTAACTGCATTCACTAGTTCAGAGGAAAAGTCAGCACCCTGAACATCAGAAAAAACACAAGCAGAGAAATTAGCATAAAGGTCAACAAACAGGGTTCTTAACTGCCTGAATCAAAGCAATATTGCTATATACTTTACATGCACCATTGGTTGCATAGTTGAGCAGTCAGGAGGTCTGAATATATGGCTACTCAGACTCTCAACAAGGGAATCAAAAGATCCTTTTCATAAGTAAGCTTCCAAAGTAAAATACCAACTCAGAGTATATATACACTTCTCAGACCCACCAGGCATCACAACTCTCATGGCTCAGTAAGTAATCAACTTCATACCAAAAGATGCGGAAGCCTTCATATAAGCAAGCTTCCCTTAAGCAAGCATACCTTAATGGACTCCGTATGATGTCTATTAATGGGCAGGGGAGATCATCATATCCCATTAATATTATACTCTGCCACCTTATTACAAGGAAGGCGAGGACAGAAAGTGTCAAGGCTCTAAAGGGTGGATACCCCAAGAATGGAAAAGAGAAAAGTTACTGGGAATACAAGAAAAAGGCTGAAAAACAAACAAAAAGAATGACAAAAATCAAAGGAATAAAGTCTACTCGAGCATATAAGAAAACATTGGGTTTCAAGAAGGACAAAAGAATGAGCAAAAATTCAAATGAAGTAAATGTCATAATACTTTGAAAATTAAGTAAAAATATCCCACAACTCTTAAAGAAAAAATGAGCATTCTCTAGAAATTATTGAGTTGTAAGATGTTCCAGAATGCTTCAAAAGAGAAATTAATTTTATTAAAAATAGAATAGAAATTAGGTTGGAAATAAGTCTTAAATAAAAAAAATCAAAAAAAAAAACACCAGAGTAGATCAAATAAGATATACATTATCTTACCAAACTATTTAAGGACTCTAAGAAAGAGTGACAGGTATGAAACACAAAAATACTAAAGATAAAATCTGGCAGAAGAAAAATAAAATTTAGCTACTTTGAAAGAACACATTAACTCTGTTCAAGTTAAAGTGACTTTGAAGACAGAATTTAAGGGGATAACGTAGAGGTCATAGGATTTTCATAAAAATACAATAAATTGAATAAAAACAAAAATGAATACCATATAAAGTTGAGTTCACAAGCATTTATTAAATGCCTATAATGTGCCATATACTATGTTAAATGCTGGGAATGAGAAGAAAGTATGAAAGAGTACATGCTTTCAAGGAATTCACAATCTTATTGGGGGAGACAACACACAGGCATTTGTGTGCAAACAAGAAAAACTGAAACATAAGGAACAAGAAAACTCTTAACTTTTGAACAATAATGATGTCTACATTATTAGATATCTTTAAAAAATGCTTGAAACTCCAATTTCAGAATTTCAACACTAAACAAGGAATTTTGAAAGTAGTCAAGAGAAAAGGACAACAATTGCAGGATTCTATGTAGGATTACTTTGCAGTCAAGAGAAAAGAGAGGAAAGAAAGTAATATGATTTTTTGAAAGGAGTTCAGGATTGATTAAAAAAACCCAAAAAGCATATCTTTCAAAACTAAGTGTGATTGTCAATAAAAAGGTGTGCCTCCAAAAAATAGAGTAGTTTTTGAGATTTTTAAAGGCAGGGATGAGTAGATCAATCAACAGGCATGTTAATGTACAGTACCTGCCAGGTACTGTTAAGCACAGATAACTGATGACTTGCAAACACTCCAAATAAAAGAAATGTAAGAATGGTTTAAAGTATGAAATTAATTGAAAAAAACACCTAGGCAAATAAGCTATCTCAAGTTTTTGAGCATTAAAAAATTGAATCTAGTTGTAATTGACAAGATTTGGATTCAGAAGATGAGGGTTCAGTTTCTTGCTCTGGCACTTTAAGTCTCAATTATCTTACACAAGTTATTAAACCTCTACAAGTACAAGTTTCCTCATCTGCAAAAGGAGTTCAATCCAAAGGAGCAGTCAATGCAATCATATTATCAAACTGAAAAAATTAAAATTGTTCAGTGTCAGGAGAGTTGAACGCAGAAACTACATTACACTTAAATATATTGACCATGAAACAATATCATAATAAAACATATATGTTCAAAATAACATAGCATAAAAATCATAATGCAAAAAGTTAGCTAAATTGCAGAAAGGTGTGGAGAGTAATATAACAATTACAAGATGCATTATTTTCTACTCTGTGCTTGATAAGTCTAACAGAAAAATAAAAAAAGAAAAGAAAGAGTTTGATGTGCTTTCGGAAAAGTTATATTGGAAAGACATGACATCTTCAGAAAGAAAATATTAAAGAATATACAAATTTCTAAGAATCTCATATTCTATTATTTTAAAAATAGGTCAGGTTTCAAGATATTCCTAAAGGACATATAAATAGTTAAGTATGAATTTTAAACACATCCTTTATATGGCATTATACAATAAAATATTATGTAATAACAAAAATACAAACAAAAGTACCAGACATAAAGAAGGCTTTAATAATGGCATCTTGAATAATGAGTGGGGAAAAAAACAAGCCATAGAAAGAATTAAAGCCATGTAAAGGAGTATAATGACAATGACCCAACATACTTGGATTTTGAGAAGGTAAATAAAACATTCTTCTGCAGAAAAAAAAAATCTCTTTGAAAATATGGATTAATTAAATGGATTAATCAATACATTTATATTAATAAATATTATATAATATTATCAATCATAAATATTAAAATGTTACATGAATGTATTATATTAATAAATTCAATTAAATTAAATAATTAAATAAAATATGTCTTTGAAAATATGGATTAATAAAACTGAAAAATTTAATATAAACATAAAATAAAACATAAAAATTTAAAAATAGAAAAACAGAATAAAAAACTAAACACAAATTCAACACAAATAAGAAATCTTGACATTTAGAAAAGATACATGATGGACTGAGAGACAGTAATATTAAAGTTGAATCCTGTCCCTCATTTGTACTAGCTGTGTGATCATGAGAAATATTTAATCTTCCTAAGCCTCTAGATCCTCATCTATAAAATGATGAAGGTTTTATTAGATGGTCTCTAAGGTTCCATTGAGTTCTAATTCCATGATCTTATGAATATAACAAAAAAAATGAAAACCAAAAATTTTATACACATATTAAAGCTTTTAAGACCCTCTGAAATCATGCTTTTATTTAGGAAGAATAATTTTGCCATATCTCTCCCAAAACAATCACCTTCTTAATTCAACTGTTGTCTTAGCTGACTTATCAAAAGAAGCATTTCCAAAAGCTGCACAGTTGAATTCAATAATCTTAAAGTCATACTGATTTTTTTTCTACTTGCTAGTCTTTATTTTAAGTCGCTAGATAATAAAACCCATGCCATATTAGGGTAAGCAGCCTGGAAACTGGGTCCTCATTGGACTCCCAGTTTAGGAACCTATCCCCTCACCCATCTGCCCCTCCCAGCATATCTGCATGCTTAGTCTTGTGAGACTGAATTGCCCTGTGCTGCACATGAGGAGTTCCTATTTCCCTTTCCTTCCAGAAAAGAATTGAAATTGAATACTGAAGTTGGAAAATAGCCAATTTTGCCAGCTTTTGTCTAAGAACCAATTTGAAAATTTCTTTTCCCTTCTGAGTAACTTCCCTTCAACGAATGATAGGTCATTTCACAGCTGTGCAGTGATTTTACCTGCACATTAATTGGGAGCATTATGCAACACATGATAGCTGTCAATTTGTGTAATCATTTTGGGCAGAAGGGAAAGATAGGAATTGGAACTTTGAAAGAGGAATCCTGGTGAACCCTTCTTATTTTTCTCTGGGATATTGTCAGAAGAAGCCGGCATCACTCCATCAAATGAGAAGACATGTAGTGATCGTGATATTTTACAACTGGAAAGAAATTTAGAAATAGATTTATATTTCATTGGATTTAAAGTTGGCAGTGATCTTAGATATCATCTAGATTCTAGTTCAACCACTTCATTCTATAGATAAGGAAAGTATACTAGAGATTAGAATTATATAGCTAAATGGCACAGGTAAAGATTAAAATACTGTCACTTTCCTGGGACCATTGGGCATACACAACAACACAAACACACTCACACACAAATGTATGTTTGTATCTCAGAATTTCACAATGATACATGTTTGCAGATGATTTTCCCATTTTTCTAATGAAAGGTGCAACTAAAGCAACAATGACAATAGTAGTCTTTACTGATTATCACAGACTTTGACTCAATTCTGTACTCATGGCTTCTTTATATAAAACCAATTTAGTGCATATAACTTTGCTTTAAATTTCTGCATCACAGAGAATACCTGCACTGTTATTGTAGTTATAAGAGAAAATACAGATAAACAGGGAAATTACATTTTGCTTGAAGAAATCATAGATAAGAAAGTGGTATCAGTATTAAAATTAATTGCTCTAAATGACATAACTTCTAAATTAATTTAAAAATTAATTGCAAAATAGATAAATAAAAAATACAATGATTTTAGTAGGATAATTTAATTTCCCTCTCTCAAAATTGGACAAATATAATAGGAAAATAATAGGAAACTATAAAATTAAAGAAAAATTTTGAGAATTTAGAACCAAAAGATCTAGAACTAAATTTAGAACTAAAAGATTTCTTAATGAATTTCACTCATCTCTATCTCAAATTGTACAGTTAAAATAATATAACACATATTAGGGCACATAGAAATAAGGGGAAAATGTAAATTTAAAAACTTGAAATACTAAGTATATCCTTTATAGACCACCAAACATTAAAAAAAGGTCACTTGATGAATCAGAAATAAAAGGTAAAGATCTAAATGAAGACCCAACAATGAAATCTTAAATAATAAATGGATTAAAAATTGTAGAAATAATACAAAATTTCTGAATACAGATAATAAGGACAGCTAAACCAGTCCTCTGAGGAAGAAAATATGTAACAGATTACTGAATTGATGTGCCTTTAACAAACAGAGAAAGCTAGCATTTAAAAAAAATAAGCATGAAAAGAAATTTTCAAAATTAGAGACAAATAATGAATTACAAAAATAGTAAGTTAATAATTTAAAAAGTTTATAGAATTGATAAATAAAATAAGACCTGGTTCTTTTGAAAAGACTACAAAACAAAAAAAAAACTTTAGCAAACTTAATTGATGATTTTTTTTAAATGATTACAAAATCACTGCAAATCATAAGAAATATTCAGAACTTACTATGTGCAGTTACATACCAACAAACCTTAGGAAACATGAGTATTAGCAATAGCAATTGCTAGCAATAGCGAGAAGAAAAAGAAATTAATTACATAGATATAAGTAAAGAAGAGTTTAAAAATATTTTTGCTGATAGGGATGGCTTATTAAAAAAAAAACACAACTAATTAAGACAGTGAGAAGCTTCCACAAATTTTCAGATTATAAAATCAACCCACAAAAACTATTAGCATCTCTGTGTAATAATAAACATTAGGATACCATAATTGAAGGAGAAATTCCTTTCAAAATAACCTCAAGATGTGCAAATATTTTGCAATCATTCTATCGTAGAACAACAATCTATTTTCCCATGTTTATTATTCATTTTATCTATTAATAAAAGTTACATATTTAAGAATATTAATATTTTAAATAGTTCTCACTGTGTGACCTCTGGAAAGTTTTAAACTCTATTGTGCTCAGTTTCCTGTTCTGTAAATAAAAGGAGTTGAACCACAGGTATTTAAGTCCCTGCTACACCTAAATTGATTATCTTAGACATATGAGAGTAATTATCCATGGGAAACACAGCAGTTGAGCTCAGAAGCTACAGTGTTCAGGGTGTAACCTTTCATAAGGAATTTGAGGTAGTAGCTACCCCTCTGGAAGACTTTAAAATGGGAGCATGCAAGGGATTAATGAGCCCAGAGGTAGTATTGACCCATATAGTATGAGAATGTAAGAATATTTGATAGCTATCTAGATAAAAATGTTGTCTATTTAAAACATGCCCTGAACACAAAAATCAGAAACAATTTTTTAAAATGTAGCTTTTTTCATGCAGTCAAGTTCTTTATGATTCATTCAAATAGAAATGTGTGACTCAAATAAAAAGCAAGTTAAATCAAAATATTTTCTTAATTCCTTAAACTATATGATGATATAACAAATGTCATTATGGGTAACATCAAAAATCCTTCAATCTGCATAGATGACATGAAAAACCATATTAAATAGTTCTTCATCTACTAGAATTTTTATCCAACACTATTAAAATATCATTGAGACTTAATAAGTATAAAATACTTGATATACTCCAAGGATAAAGGCTCTGAGTTTGAATTTGGTATTGTTAAATCAATTGATGAAGACAACACATTTTTAAAAAGTGAACTCCTCCAGTTAAACTATATCAGTACCAAAGATATTGAAGAGAAGACTGTGGCTGAATACAGTAAAGGACTGATTGTAACTCAAAACCAAAGTTGAATGGAAGAACACATTTACAGAAATTAAGAGTTACAGAATACCAATCTTAATGTGCACTTTTAGAACTGAAAAATATGCCATAATAAATTTAGAAAGTAATCTTAAAAAACAAATATTCATTTACCACAAAGTCCACTTTCTTAAGATATTTATATACAGATTAATACTTTCTCATTAAAAATTAGGAAAATGATTGACAGACATTCTTAGAGCACACCATCAATAAATCGAAATCTTATAAAATGTTTTTGGAACAAGGAAACTTCACTCACCAAGCAATATTCTGATATAATAACAGGTATAGACTGCTGGATTTGTCAAATGTCACCAAAACATGCTTATTACATGAAGAAATGGAGCATAAGGCATACATAAAATGTCTAAGAACAAACAGGGGAATCAAGCGACTGCCATAGGTGACATCAATGGCATTGACTGGGCAGATAATATGTTGATAGGGAAGCATCAAACAAATGTCTGAGCCATACAGATGTGTTTGTGGAGACAGAGATATTTGATGATAGACATAACCAAGATATTATCACCACATATTAAAAAAGAATTTTCTTTAAGAAACATGGACTCAGGGATCAATGTAGTTGTGTAAGGAAAGAGTAGGAATTATAAATGTGCAAATTGAAAAAAATTTGGCACTTATTGAATAATTAGCTGAACATGGGCTAGTGGATAAAGTTATGTGTAAGAAGATATCTATCTTTCCTGAACTGACAAATGCAAAACTTCATACTATAAATATATCTCTCAATATATACTGCGGAGCCTAACCAATTAACTACTAGATTATTAATTAACTGCTTGATAATTATCATAGTCTCAAACATTTCTACAATAGTTTGGACATAACATTGATCCACAAAGATATTAAAAAAACAGTGGGTTTTCTTTAAAATACATATCACCTTAAGAATATTTAAAATCTTCAAGATATTTAGAATGAAAATCTTTCAAAACACAGAATCCTAACTGTGGAGATCAAAATCATATTATAGCAGAGTGATGTGTATGTCATCTCTATAGTTCTGTCTGCCAATAACTTGTACCAGGAATGCTTTCAGTGAACCTGAAGGTAATAAAAAGCATTGTATGCATACTTTTATTTAACTATAAAATAAAGCTACTCTTACCACTTGTGTGATAGTTTATAAAACATTAGATTAAAACAGATTAAACCCTAAATAGCATTTCTATATGATTCCTATCAAAAACTATTGGAAGAATGAAATTATGATGAGGAGAAGAGGAGGATAATACTAATGATAAGTGCCAGGAGCACTAGAAAATAGAAGCAAGAATAGATTTTTACCAATTATATAGTCACAGACTTCTTTCTGCTTTTTATAGTCAATGCAATCAGCTTCAAGTTAAACAATAATATTTTACAGAAATCAGTGAACCTCAAAAGAAAAAAAAAGTAACTTCATTCTTAAACCCTGATTAAATCAAATACACATGGACATTTAGGAATTGTTTAAATCTGAAAAGGCAAGACCTAAAGTACCTGAAGGATAAAAATGTACAATTAATCCAAAATCCAGAAGAGCTACCTAATAATAAAATGGATGATAAAAATTATGGTGATGTTAAATGATTTTGAAAAGGAGATAGGCATACTTAGAAAAGAATTTTGAAAAGCACTGTTTGAATTTGATGACACAAGTACAACAAATAAAGCAACTAGGTCATAAAAGCAACTTAAAAGATAAATTAAAACTGTTAATTGCTGCAACCATAATTAGCCATATCATTCTCCCACAGTATTTGACAGAGTGCAAAATATTACTGAGTCTACATACATCAATACCTCCCCCCCCACATGTGCATGTGTGCACATACACACACACACACACACACACACTGTGGCTATTGCTGTGCTAAGTAAAATAGGTTTTTTGGAGTACCACTCTCTTTTGGTTTTCTTCCAACGTGCCTTACTTTCCCTTCTCTGTCTCCTTTGCTCAATCCTCTTCCTGATGACAATCTCAAACTACAGATGCCCCTGAGGATTCTGTACTGGGGTCTCTTCTCTTCTCCTTCTATACTACTTAACTTGGTGATGCCATTAGCTCCCCTGGAATTAATTAGCTTCTTTATGGTATTGATTCACAAATCTACCTTTCCTATCCAAAACTCTCTGTTGACCTCTAGTCTCACATCTACAACTTCCTTTTAGGCAATTCAAATTGAATGTCCAGTAGTCGTCTTAAACTTAGTATGTCCTAAACAGATGCCCCTAAAATCTCCCCCACCAAACTTCCATATTACCGTCAAAGATATGGTCATCCTTCCAGTCTTCCATGATCATAACCTTAGAGTCATCCTGGACTCCTCATTCTTTCACCAACCCCCATATCTAATTTGTTGCCTAGGCATGTTAGTTTTTACCTTTGCAACATCTTTTGAATACCTACTCCTCCTTCTCTCTTCAGACACTACCACCACTTTAGTGCAGGCCCTTATCACCTCACACCTGGCCTATTGACATAGCCTACTGGTGGGTCTGCCTTATTCAAGCCATTCACCACTACAGTCCTTCAGACACTAAAGAGTTTTTCCTTTGGAGATTATATGATGATATACTTAGTGAATCAAGTAAAAACTACTTGAAATAATAAGCAACTTTAGCAAGTTGCAGGAAATAAAATAAATCCACATAAATCATCTGCATTCCTATATATTACTAACAAAGTCCAACAGCAAGAGACAGAAACAGAAATTCCATTTAAAGTTACTGTTGAAATTATAAAATATTTGGGAGTCTACCTGCCAAAACAAACCCAGAAATTATATGAACACAATTAAAAACACTTTTCACGCAAATATAATAAAGTCAGATCCAAATAATTGGAAAAATATCAGTTGCTCATAGGTAGGCCAAGCTAACATAATAACAATGACAATTCTATCTAGATTAATTTAGTTATTAAGTGCCATGCCAACCAAACTGCCAGAAATATTTTATAGAGACAAAAATAACAAAATTCATCTGGAAGAACAAAGCATCCAGAATATCAAGGGAATTAATGAAAAGAAATTCAAGAGAAGGTGGCCTAGACATATCAGATCTTAAAATGTGTTGTAAAGCAGCAATCATCAAAACTACTCAGTGCTGGCTAAGAAATAGAGGGGTGGATCAGTGAAATAGATTAGGTACACAAGACATGGTCAATGGTTATAGTAATCTACTGTTTGATAAACCCAAAGACTCCAGCTTCTGGGATAAGAACTCACTATTTGGCAAACCTGCTGGGAAAATTGGAAAAGAGAATGGCAGAAATTGGGCATAGACCAACATCTTACACTGTATACCAAAATAAAGTCCAAATGGGTACAAGATTTAGATATAAAGGCATATTAGGAGAGGAAGGAGTAGTTTATATGTTAGATTTATGGAGAATGGAAGAATTTATGACCAAAGAAGAGACAGAGAACATTACAAAATGTAAAATGGATAATTTTGATTAAATTAAATTGAAAAATATTTGCACAAACAAAGCAAACATAACTAAAATTAGGAGGGAAGCAGAAAATTGGGAAAGAATTTTTACAGTCATTGTCTCTGATAAAGGCCTCATTTCTAAAATATATAGAGAACTGAGTGAAATTTATAAGAATACAAGTCATTCTCCAGTTGATAAATGTCCAAAGGACATGAACAGGCAGTTTTCAGAGGAAGAAATTAAATCTATCTATAGTTGTATGAAAAAATGTTCTAAAGAAATGCAAATCAAAACAACTCTGAGGTACCACCTCACACCTATTAGTTTGATTAACATGACAAAATAGGAAAATGATAAATGTTGGAGATGTGGCAAAATTGAAACACTAATCCATCATTGGTGGAGTTGTGAATGTATCCAAACATTCTGGAGAGCAATTTGCCACAAAGCCCAAAGGACCATAAAATGTGCACATCCTTTGGCCCAGCAATGCCACTTCTAGGGCTATAACCCAAAGAGATCATAAAAATGGGAAAATGGGAAAAAGACACACATATACAAAAATATTCATAGCAGCTGTTTTTGTGGTGGCCAAGAACTGGAAATTGAGGGGATGTCCATTAATTGGGGAATGGCTGAATAAATCATGGTATATGAATGTAACGGCATTCTATTGTGCTTTAAGAAATGATGAGCGGGTGGACTTCAGACAAACCTGGAAAGACTTATATGAACTGATGCTGAGTGAAGTTAGCAGAACCAGGAGAACATTGTACACAGTAACGGCAACATTGTGTGATGACGGACTTTGATAGACTTAGCTCTTCTCAGTAATGCAAGGATGTAAAACAATTCCAAAAGACTAATGATGGAAAATGCTATCCACATCCAGAGAAAGAAACATGGAGTCTGAATGCAGATAGAAGCATACTATTTGCCCTCTTTTTTTGTTTTTTTTTCTTTCTCATGGTTCCTCCCATTCATTCTGATTCTTCTATACAATATGACTAATGTGAAAATATGTTTAATATGTAGAGTTTATATCGGATTGCACACTGTCTTGGGGAGGGGTTGGGGAAGGAGGTGGAGAAAATTTAAAATTTATGGAAGTGAATGTTGAAAACTAAAAATAAAAATACAATTTATTTAAAAAAAGAGTTTTTCCAAAGTCACAGGTTTGATTATATCACTCTCCTACTCAATAAACTCCAGTGCCTTCCTATTGCCCACAGGATAAAATGAAAAATGCTCCATTTGTCATTCCAATCTCTTCATAACCCAGGTCCCTCCTACTTTTCCAGTCTTCCTATACCTCAGCCCTGACATGTACTCTTCCATCTAGTAAAACTAGCCTCCTGGCTCTTCCACAAGCAATACATTTCATCTTTCAGCCCTGCGCATTTTCTCTGGCAGTCTCCAGTTCCTGGAATGCTCTTTTTCTAATACTCTGACTACTGACCTCCCTGGGTTCCTTTAAATTCCAACTAAAATTCCATTTTTTACTGCAAGCCTTCTTCAATGCTTCTTAATTCTAGTGCCTTTCCTCTGTTAATTATTTCCTATTTATCCTGTACATCATTTACCTTGTATATATCCATCTGCATGTTTCCCCCATTAGATTGCATGCTTCTTGTGGGAAAGAACTGTCTTTTCCCTTTTTTGTATGCCCAGAAATTCTCACAGTGCCTGGCACCCAGTAGCTACTTGACAAATGCCTATTGAATGGTTGTTTTAAATTATCAATAACTTAAGATTAATTGATATAAAATATATCTTTTCTGTAAATAGTCCACTGAGTATGACTTTCAAGTCAAAGAGAAAGTCATACCAAAAAAGCCATAAAAATAACAATGTACATAGCTCTTTAATGGCATCGAACTGGAAGGCTCCATTTAAAAGCACATTAAACACCTACTTCATCTCATGCAAACTTTTTGTATGGTATGAAAATGTCATTTTTTAAATTTTTTTTTATTTTTAGATTGCAACAAACAGTTCTACATAATTTTGGGTTCCAGATTTTCTTCCCTTCCTCCCCCCCTCCCCAAGAAGGCATGGAGTCCCATATTACTTCCAGGTATAACTAGGCATTGAATT
>CM053625.1:6769417-6791782 GCA_028646595.1 Phalanger gymnotis
CTCGTCTCCTGGTCTGGTAGGTCCGCGTCTGGTCTGTTCTCGCCGTGCGCGCTGGGCTCAGCTCTGCTCCCCTCAGCTGGGGGCTGGGAGGTCCGTATGGGACAGACCTTACCCAGAGACCATCCAGGCTGTCCTGGGGTGGGGCCCTGCTTCCCTCTGCCACTTTGTGGTTTCTGCAGCTCTAGAATTGGTTCAGAGCCATTGTTTTATAGGTTTTTGGAGGAACTTGGTGGGGAGCTCACGCCAGTCACTGCTTCCCAGCTGCCATCTTGGCTCTGCCGCCCCCCAAATTTTTTTTTAAATCATCAATAGTCTCCTAGTAATGCTAGTTAAGTGTTTTGCTTAACATCATACATCTAGTGCCAGAATTGAGACTCAAACTCTGATTTTCTTCTTTTAAGACTATAATTCCTTCCACTATTTCCATGAGAATGTGTATGTATATATATATATATGCATATATATATACATAGGAATTGCATACACATTTATTTCATTAGAAGATAGCTTTCATTGATATAACTCATTAAAATTCTATTTTTTTGCATTTTTTTGCTTAAATTAGTTGTTCATAACTGTGAATTTTCTTAGTGACTGGTAACATAGCGTTTGGTCAATACAAGGTAAGTGCTTTTCAATTAAAGGTAGAAGACATAGTCAATTATCTAGCTATTCTGCACGATCTCTACCATTCATACAATTGGAAGCATCCAGGTATTTATCTTTAATTTCTGCTACTTACCCCTACTCTATCTGAATATTCTGAAGTTATATATTAGTCACTAAACACATAGAGAGTTGGTTGTCATGTGAACTCTGGGTTGATGTTGATTTAAAGCTGGGGGCTTTTAGGGTTACTTGTTGGGTATCTACTGGGTATTTATTTTTCAGGACCTATTTCCTAAACAGCATGGATCCTGAATTCTGAAAGGTCTGTCCTCTCAACAAAAAGATAGGGGTATGATGGTCTATCAACTATTTTTAAAAATATGCTACTTTGGAGCATTATTGATTGGGCACAGTAAACTGCCATTTTTTCCACTGATAGCCCTAAACTCATCTCATGTCCCTTTTTTCCAGCCATGAGCTCCTCTCTTTAGACTCTCTGGATTGAATTTGGCCTTGTGTGTTGTCCACCTTTTCTTTTCATCTCTACTTCTGGTACTTCTGTCTAGCTCACCTTCCCCTGGGCGCAGACTGCTGCTTCTGACTGATGGCAATACTTTATGTCCTCATTAGTTTATCAGCTTTGAACAATCAGCCCTTCAGGAGCTGAAAGCAGAGTGGCTACATGGTATGGTGGAAAGTCCACAGAATTTGGAGTACCAAAAAATGGGTTCAGATCCCAGTTCTGATGTTCAGTAATTGTGTAATCACAGGTACACCCCTTTAGTGGTCAATTTACTCATCTTTAAAATAGAAAGAATATTACTTCTATTACCTAGCTCAGAGGATTACTGTGAGGAAAACATTCTCTAAATCTTGTAGTGCTATTCAAATGTGAGTTAATCTACAGTTTTATAAACTTACCAGTATTGACAGTCATAAAAAACAGTTTACTGTTTCAAAGAGTGCCTTCTTGCTGCCCTTTTCATGGAATCATAGAACTAGATCTGGAAAGGATCTTAGAGAACATTTAGTCAGTCTATTATTGTTACAGATGAAGTGCATATAGGTTACTTGCCCAAGATCACACATATGCAATAAAAAAGACAAGTGATAATGACCTGGCATGATGAAAAGAGCACAGAATTTAGAGTTAGAGCAGTTGAATTTACTGTATATTCCCTTTGTGGCTTTGGCAAGGTCACTCACTCTTTGAGCCACATTCAGCTCATTTATAAAATGAAGATAATCTCAAAGTTTCATTACTGCTTGAAACTATATTTCTTACATTTGAATAGTTGTAACTGACATTAGCCTAGAGAGGTCACTGAGTCAAACAGAGGTAAATGGAAAGTGGAATACAGCAATGATTACAACAAAATAAATGGAAGAAAACAAAAACAACAAAACCACCACTATCATGAGCAATGAAACCAACTTTGAAACTGACTGCTGGGAAATTATAATAAATGAATGAGTCAGTCAACAAATATTTATTACATGCCTACTGTGTGACTGGCACTGTGCAGAGACTGGGGATACAAAGTCAGTGAATGAGAGATGATGTGTCAGAATGGTAGGTCTCTGGAACTGGAATCAGGAAAATCTGGATTCAAATTCCAACTTAGATATTTGTCAGCTTTGTGCCCCTGTGCACATTTCTCTGGGCTTCAGATTCCTCAGCTATACAAAGGACAGTATATGTAGACCCAGCAACTTTTGAGATCCCTTCCAGATTTACAGCTATCATCCAAAAATTGAAATGATCCCCTTGTGACCAAGTTTGGCAGCAAAGAAGAGAAAAAATATGTGTTTTTTTTTAATTTTTGCAGAGGATGGGAAATATTGATATGAAATACTGCAGACTTTAATCAATGTGTTTACTTTGAATGAACTTCCCTCCTTCCTACCCCATCTTTTTTTTATTCTTTGTTACAACAGTTGACCTTCAGAGAGGAGGAAGAGTGAGAGATGCAATAGGGAATATAAATTATGGCAAATAAATCAACACCCATTTGTTGTCTACTATACACTATATACTGTGCTAGGAACTTTGGAAACAAATGTAAAGAATGAAATAATCCTTCTTTGCAACAATTCATACTTAAGTTTTTATTTAAATAAATTATTAAATATATTACATCATAATGTTTTTAATAATATGAATATATAACATTAAATTTTAAATATTAACCATTTAGTTATGTTTTGTTTATATTATTTATAATATTTAATTTATTTTTTAAAGTTATATGAAATAGATATACTGAAGGATCCAGGAAGTAAAACTTAAAGGAAAGAAGATTTTGACTGAACAGGAAAAAAAATACTAGAAATTCAAGTTATACATACAAAAGTATAGTGGGCTGAATGACCAACTTTATCAGGGATTAATGATTCAGATAAGATAATTTCTGAGATTTCTTCCAATTCTTAAAATAAATCTAATTCTCAAATCTCTTATCTAATTGGAACCTCACAATAATCATGTGAGTGACATTGGTCTCCTTGCTGTTCCTGGCACATAACACTCCATCTCTGGACTGTAGTGCATTTTCACTGGCTATTGCCCATGACTGAAAAGCTACTCATCTCTGTCCCCTGGCTTCCCTAGCTTCTTTCAAGTATCAGCTAAAGTCCCATCTTCTAAAAGAAACCTTTCTCAGTCCTCTTTAATCTTAGTCCCTTCCCTTAGTGTTGCCTGCCCCCTACCCCAGCTCCCATTTATACTATCTTATCTGTACATAGTTGTTTGCATGTTGACTCATCTATTAGACTGTAAGCCCCTTGAGAGCAGTGATTATTGTAATATTATTGGGTCTGGGAGTTTGGGGAATTTATATCCCCAGCACTTAGTGCAGTGCCTTGCCCATGATAAGTGCTTAATAAATTTTAGTTGACTGAATACTAATCCTCATTTTCTAGGTTTGGAAACTGAGAGCCAGGTATATAAAGGCTGCGTACCCAAAGTGACTGAGACCCAGATATATAAAGGCTGTGTCCCCAAAGTGACTGAGACCCAGGTATATAAAGGCTGTGTGCCCAAAGTGGCAAATCTAACAAATGGCAGAAATAGGATTCAAACCGAAGCCCATTGTAATATTCTTTCCACTACACTAGAGTGGCTTTTTTATATAAGTAGCTACTCTTTTTTGGTCATTAAAACAAACAAATGGGAACTTAAAGGGGCAAAAATATAACATTAAGATATGAGCCCAGAGTATTGATGCTGGTGAATTCCTAGGTGGAGGAATAGTAGGGGGATTTAACAGTCATGACCATAAAATACACCTAAGCCAAATAGCTAAGATTTCAATTAGTGCTTACAGACCTAATTCTCGGATGATTTCAATTTCCTGAAGCTAAAATATCTTCTAGTCCTATCCAACTGCCCTTGCCTGACTCTTCAAATCATTACTCATCTTTTAAGTTTGGGAGTGGTGGCAGCTTGAAACCTGGAGGAAACAGACTCCGGGTCTTGTTTTGCTTTATTGTGCATTGAATGACTCATAGTTTTTACATCATTTATTAAAAACTATGTGAACTTGTTATTCTCCCAGCTGGCTGATTGTACTTACCTTGAGCAAGGCTGCATTTCCAAATGGTTGGTGAACAACTCTTAGGCAAGGGAGGTGATTAAGCTGCAAAACACCCCAGGATAGGGCAAGATCCTCAGTGAGTATTGTCTGTTCATTCACCTGCTGGCAGAAAATGATGGTTGGTCTTTCTTGTAAATTAAAAAGTGACCTTGAGTCGTCTGCTACATCCATCTACCCCCTCCCCGCCCGTTACCCTCTGCCTGCCCACACAGATACAAGCCCCACGAGCCTTTCCTCTTGCAACCTGGTGCTAAAGTGAGAAAATATCCTCCGTAGTGTTGTGAAGGAGGACTGAGTGGGAGGAGTGCTAAGCCCAGGGCCAGGAGATCTGGGCTCCAGTCCCATTTCTGCTACTAGCTGGTTGTGGGAACCTTGAACATTCTACTCTCTGAGGCTCAGCTCTCCCACCTGTCAAATGGGGATAACAATACATGTAGACAGTGAGGTGTAAGGCAGTGCACTGAAAATGCCCTATCATTTACTAGTTATGTGACATCGGGCAAAAAAGTAACTTCCATGCTTTGGGCTTAAGTTTCTTTTTTCAAAAGGAGGGAAGTGTGCAGGGTTGCACTAGATGACTTTGAATGGCCAAAACAGTTCTTAAGTTCTATGATTTTTACAATGCCTTTCACTTCTAACAATCTATGTTTCTATTAAATTTATCAGGGATTGTTGTGAGAATAAAATGAAGTAGATGATAGACAGAAACATAGATAGATAGATAGATAGATAGATAGATAGATAGGTAGATAGATAGATGGATAGATAGATACATAGATACATAGATAGATACATAGACAATACATATCTGCATACACACATAAGCATTCAGTAACCACAAAGTACTATATGAAATGAGTTGTTATCTGCTTGGAGGGACCTAAGACATCAGTCAGTTCAATCTCTATTTTTCAAATAAAGAAACAGACCCACAGAAAACTGGGAGGACCAAAGTCATACAAGTAATCAGCAGTAAAGCTCACGCTTGAACAGGGGTTCTCTGCCTCCAAATGAGATGGTTCTTTCCATTGTACCATAGCCCATCACAGTGAAGTGTACAACAAATTTGAAAAGAGAATCTAGATTTCCCAACTCCCTATACAGTGTTCTTTCTACTCCAACAAACTGTCCTATTCCAAAATGAGTCACAAGTGTGGGAACATTCCGAAGAAACGGTAACTAATCCTAGTAATATTAACTCATATTTATCTAGTAGTTTGAGGTTTCTACAGCACTTTCCCCACAATCTTGTTAGGTAAGTAGGTAGTTCAGGAATCATTATCCACATTTTGTAGATGAGAAAATTGAGTTAGAGCTGAAGTAATAAATGGTTCATGTGGAATTCCAATGATTTTTTTTCCTTGCTATCTCCTTAGAAGCCATATGACCTTTTAAGGATGTCACAGGTCAGGCTTGACTCAGGCCAATTTGCTGGCCAACTTTTGGGTTTGAAATGAAAACCTAAATTTCAAACCCCATCTAGCAGTTTTGAGAGAGAGAGAGGGAGAGAGAGAGAGAGAGAGAGAGAGAGAGAGAGAGAGAGAGAGAGAAAGAGAATATGTTTGCTTGACAATAACATGGAGATGATATTCATCAAAGATACAGCATGGATGAAATGGATGGTACTTCCTTACCTCTGCATTTGTCATGGCAGCACCTGACTACATGTGCCTTTGGACTCAGGTAACCAGAAAGCTCCTTCAATGGCTTTACCTTTAGTCTCTCTTGGATCAATTAAGTATCAAGAATGGTTTCTTTAATTACCTTTTAAGGAAAAGCTAAACTAGAATTCATGAGGCAGATGACACTTCTATAATATCCCACCCCTTGGTGGCAAGGCCCTTAAAAGTTTTCTAGAGTAGAAGTGTGAAGCACAAGGCCCATGGAGCATCCAAGGACCGCAATGCTCCTGAGTATGGCCTGAACTAGACAAAATGTAATTGGGAAATATTTTTTTTAAATAAAATACAGTAAAACATAAAGAATATTGCAATTAAAAACTAAGTCACCCTTCTGCCAAAAGGATCCTTAGAGATGAAATAGTGGTACACATTTCCATTTAAGTTTGACACCTTTTTTAAAGGATATGCCAGCCCTTAAATAGCTGGACTACCCTTAAATTATTGGACTACCCTGACTTTGGTGAGGAAATCTCACATACGGAAGAAGAGTTTAGTGAAGATAAAAAAAATCTAGCAAGAAATGCGACAAGCAAGGTAATTGCCCCTCAAAAGTGTGACCAAAGATGGAAGAAAACAAAGACAGAAATGCCAGGCTTTGCCTTTCCCCTTTGGAAAGACTATGTGCTAGATCGTAATGATTTGTTCCACATGGAGGATGGTGTCAAAGTTTTGCTATTAACGTCGGTCTGAAAATATAAAGCGTGGGTGGCAAAATCAAATAGAAAGCCACATATTAAGATAATCTGTGGTCTATTACATGTTTATTTATTTTCTTAAGTATTTCCGATTTTCATTTTAATCCAGTTCTGGCCAAACTAGGGAGTGCTGTATGTGGGTGACATTTCTGATATAAAGTGAAGACTGTAAATAGTAGAAATAATATGACTTTGGGGACCAAACTTAGGGGATGACCTTTCTGCTACAGCCCCCCATCCTCATTATGGAATAGAGTTATTTTAATAAGCTAAGATACAGCATGTCCCAGTGTCAGGGTCCTGTGTGCCCTGTACTACAACCTAATCAATGAACCCATCTCACCACTCAGGATCTCTCTCTCCTTGGGAACTCTATTGGGAAATAATACAAACATCTTCATCTCTTTATAGCCTTTAGCTGAGCGACTGCCCTCTTCTTTTGTAGGGGATAGGGAGATGGTTATTAAAAAGAAATGAAGCTCCTAACAAATTAATTCCACTTGGTATCCTTTATACCTTTTCTAAAGATCACTCACCCAATAAATAGTTCTTACGCTGGCAATAATGTGGAGCAGTCAGTTCCAGATTCTTGTAAATGTAGGACCACTGTGAACCTGCCACAGCCCATTCTGTTGGACCCCTTGCCATTTCCCCCTCCACTGTTGCTAAGTTTATCACCTTTGCCCACTCCAAAGCTTCTGGGGTCCAAGTATTATACTTATCATTTCCAAGGACACTGTCAGAAATTATGAATGCTGCCACCAAGAATAGGAATGTCCAATTTAAGACCACTGCTTGTTCATATCTGCTCAAAAAAAAAAAAGAGAGATCAGCCAAAGGCTGGTAAGAAACTCATCTGTGGCAGTATATGTACTTAGGCTGCTTGTATGAAGAGTCACCTTCTCTGCTGGAGTTAGAGAGAGTGCTTGGATCCTGTCCTAGGAAGTGTACTTTTTTAAATTAATTTATTTATTTTTAGTTTACAACATTCAGTTCCACACACTTCTGAGTTTTAAATTTTCTCCCCCCTTCCCCTCCCCAAGACAGCATGCAATCTGATATAGGTCTACATATACATTCATATTAAACATATTTTCACATTAGTCATGTTATAAAGAAGAATTATAACCAATGGAATGAACTATGAGAAAGAAGAAACAAAACAAAAGAAAATAAAACAAAAAGAGAGAGAGCAAATAGTCTGCTTCGATCTGCATTCAGACTCCATAATTCACTCTCTGGATGTGGATAGCATTTTCCATGATGAGTTTTTTGGAGTTGTCTCAGAACCTTGCATTGCTGAGAAGAGCCAAGTCTATCGAAGTTAGTCATTGCACAGTATTGCTATTACTGTATACGATGTTCTCCTGGTTCTGCTCCCCTCACTCAGCATCGGTTCATATAAATCTTTGCAGTTTTTTTTGAAGTCCACCTGCTCATAATTTCTTATTGCACAATAGTATTCCATTGCATTCATATACCACAACTTGTCCAGCCATTCCCCAACTGATGGGCATCCCCTCAATTTCCAATTCTTTGTCACCACAAAAAGAGCTGCTTTAATATTTCTGTACATGTGGTTCCTTTTCCCATTCGTATGATCTCTTTGGGATACAGTTTAGGGAGCATAATTTGCTATGGCCCCTCACTCTTTTCAAGGGAAGTCCCAACAAAAAAAGAAAATTATAATTCACAGCTCCAGAGCAAAAGCATAAGCTGTTTCTTTAAACTGATGCAGATACTGTTTCTCCCCCTTCCTTAGCAAATTAAGTGGAACATATTTTCTACATTTGTCTATATCTCTATCTCTGGAAAAGTTTATAAGCTCCCAAGGAAACTAAAGCATTGTCCTTTCTAATGTTTCTCCTTATATCTTGCTCTAAAGATCCTCTACCAATTCCATGTGGTACAATTATTAATTGTCTCCTAAAAGCTTCCTGGGCAAAAAAACAAACAAAACAAAAAACTCTCAAGCAGTCCATTTAGCTCAGTTCTTGGACAATCTTAATACTGAAGAATTTAGGGAACACTCATAGCTATGACAACAGGTGGGCCTGCAGATCACAATCACTATCGAAGGCAAGGTTTTTCAAATTCAACAAGTACCATTATTCAATGTTCATCATCTTAGGGTCACCATACTTGAGGATCTGTAGCAAATCACATTTGGATCTAGATGCTGGTGGATTACAGACAGCTTAATTCCTAATCTCTCAAAGTCACTTGGGGCACTTCTTTGATACACCAATAAGATTAAAGGCAGGAAACATGACCTGAAGCAAGTTCTTCATATAAAAGTCTCTGGCTACCTGAGTTTCCCCTTTCTCTGCATTGCCTCTTCCTCATCTCCTGTGAAAATATAGTCTCCTTACAAATAAGATATTTTCATCGTTTGTACTTCTTTCTCCAAGAATTAGCGCAGTGACCAGCAAATTGTGGGGGCTATGTAAACGCTTGATGGTTGATTGATTCAATCACGAATTCAACCATGAAGTCATTCTAATGCAATCCATTCCAACTAATGCCAAATATTTATGACCTTATCTGAATCAGGTCAATCTTGTCATCCAGGTTTAAGAATGGTGAAATAAAATATTTTCAGATCATTTTGCTCTTTTTTTTTAAAAGGAGGTTTATGCAGCAAGAATGTAGAAAGCATATTCAGTGAGGATACAGTGTTAGAGAATATATCCTTAGAAAGCATATAGAATCTTCCAGCACAATAGCACTTGAGAGGTCTTCCTCCCATCCCCATAATCCTTTCCCATCCTGCCCCCTTGCCCCTACAGAAGGCACCCTTTCATGAGCCAATATCTCTCTTTCTGTCTCTCTGTCTCTGTCTCTCTCTGCCTCTCTCTGTCTCTCTCTCTCTCTCTCTGTCTCTGTCTCTCTCTCTCTCTCTCTCTCTCTCTCTCTCTCTCTCTCTCTCTCTTTCTCTCTCCAGACTGATGTTTGACTTCAAAGTCATGGGAGTCAACAACTTCATTCCTCTCTGTGGAATATAACTTAGCCTTATACCTATCCTACATTTATGCCTTGTTATCTGATCCATTTATGAACCCAAAGACCTCTGTCTTTGACATCCATTTCACTGCTGCACCCTTAAAAGGTCTGATCTTTTACTCTGCCCTGAAGCTTACATTTATTTTATTAGTTGCCTCCTGCCCATCCTTCCACCCTGTTTTTTATCAGTGGATTGTGGGCACCTTCACTTCTGCTTTTCCTATTTTTTTTCCAGTACTTAGCAAGGGGCTTGGCACATTGTGTGCTCTGAATAAATGCTCATTCATTCATCCAATTGGGCACAGTTTCTCGACTTCCATATCTGCCAGGAATTTTGAAGGATCCTAGAGGTGCTCCCAACTATTCAACTGCTAGTTATTGGACTTATCTGATCAGTCAGCTATATACACGGTTTAAGCCAGGGGTGGAGAACCTGCAGCCTTGAGGCCACATGTGGCCTTTTAGATCCTCAAGTGCAGCCTTTTGACTGAATCCAAAGATTTGTTATTTGAGGTTTGGACTTGGTCAAAGGCCACACTTGAGGACCTAGAGGGCCACATATGGTCTCGAGGATGCAGGTTCTCCATATCTAGTTGTTCTAAGTTTTAGTATTCTGGATAAATTAAGTCTTCCGGAGGGTTATATAAATTACTACTTAAGAACAAACTAGCCTGGCCTGCCTCAGGAAGGTGTTGCTCTGGATCAGAGGAGTCAAAGGCAGTGTCCCCAGTTTTGATCCTGCCTCTACCTACTTATGTGATCTCCTTCATTTCTTCACTCTGAACTTCAGTTTCCCAATCTGGGCAAACATTAATTAAATCCCCTGATAGGAGCTCTCTTCTATCATGAAAATGTTGGTGAGGCAAAATTTCACATCAACTCTTGGAGGACTATATTACTTTCTGATGGTTTTGAAAATTGTAAGTAGAATTATACTAAATGAATATTCTTTCTCTCATACTTTTTCTTCCTCCCTCCCTTCCTCCTTTCTTTCCTTCCTCCTGTGTTCTTTTTTTCCTTTTCTCCCTCCTTTTCTCTTTCTTCCTTTCTTGTTCCCTCGCTCTCCTTTCTTTGTTTTTTTCTCTCCTTTCTATCTTTTTTTATATTTCAGAGATTCTTTATCTTGCCTTACTAACAAGTTTTAGAAAGTAACAGCCAAAATGTTAGGAAAAGGAAGGATTATGGTGTATTGGACAGTTAAAAAGTAACATCATGACTTGCTTAGGCTTGTCTCCATCCGTTAGTTAAAAAAAAAGTTTTCTTTATCTTGATCTAAGTCAGGATTTAAAAGACAAATATCTTATTTACCTCCCCCATCAGAGGGTTGCAGGACATTTGAATACCTTAGAGATGACAACTTGACATGTATTAATATCTTTTGTGTTAGCTAAATTTCAGAAAGAAAGTACATGTTTGAACTTCTCTTTCTTTCTTTTTTTTTTAACACTGGAGACAGGATTCCAGTTTTTTCTCTGTATCTCCACCATGTACAGTTTGGCAGAATGAGAAGCAAAGGATAGATGTAGAACAGTGATTGATTTTAAGTCAATTAAGTCAAGTCAAGTTCAGGGAGAAGGGAGGATGCTTGGTTCCTTTCTTTTTGTCTTTGTACAGGCTATCCCCCATAAGCTGGAATGTATTCCCACTTTACCTCCTTCTCTTAAAATCCCTAGCCTTCCTCAAAGTCCTTTTCTATAAGAATCTACAGGCCCTTAACTGTTTCATTTGATCCTCAAAACAACCCAGCAAGGTGGGTGCTATTATTATTCATATTTTACAATTGAGGAAACCAAGGCAAACAAATGACTTGCTCAAGGTCACATAGCTAGTAAATATATGAGGCTAGATTTGAACTCAAGTCATCCTGACTTCATGTCTAGCTTTCTATCCATTGTGCCACCTAGCATCTTCCTGCTCTAGCAAGTTTCTTATCAGTGGAGGTGTGGAAGCAGACTGGAGATTCATCAAGGAACGTGAATAGAGTGGTGGACCCGGATTCAGGAAATCCTGAATTTGAATCCTACCTCAGACATTTTACTAGCTATATGACCATAAGCAAGTTATGCAAGCTCTCTGGGCATCAGATATCTGACTGAAAACAAACAAAACCAAAAAGAAGGAAACAAACAACCACAACACAACATACTGATGGAAAAGGGGAGGGGGTATCATGGAGCAGGAAAAAGGGAGAACAGACAGGTGACCCCAATGTTACACTGGTGACCACAAAAATTTTGGAGTACCAAAAAGCACGTTTGAGAGCACTAGGTAGATCCTATATCAATCAGTCAGTTCATATACACTTTTAAAGGACCTACTATGTGAAAGTCATTCTGCCGGGTGCTAGGAAACAAAAGTCAATGTGAAGATTTGTCTGTCTTCGATCAGCTTCTGCTCTAACATGGGATGCAAGATTCCCATCTATAGTGTTATGCAAAATTCATTCAAAGTAGATACAAAATAACCGTTGGGGTAAAGTAGGTAGAAAGTAGGTACAAAAGCAACCTTTGGGGTCAAGACACTAGAAGGATAATTGTGAAGGATAGTTGTGAGGAGGCAGCTGGGAAGGAGTGCGGAAAATAGGAAAGAAATTTGGCAGAGAAAGAAAGAAAAAAAGCCCACTAAATAAAAAGTCAGGAGACCATCCTCTGATGATCTCCTTTATCTGGTACCTTAAAGAATTTCCCGAGGAGAACAGAGGCATACACATAGTAGGTACTTGACAAATGATTACTGAATTGAAATTGAGTTGGGTGTTTTGAAAGTAATATCTTCATTTTACAATTAATAAAGTAGAGGCTCTTAATGATTCACACACCTAGTAATTGTTGGACCTCGTTTTAAGCCTTGAGTCTCTTAAGATTCCTGATGGCTCTGACACTTTTCTATGTTCTGTGGTTCTAAGGATGCATCATCTTTAACATTCTGTGCCCTAAGATCCCTTTCCAGCTTTGGTATTTTACTCTTGTATAGCTTTCCCATAAAGAAGATTTTGACATGATTTTCCCATTCCAGATATAGAGTGGCATAGGGGATAAAGAGCTGGCCTTGGGATCAGAAAAACTTCAGTTCATGTCCTGCTTGTGACATACTGGCTGTTTAAAGCTAGAAAATCACTTAACCTTAGGATAGTGCCTGACATAGTAGGCATTTTTAAAATGTTTGTTGACTTGACTAAACTTTTCAGTGCTATACACATTTCTCTAACACCATAAGTTACAGAGAATGTGCTCACCTGCATTGGTAGATGGAATTTCACCATTGGAAATTATCTAGACTAGTGAAAAAAAGCAGGTCACCCACCTATCTCTTACAGATTTTGAATCACTTTTAAATTGAAATTGAAAGTATTTGTACAGTGGTTCAAAAGTGTGTGTGCGTGTGTGTGTGTGCATGTGTGTTTAATCTTATCAGTTCTAAAAATGATGGGAGAAAAAACCAACCAAAAAAACAAACTGTAACATATCCATCCTAAAGAGTATTATTAGCCAATGGCCTGAATGTTTACTTCTCAGAATGTGGCTTGCCAATAGGAAGTTGGTCTATTGGAAATAGAAAAATGTGCTGGAACCTTTTAGCATATGGACTATTTACTTCTTATTAAAAGGAACAGCATCATATCAGAGTCAGCTGGGGTTTCAAAGAGCCCACGTAGAGACAAGAGGCAAGCTCCTCTGTGTAACCCATTGGAGAAAAATTAAGTGAACTAAAGCCTGTCTTGGAGAGTGTGCTGTTTCCATAAAAAGATTGCCACTTGGTTGTTTATTGGCACTCAATCAGTAATGTCAGATTTTCACCGGTAACCACCAGAGTGCCGTTCATCTCTTGCCTCCTTTTTTATGCTAGTGAGGTTCTCTTCTGAAGGGTCCAATGCAACAATTTTTGAGTGCTTTTCTGTCATCTCTGCTTGTCCTCTGAATTCTGGTTTTGGGTGTTTTTTTTAAGAAAAGAAATTACTACAGGGTAAAGGGGGGACTTTTTTCCCTTAAAAGAGAAAGTTATTGCTGATTTCTCAAAACAAGGCCCTTCTCCATCTGGAATCAATGGGGAGGCCCCTTGGTATATTACCCCTGAGGACTCAGGGATGTTTATAAACCCTAATCCTGGGGGGTTGGGGAGGAGGAGGGGGAAGCTGGCTGGCTTAGGAGAATGGTAATGGGATCAGAAGTCTCTCCTCTCTGGGGCACCAGCTGGAACTGGCCCAGGTTGGTAATAACTTAAAGTTTTCCACTATCTGAAGGAAGAATGGGAGCTTATGTGAAATGAGTTGGCAACCTTAGTATAGAGCATTTGACTGGAAGAGGACTCCATCATTTCAGCATAAACATTAAGGATTAAATAGGTCCCAGGGCTAAACATGTCTCTCTGGTCAGGTTTGTAGGGTAAAGTAGAGGCTGAGAAGTGTATTCACTTCAAAGCATTGCTGATCATAGACTAGAGTTAGAAAGGGTTTAGAGATCATTCTCTTCAATATTTTGTTTTTGTCAATGAAGAAACAGTAGAACAGAGAGCAAAAGTGTACCAGGTCACACGGACAGGAGCTATCAGTCTTGTGGTTTATACCTATACTCTGCTGCATGACTGCTTTTCATAGATGCAAGTACTTTTTTCAACAATTCAACAGCTTTTTCTTAAGTGTTTATACTTAAGGGACAATGGGACTAAGGACATAAATATGAAAAGTGACCAAGACTCTGTCCTTAAGGAGCTTATAGACTACTGAGTGATGGGGCAGAAAGAATGACTGGGGCACAGAAAAAAATGATTTTTAAAAAGACAGGAGGTGATAGGTAAAAGGACTGATTTAGACGAACTATACTAGGAAAACAAGCAAGAAAAGAACATTTTTGTGTGGGACAGTCAGGGAAGGTGTCATAAAAGAGGTGCTATCTACTAAACCATTAAAGAAAGAGAATAATTCTGATAGAATTTTATAGGTGGAGATGGGAGGGGATTGCATTCTGTCCTAACTCACTGAGGTGGGAAATGGAATGTGGAGCTTGACTCTAGTTTGTCTGTCTAGAACATAGGTTGTGTGAAAGAATAATGTAAAATGATGCTACAAAAAATAGATTGGAACCAGATCGTGGGAGACTTTAAATGTGAAACTAATAAGTTTACATTTTATCCTAGCGACAATCCAAAAAATCTTTTCCTATTATATATAGGCTAACCTTTCTTGCAGTAGGCTGTCTCTCTGAGGTCTGGAAATGTCTGCTTCCCCTTTCATACTTAGAAATGTCCAATATTGTCCTTCCTCTGGAGTCACTTCCACAGAATATGAAATATTCTTTGTGGGAAACTTCCATCTCCCACATAGCTTCACTAATTGGTGCTCCTTGCCTATGACATCAAAGCTGGAAAAGAATCAGATGCATTTGAGCAGTTCATAGACTTCCCTACAAAACACCTTTCCTCTCACTGTCCTTCTCTGTGGACGAATCCAGGCTCTTGCATCAAAAAACTGAGTGAATGACCAAGAGCCTGACATAACCTGGGTGCCAAGGCAGAATGGCATCTGTTATCTGAATCATCAATACCTTTTCTTCTCCTGCCAGGCCTTAAAATTATTGAACCCAAGGCCAGGGCCCTATGTATCCTCCAGAAATGTGGGTATATCCTTGTCTTTATAGTGACATTGACATCTCTTTCCTTAAATGCTTTCTGATACATCTGGTGTCTAAAATTAAGTGCCTTTACCTGTATTATTATAGTCTTAATCAGCATATATACTATTTTTACTTTATTTTCTTTAACCTGTATCACTTCATATAAGCAACTAGAGGTTGTAGAGAGTTGCTACCTGGAGGAAGAAAGTTTGACTCCATAAGAAACACAAAGATTTGGTGGGATTAACTGAATGGCAGGCATAGAGCTCTGGCTGGGTATAATTTATCCAAGAGATATAGAGTAGGTGTAAAAAAATGGGGGTGGTGGTGGTAGTGATGAAGTAGCAATATTGCTTGTTAAAGTATACTCACTTGACAAAATCTTATAACCAAAAAAAGGAAGATGGAAAATGTTTGGATAAAGTTCAATGTAGGAAGCAAAAGAAGCAATTTTTGTCATTCAAATATAGTCAATCCACTATAATGCTTGTTTGAAAAATGCAAATTTGTTTGAATGAGCATAATGCAAACTTCACATTTGCTCATGCACAGCTTTTTTTTTCCTTAAGAAACAGCAAGAATACAAGAAACTAAAACCTAACTGAACTGAGCCTAGTGGGAATGCACAATATGCATACATGTCAAACATGTATTATCTACCTCAGTTTACCATGTGTTGTCTTATAAGGTTACACTTTGCTACTCTTTTGAATTTAACTATACAGGTGTGTGTGTATGTGTGCATACACACACCTACCTATATATTCATATGAATTTCATATAAATTCCCTGACTTCTTATTGTGTCCTGGACAAAGGCTCAGAAATCAAAATCAAGAACCCCTGAAATGGAGAGAGATGGAAGGATCTGGTCTTCCTGTCTTCTTTAGTATAATGTACTACTTTCCCCTGTTCCTTAAGAGTCGATCTTTGGCAGTAAAGAATTAATTGTTGTTCTTAATGTTGCTAACCTAATGTTAATAACCTGTTCTTGAACTCAAAAAATAAAATATCAATTTATAACTCTCTCATATATGTGTAGATGTGTGTGTATGCGTGCATGTATAAATCTAATCAAATCCAATAAACATTTTTAAAGTGCCTACTATATGCCAAGCACACTTTGCTAAGCAAGGAGGATACAATTAATAAGAAGAAAGACTATCTCTGTCCTAAAGGAGCTTACATTCTAAGAGGGGCAGAGAGATAGCACACAAAAGGAGGCAGGGAAATGGGGGGATGCACAGAGGAGGGAAGACCAGGGAGTATCTTCTTCTATGGAGTTGAAACTAGGAAGAACAGCAGATCCACAGTGAAGTTAGTCCAAATGTCCTGTTTTTGTCCTCTATAAAGGAAGATACTTAGGGGAATTGGGCATTCTACCATCCAAACTTTCTATCTATCTATCTATCTATCTATCTATCTATCTATCTATCTATCTATCATCAGTCTAGCCATCTATCTATCTATATCTATCATTCAGTTCCCTCATCATGTCTAAATGCCATATTTATCATATATTCTTGTATGATAAGAGCTGTGAGGGGAAGAGGACTGGTCTAAATCATTGAACTCTCTCTCATCCCCATCCACACCTTTTGTGAAGGTGCCTTCCCCCAACCCCAGATATATGGCCCACAGAGAAATTGGCCTCTCGATCACTGTCTTTGCTACTCTTGGCCTACAGGAAGTAAGGCACAGCCTTAGGCTGCATATTCCACCCCTATTTATTGTAGTATTTATGTATTTTCTAATCATTTAACATGTATAAAACTATGCTACCATTTTTATTTTGTATATGTATATATTTAAAATGTATCACTGATGGATTTTTGGAGTGTTGTACTCCTAATCCCATTTCCCTGACAAGCTCTGTTGTTTTTATTAAACAATTTTGCATAACACAGTAATTTTTAGGAACACATTATAGCAGAACTGACTACGTTACTGACCACTTGTACAGAAAGACAAATAGATGAGGAGTTCAGAAACATGTCACAAGAAAGGCATTGTGGCCTCCACCTTTCCAAATGCTGGTTTCCCTCAAGGCTTAGCTCAATCCTCTCTAAGAATTAACTGTATGTATCTCATATGTACTGATTCATGTATGTGTTATCTTTTCCATTGGAATGTAAGTTCCTTGAGAACAGAGACTATTCTTTTTTTTATTCCCAATGTTTAATATAGTGTCTAGATATAGCAAATCTTTAATAAATGCTTACTGATTGGTTTGTTAAATTGTGCCCACATTAAAAGGTTTACTGCTTCTAGCATTATTGTAAGTTTGCTTTATCTATAACAATCTAGAACTCCAGGCTATTGAAAGAGAGGGGGGAAATGCTACAGAAAATAAGGATTCAATAACACACACTCTGGTTTTCGATGGTCCTTCATTCTTGAAAAAGACCATGACATCAGGGAAGTGATACCATGACATGCAAGTAAATTGGATTTAAGTGAGGGAGGGCTGTGCAAAATCACCAGCCTCACTTTCTCCTTCAGAGCCATCTGGGTCCAGTGGCCAGATACAGATCAGGACTATTGGAGATGGCCCTGGATGCAGTGTACTAGTAAGTACTGAAAATATGAAAGGCCTTCAGTTATGAGTCTAGGAACAGATTCTTCCTGCTTTTCATAGAGCAGCAGATAAGTATGTGGAGAGTATCTTTATCATTTATCAGAAAGTTGACCATGAGATGATGAGGGTTTTTTTAGCCGTGCCCACCTGAGGTACAAACTATATGATTCAATTCTATCAGTTTTTAGTAAAGTTCCAACTTTTCATCCTGAAGAAAAAATATGTCAAATTTTGAGTCAGTCCTTAGAAGGATTGCTTTACTTAAAATGGCGTGTATACAGGGAGTGGGGGTGGCAAGGGGAAGGAAGGGTGAAATTTACCCCCACATGCACATACTATAATAATTGTTTTTAGAATTCTAAGATGCTGGCGTTAGAAGAAATTTTAAAGATATCGTGTCAACCAAAAACCTGTATCTTATAAATGAGAAAACTGAGATCTTAGCTGAAACTAGAACTTAGTTCTCTCTACTTTAATTCTGAGATACATTCCATAACATTTTGCCACCTCAACAAAGTGGGTGAAAGGTATTCATGCGGCAGACTGGTTTTACAAGATAGCCTCTAAGGTCCTTCCCATCTCGAACACTGTGATTTTGTTTCCTTGCAGCTCTAACAATCCAAGCTTCCAAAAGTCTTGTGATTTTCTCAGTAAAACTACCCATAAAATAGTTTCATTTTGAAGAGTAATCCTCTCAATGCAAGGATTTCCCCTTCTCCTCCTTGATTTCCCCCTGCCTTGCTCTCTGAACACCTTATTTTAATTCTAGATTACCCTTCTTGGCCCCGTTTGTATCTTTACAGAGGTGGTACTTCTGAGGAGAAGTCTTAGCCAAGAGTTTGCTTTGGAAGTAATGAGGTCATCCATACCACCATCTGTTCCCTGAAAATGTCTGTAGGTAAATGACAGGCAAGACAATGGGAAGTTGGAAAATGAAGAGGTACTTCACAGGCTGACTTGGGAATGTAATAAAAACAGTTTTATCCTTGAACCAAGTGGCAGGTAGAGCCATTGCTCTGACAGTTTTGTTTCTATTCATTACTGGCTTCGGTGTGTAGCAGTCTTTTCTTACATGGGATGTTACGTTGATCATCGCATAAACTAGTTGCAATTTACAAAAAGGGAGAGACTTTTTCCTTTAGATTTGTTTGAGCTCCCCAAACATGTACTTTCTAGTGAAATGATCATGTATTATTTCTTTTTACCCAGAAAAAACTGACTCAACAAATATGTTGAGGGTGAGCACATTCTGAGCAAGGCATACAGGAGAAAAGAATATTATGAATTCATGCTCATATTGCGTTTGAAGATTTACAGGGCCAACGTTTTCTTCCCAACATCCTTGCAGAGTAAATTTAATACAGGAATTATTATTCCTGTTTCATAAATGAGGGAAGAGAGGAACAAGTGGCATGCCCAAAGTCACGCAACTAGCAACTGCCAGAACCAGAATTTGAATCCAAGTCTCCTGACTCTCAGGTCAGTGGTAATTCCAAGGCCTTCTGAAGCATAGGGAGAGAGCCAACTTCAAAAAGCAGCAACGTTAGAGAATGCATTCTAGGAAGAGGACATTTTGTTAGAACTAATCATTGGATATGTGTCTAATTCGTTTGAGGGCATCTGGTGCAAATGTTCTCAAACTCAAATTAGTTATCTTTGAGTTTATGTCACCAATCTACTGTTCACTGTTCAAATATTTGTTTCTCCTCAGAAAATCTTAGCCTCCATAGAGATCATCTAGACCAAACCCCTTAAATTAAAAATGTAGAAATTGAGTCCCAAGAGGTTAATTATTTTGCCCACCATTATATAAATAGTGACAGCTAAGATTTAAACCCAAACTCCAGATGCAGTGTGCATTTTACTGCACCGTATCACCTTTTCAATTGTTAAAGCTGATCACTTAAATGAAAGATACTGACTGTGTATGCCTGAGTTGGTGCAAGCTCCTCCTTTTCTAGATGAGAAAACTGATGTTTATGGAAGGCATGGAGATGATGTCCTAGGATATTGATTCTCTCCTAATTGTACCTCCTGCTGCCTCCATTAGATGCCTTGTCACTCCCCAAGACCTTTTGCCCTCATCAGGATACCTTTGTTTTCTTCAGATTGGTCATTTGCCTTGACGGTGTATGGTAAAGATAAAAGCCCCTAGATAGCAACATCCCTCCCAGATGAGCCACAAAATTTACTCCTACTCTTAAGCAAACCCACATCCAGAGATCTTGGCCATCTCCCTCTTCAGTGACCAACCCAACCTCCTTAGTGACCAACTCAGCCTAAAGCGTCTTTCAGTAACCTCTGTGTCCAAGAAAAGTTGGTCAGAAAAGATTTATGCTTTGTTCCCAGAAGATCTGTTAATCAAGGCGCCACTGTATTTCCAACTTTCTATTTGTTCTTACAGTTTGAACTTTAGTATAGAAACAATTTCACTTGTGGGTATGGGTCAGTAAACTCACTATGAAGTACCCGATCATTTGACACTCTCAAAGGAAGGTATTTTAAATCAATTGGAATGACAGAATAGAACACCTGTTGCCAAGATTTCAAAATATAAACGTGTTGCATTTCTATGAAATGATAACCATGAAAGAGTAAAATCATTTTTATTAAAAACAAAAACCAGGAAAAGAACTAAGAAATTCAAAAGAAGAAAAAAATACTAAAAACCATAGGGCAATAATGAATTTTTTTTTTATGTTTATAATACATAGTGCAACTATTCACGTATATACATAAACATACAAATAAGTTAGGATATGCAATCCCGCAGCCTTTGACATTTATGGAGTCATTAATTAAAACCATTTATAAAGATCACATTTACTAAGGAAGTAAAATTCCCTCATGTTAATGTTTTATGATGGAAACCCAAGATAAAATTTGCAGTATTTATATTTGCCAAAGTGAAAATCAAAAACTATTGCTATAAATTCCTTCCTCAAGGCTAGGTTGGGGAGGAAGGGGAGGTGGAAGAAGGGGAAGAGGAAGAAGATTATGACCAATAATTATTCACTTTTCTATAAGGCTTTATTTCTTATAAAATGTTTCCTTCACAAAAACTGCATGAGGTACAGTGTGTAAATATTGATGCCTTCACATTATACAAAATCAAATCAGGTAAACAAGCACTTATTAAGCACCTACTACATGCTGGGCACTGTGCTAAATGCTGAGGCTACAAAGGAAAGCCAAAAACAGGCCCTACCCTCAGGGAGCTCACCATCTAGTAAGAGAAATTTTAAGCAAGCAACTAAGTACAAACAAGATATAGAAATTGCAAGTAATATCAGAAGGAAAGTGCCAATATTAAGGAGGAATGGGAAAGTTTTTTTGCAGAAGGTAGGACTTCAGTTGAATCCTGAAGGAAGACAGTGAAGCAAGGGGACAAAGATGAAGAGGGAGAATATTCCAGGCATGAGGGGACAACTTGTGAAAATGCACAGAGTACCTGGGGCAGCTAGGTGGCTCAGTGAGTAGAGCACCAACCTTGGAATCAGGAGGACCTGAGTTCAAATCCAGTCTCAGACACTTGACACATGTACTAGCTGTGTGACCTTGGGCAAGTCACTTAACCTCAATTGCCCTGCCAAAAAAAAAAAAAGAAAATGCACGGAGTAGGGAGATAGGATATTATATATAAGAAACAGCAAGGAAGCTAGTGTCACTAGATTGAAGAGTACATGAAAAGGAGCAGATATAAGAAAACTAAAAAGGAAGGAAAGGGGATAGATTATAAAGGACTGAAAAGGTCAAACAGAGGACTTTTTAAATTTGATACTGCAGGTAAAAAAACCCATTGAAGTGGCTATTGTACTAATTATATTTATTTCATTAGATTATTTTTTTAATTCTTTATTTTGGAGGGGGGAAGGCAGGATGATTGGAGTTAAGCGACTTGCCCAAGGTCACACAGCTAGTGTGTCAAGTGTCTGAGGCCAGATTTGAACTCAGGTCCTCCTGACTCCAGGGCCGATGCTCTACTCATTGTGTCACCTAGCTGCCCCAATTAGATTATATTAATATGAATTTTATGTTATTAATATAAGCTAACACTTCAAGGATCTGTTTTTTTCATTCATGTGAGAATTAATTTCCCCAATGAAGACTGACATCCATCAGCGTAAGTAATTCATTGAATTGTCTTCCCTTACTCAAAACTTTTCCTTCCTTCAAAAAGCTACTAGGCTAAGTCATAAAAACACATTCACAGACCTACATCTGGCTAGGGCTTGAGGTCACTCTAGCTTGGAGGAATTGCTGGAGTTTACACTATGGTGAAAGAGGCTTCAAGAATCCAGATTCATTTCCACATCAAGATAGGGCATCAGAATATAACTTCAGTGATGGAATCGTCATCATCATCATCACCATCATCATCATCCTCACTCTCAAATTCAAATCTATCGTTCATCTCTTGGATATAAGGAGGTGATAGGAAACAACGAGCAAGGTCAATGAAAGCCAGTATGCATATTGTGAATGTCATGATCTTCTTGTGACCTGAGACTATTATAGTGACTGAGAAGGCTCAGTAAGAACCCTAAAACTCTAGCTAGTTGGACTCTGGCAGTAATATTACTTTCTGGACCAA
>CM053625.1:6792282-6809170 GCA_028646595.1 Phalanger gymnotis
AAGGGAGAAAACTGAATAATGGGGGACAGGATAGGAGGGAGAAAAATATAGTTAGTCTTTAACAACATGAGTATTGGGGAAGGGTTTTACATAATGATAAGTGTGTGGCCCATGTTGAATTGATTGCCTTCTTAGCGAGCGTGGGTGGGAAAGGAAGAGGGGAGAGAATTTAGAACAAAATTTTAAAAGCAAATGTTCAAAAAAAAAGTTTTTGCATGCAACTAGGAAATAACATATACAGGCAATGGGACATAGAAATCTATCTTGCCCTACAAGAAAGTAAGGGAAAAGTAGATGGAGGGGAGTGGGGTGACAGAAAGGAAGGCTGACTGGCGAACGGGGCAATCAGAATATATGCCATCTTGGTGTGGGGAGGGGAAGGTGGGAATGGGGAGAAAATTTGTTATTCAAAATCCTGTGGAAATCAATGCTGAAAATTAAAAATATTAAGTAAATAAAAAAAGAATGTAAACTTGAGATTAGGAGGTGTTTCATTCTTAGTATTTGCAATTCCAGCACTTAGCATAGTGCCTGACACATAGTAGGTTATTAATAAATAATTACAGTTTGCAGTTGTGGAAATTGAAACTCAGAGATATTAACTGACTTGCCCAAAGTTACATAGTTAATTATCCTAAGGGAGCTACATAGTGATAACTAATGAATTTCATTTTATAGCCACGGGTGGCCAGGAACAGAGGCAGTCAACAACTGGAAATTATCTAATATAGAAGAAACTGTGGCATCACTGGCCACACATTAAGATGTTTTGGGTTCTACTCCTGGTTCCATGACCTGGAGTAAATCTCTTTCTCTTTCTGCACCCCAGTATCATCATTTATAAACACGGCTAACAATATTTACAGTAACTTCCTCACAGGGTTATCATGAGGATCCAAATGATGTAAAATGTGCAAAGCACTTTGTAAACTATGAAGTTTAAATAACAGTTAAGTAGGACTAACTGTCAGCTACTCTTATTGTTCTGAGAAGGTTGAACATGAAATAATGAATTTTTAGTCCATAACAACTCCACATTGTTATTGACTAAGTAATCAGCGATGAATCATACGCATTGGAGTGGGGTGGGTGGGTTTCCACACAGATTCAGTGATGGAGCTCTAAAGCACTGAACTATATTTGCTTCTAATAACAGTAGTAAAAATAGTGGTACTAGTAATCCTTTAATTAATGCATTTCCTTGAAAGATAAAACCAAAAAGAAAACTTATTTTCCAGTGATTTCCTATTTATCAGCACTAAATAAGGTATAAAATGGAGATCCATGCCTGCTAAAGATATTGATGAAGGAAAACTCTAATTGATAATAGTCAATAGTAAAAATCAGTAGTAATAATTTTAGATAGCTGGCATTCCTGGGAAACTTGGATTGCTGGGAACAGCTGGTAGGGTTAGCTTAAATATGACATAATATTTCTCACCTTTCACCCCTTTCTCATGGACTGAAGGTAAGCTGTGTCTACATAACCCCCAAAACTTAGTGCATTGGAACAAAAAATCAATTAATATCTGGATGTTTTTTTTAAATATTTTAGCTTTGGTACCATGTAGACATACCAGGATGATCCTTAATTTGCTCATTAATGACAGGTGCCCAGGTGTTTCTTTGCCATATAGACATAGCCTTGAATTCAGGGAAAGTGACAGCTGCAGTTGAGCAATTTCTCAACTGTAAGTAGATTGTGATTGTTTTGTTCTTTTAATGTGAGTTTGCAGGTGCTTATGTTTCGAGCAAGATTTCAGAAATAAAAAAGGGAATGACTAATAATGATGACTAAATAATGCCTGATTGTGCAAATTGCATTCCATGTAATATGGTATGTGTCTGCTTTTGATAATTCGAGATAACCATGACCCTTTCATTTAACTGCATGTGTGAGAAATAATGTCTACTTTATAGCTATCCTTTGAAAAATCTGGTGAATTTTTACCCAAGAAATCATATTAATTCCTACTTGCATATTAAACATGATCTGCTCTTTATGGGATTCAAGGTGGATGGGGATATTGATTACAGAACAATATCGATATCATATAGTAATGATCTGTTGATTTCAGGGGGACAGTCTTTGCTGTGGCATACATAATAATAGTTCCACAACCTCTTATCAGCTCTCAATTCAATGTTAATAGAAGTGTCTCCTAATAACATCCTAATTGTGTGTGTGAGAGAGATATTGACGACTGCAGCCTATCTTCCACATCTTTGCTTCCAAACCACAATGATGCACTCTCATAGGAATAATATAAGAGTTGCCATATCAGATGACCTCTGCTACATGTTAGCAGTACTCATAAATACTAATCTGGCAAATTCAATCTCTTTTGGCACCAGAAGGGCAGTTTAATTCTAGATGCTTCAACCCCAGTTCTCAGAGAGAAGAGTATTAAAGTAGTGCTGATACAGCTATCAGATCAAATACAGTTTCCCTGATTCTGCCTGGAATGGATTAAAATGTAGGTCTCTCTGATCAAAGGGCAGTGAATGAAAGCAATATACTCTCTGGTATCCCTGAGTGAGTTGCAGAAACTCAGTAAGGCCTAGATATGTGTTCTTTTCCTTTACGGGATGAAGTCTGTCTCACTCCATCCATCTGGGGCTGTCGATGATGATGGCTCCCCCCACTATCTACATTATGGAAATGATGGGCTAAAATCTAAGTGGCTGATCATTTGTAAACTCTAAAAGGAGCCACCCAAACTCCCCAAGTCTAGAGGCAAGCAGCTCCGTGCAATTATCTGTTTTGAAGGAGTACGTTGATTTGACATTCTTAAGAAGTCACAGACGTCTGATTTCATAATATAATTTGAAGAAGTAAAAAAGGCAAGTTAAACATTTGCTTACACATATAATGTTTACATGTGTTCAAAGAACTTTCCAAAAACTTTGCAGTCTCATCCAACTGCATCTTTTTTAAGCCTTCTTCGCTCTCTTTGGTTTGCAAACAAATCCAGCAGCACATTCAACCGCAAATTGATTTACTTTTGGGGAACTCCTTGAGTTTCACGACTTTCTTCGTGCTGTTTAATGTACACACAGATGCAAAAAAGAAAAAACAATTTCCTAACACAGGAACACAAATCTGGCATCCGGAGAAGTCTATTTTACATTTATTCTCAAAGTGAAGGAAAGGGAAAATGGATTGTAATCCAGATTACCACAGACTATCTAGGTGACTTTTGGCACCCCACAGGATGACAAGACTGACATCTATTTTCCAAATGCCAGGCTAAAAAGCAGAGGTGAGTAGAGGAAGCAAGAGTTATCTTGAATCCCTGAGACCAAAGTTTGAATCGTGGTTCTGCTCAGACTGCCAAGGGCTACCTGTTTGATGCTGAATAATCAAGCAAATAATCAGAAAGCATTTTTGAGCACCTACTATGTGTCAGGCATTGTGCTATATACTGAAAATTAAAAGTCAAAAATGAGATTATCCCTATCCTCAAGGAGTTTACATTCTCTCCCCAAATCAATTCATTTCTCTCACCCTCAGTTTCCTCATCTGTAAAATGCACTAACAACCTCAAAGTGCTATTATGAAAAAACCCACTTCGTATACTTTACTACAGAAACTTTTGTTGATATCACAACACATCAGGAAAAAAGCATCAGTTACTATAAATTAGGATAGTATACATATTATATAAAAATATACAATCATTAGTATATTTTGAACAAGTTTAGAAATGAACCCTAACTGGTTTGAATCTACTCAGATAATGCTGAGATTTTCTAAGATTTAACAAATGGAAATCATTGTATTTAAGGTCCCTCTTGAGTAGCTAAAACATCCCTGAGTAATTAATATGTATTGATGTTGCAGAGCCCATGGTATGTTGGAATAATCTAATAACTTGAATTATAGGATATGTATAAGCTTACAGAGTACTTTGCTTTCCTCCTAAAAAGCCCTGCAAGGAAAGTGGAGCAAATGCTACGTCCCTGTTTCACAGAAAAGGGAACTCAGATATAGAGAGATTACATGATTTTTCCCAAGGCCATACAACTAGCTAGTGAGAGGTTAGAGATTTGAATTCAGATCCTCTGATTTTTAAAGCAATGCTCTTTTTCACTATAAAACACTAATTTCCCCTCAGGCGTATGACTCAAATGATTCATTAAATGATTTTCATTTTCCTGTGTCTGGGAGATTCCAAAATTGCATCATCTCTCCTCTCACTGTCTTTCTCCTCCTTCCCTATTTCCCCTCTGTTCCCCTCACTTCCATCCTAATAGATCACTCCCACTGCCACTGGAGTTACCAACCTATACTCCAACTACTGTTGACTCCAACCTAGAGTGTTGTATATAAGGATATTCTGAAGGGGCAAAGGGCAGAGATGACCAGAAAAGGAGGGAAGGATGAGACTACAATTTCTTTCTTTTCAATAGACCCAGCTAGCTGTTAATCAGTGCAGGGAACTCAGATATTCCAAACTTTTCTTTGGATGGGGAAATTGGAGATTTTTAAATGCTCTTTGCCTCATTGGATGTGCAGAATAGTAACTGCATGGGTGTGTATGTGGGGGAGGGGTACTTCTTTCATTCCTCTACTCCAAATCCTGCTGCTGCCCTTTATTCACATTGGCCCCTATAACAGGCTACGAAAGAAGTGAAAGTCAGATCCTGATTGAATAGTTACGCTGAAATGCAATGTTAACTGGCATGAAATTAAGGAGGCCAGAGCTTACAAATAAACATATGTCTTTCTATCATCCTGGAATCTGAGCATGAGTAAGAGAATAAAACATATGGCAAGAGACCTTGCGGGGTTTATTGAAAAGTTTTAAAATAATAGAGTGTCCAGGCCCCAAAGAATGACTAAAAAAGGTCTTGTGTGTTTTCAACCTTGTTGGCAGCCTGGACGTCTTGGGCAGCACTGATATGCAGTCGGAGCATTGCTATAAAAGCCCGAAAACCCACAGAGCTAATAGGAACCAGGCAGAAAAAGTGAAGTCAAAACCAGGAATTTGTCAGCAGAGGCTTCCAGCTTGGTTCAGCTGTGTGAGGTCTGGTTGAGTCACGCACTGCCACAGATTGGACTGGTCCACATAGCACAGGACCAGACTGAAGGACTTGGCAGCTGCACCCTAGGCCTCAGCTCCAACACTTTCCTGGTGTCTCTATCCAAGTGGGTGGGTCTGCCAAAAATCTCTCCCTATTTGCTCAAGACTCATCTTGATTCTTAAGTCCCTGTCCCCTCTGCACTGGAGTCCCTGTATATGTGCTGCCAATAGAGGTGAGTGGCTTCCCTATTCCCTGCTCCCCAGCACTTCACTAAGGATATCAATGACACAATGAATGACAGGCCCCAAGGACTGGTCCAAACAGGTCTGTGGCAGAAAGCCTGAAAGAGTCATGTTGGGAAATTAGGTAGAGGGTACAGGTAAAGTGGGTTGCACAAACAAATAGCCAGAGACAGAAAAGATCCAAATATGCATCATATACCGTGGTGAAATAGGTGTGGACACTGGCTTCCATGATAATTTCATTGTCATGTCGACAGAGAATTAATTGAGTATTTAATCCCTTATATTAAAAAATTAAGAAAAAAGTAAACAATACAGTAATAACTTTGAAGAACTGGACAGCCATCCATCAACAGTAAAATGAATAGCCCTCTTTTTTAATTGAGTCATGCAATAATTTTTTTCTCAATTGTTCCAAAATAAATAGAGATGAATGAGTTATTACCAGATGACTAACAACAGTATGATATTAAGTCATTGGTCTCTGTCTAAGGACCAGAAATACAGACAAATACAATTTAATATTATTACCTAGTTTTACAAAAAAGAAAACAAAGTTGGATAAAATATTGTTATGGAGGCAATTTTAGGTCCCAGTGACCACTGCCTTGGAACAGAGGAGAGTAAATGAGCTCATCTTTGGACAATTAGATAAGGAATTCTAGACTAGCTGCAGAGCAGAGCCTTAAAAATCTTTCATTCTCCCTGTCTGGATGCATGCTTAGTGCAGTTTCTGAAAGTAGCAAAAGCTACTAACTCAGATCCAGCAGACAATTGTGAACACCTTACACATGTAAGAATGAATACATTGGGGGTGAAAGAGGCAGGATTTAACATTGCATATAATGCAGCACAAAGCTCTCCTTTTAATCCACTTGACCTTTCTGTCTACGATCTCTCTTCACAGGTTTCTCTGCTTATCATATTGTGTAGGCCGATTTGCCCTGTTCCCTCTGCCATGCCCTGGCAAGCAGCAGTCCCTGGTTGGAGTGCTTGGGCAATCCCTTGTCTACTCAATCCAGTTTACCCCACACACACCCCACCCCACCTCCATATTCCTGGTAAAGCAGGAATATCTCCTGGGGGTTATCTATGTACTCCATGCCATATGGGGCATTATCTAGATATAGCTTCTCCCACCTCAATATCCCATAGCACTCTCCTTAATCCTGCCTGCTATATTGACAGGCAGTTCATTTCTAAGAAACAGTGTTTGCGACATGTAGTCGGCAATATGGTAGCATTAAGCAGGCTGATGTTCATGGAAGTTAATGTTTCCAGGGCAAAGTCCTAACTCAGGTATCACTGACCACCTGATTTTAATCTTTACCCATTGTAGAAAAGTTTCATAGTGAGGCTTAGTGACAATATTATTGATGATGTAGTAGTCATATCAGGACGCTTCTGTGTACTGTTATGTCAGTATTTTTTCATACTTTCATTCTAAAGCAGACCCTAAAGCTGTTCTGTGGGCTGCCAAATGGTCTCCTCAATATCTTTGGTTGCCCTTTCAGCTGAACACACACGCACCCACACACACACCCACACACACACACACACACACACACACGCACACACACACGCACACATCATCATCATCATCCTGTGGGAGAGGGGAGTCAAACCTACTGGTTCCCTGAGTTGAGTACCAATTAATTCAAGACAATCAAACTGTTTCTCCATGTAGAAACAAGTCCAACGTTCTCAGAATCTTGACAAAATTAATAGTAAACGTAAGTGAGTAGAAGAGGAATCCTAGTTCCACCAGATAATGGTAAGGCAAAGATTTTTCAAGCACATTTACATGTATATAAATGTGTATATGCCTGTAGGTATTCTATGCAGAAGTATAAGTTATAAATTATGAATGTCTACATTAGTTTCACAGTTAAGCTGGTCTTGACTCACAGATACTTTCATATTGGCAAATGAACTTCTGGTAAACATAATGTCATTATATTATGTTTTTAATCAGTATTTGACATTTTTCTGAAAAGAAGAAAAATGAAAGAGAAAGACAAAGTTTCCTGAGTTTTTCTTTCATTATCTTAAATTCTGAAACTTTCATCATTCCCCATATATTTTCTACACATCTGAACAGATGGACAGTTGACCTCCAATTGCCTACATATGATACTAAGACAAACAGGCAACATTTTTTAAAATGAAAATTATCAACATGTGGTCATACTGAAAATAATATAATAGAGTGCTAACATTCAAAGGATCCTTAGAGTCACAGAATGACAGAACTGGAAGAAGACTTACAGATGATCTAGACTGATGTTTTCAACACGCGTGCATGTGTGTGTGTGTGTGTGTGTTTGTGAGTGCATACTCATTGGGGAGAAAGTGTATTAAATTGAATCCTTTGGCCGTGTCATGGAACTTATGGGCCTCATCAAAATAATGATTTTAAATGAATAAAATCACACACTTAATATTAAGGAGGACACCAGTTATGTGGGAATATAATTATCAAAAACATTTTTTTAAGTTTGTAGGTCCCAGGTTAAGAATGCCTGATCTTGGCCAAGTCTTCCACTTGGCAGATGGGATATCTGAGTTCTACAAAAGGGAACTAAGTTGCCAGAGTCATAAAGGTAGCATGTGGCAGAGCCAGGACTTGCACCAGGATTCTCTGATTTCTTGCCCAGTGCTCTATCCACAATGCAGCCCTGTTTCTGTGACAATATAGCTGGTGGATTGACTGAATTTTTCACTTTTTAATTAGAGGTTTTATTGTCATGAAAATTGACAGCCTGGAAATTGACAGCCTGAGGTAACGATTTATTCTAGGACCATAAGTAATCATTTTATTTCCTAACAGAAATAATAACAGTCAGACGAGAGTTGCACTATCAAGTGAAATAGAAGATTGAGACAATTATGTAGATGCTTCACACTCAATTTTTTCCCACATTCCTTAAAAACATATTCTCCCCCTACCTAATTCCCAGATATATCCAAACAATTGATGGAGACTTGTTTTTTTGGAAAGGATGATGATATGAAAGGGTTATTTTAGGTTGAGACATGAAAGGTTACTAAATTAACTGCAGATATTAGGTTTTGGTGATTTTAATTGGAGTTTGTTTAATACATTCAAAGTATCATTTCCCCTAAAATATTTAAAATATAAATTCATATAATTTTATAAAAACTATTTCATTAATTTACTTAAATAGCTCACATGACAGTGAATTATTTGGGTCTGTTAGAAGAAAGATAATTATAAATCTGATTAAGTTTCTATTATTTGAATTGTCCTTCTGCTATGGATAGGAAGTGTGAAATATACCAGGTATTATTATAAGGAGTATAATCAATTTTAAGGAAATAGACCAGAACTTAGATGTTCTATAATGCAAAGTTTATTCCTATATGAGTGGGGAGAACTATGATATTTATTAAATGAGGAAAGAATGTGTTGCTTTTTTTTCTACTTCTAGTAAGCTGCTCTTCTAAGAATGATCAAAACGAAGCTAAAGCAATACAGGGAGGAGCAATGCATTTGAAGTTGATAGGGTGAGGGCAGCACTTAAAATGGCAATTGACCTGAAGTTTCTCCTCTCAGGGCAGTCAAGGAAAGAGGAGCCAGAGTTAGATCAACAAGAGGCACATCAGAACCTTGAATGCCTTTGCTCTCAGGAACAATGACAAACAACAAATAAACTAGTGCAGGTTTTAGCTTGAGACTAAAGCCAGGATCAAGGAGGTTTAGCAGTGTGGTACCTTGTAGTAGGAAGGCCAAATTTATGATCTCAAAAAGGATCATATATATATTCGAATGGTTCAAAATCGCAAGGTATGTAGAATTCTCTAAGAAGAAGACATCAAGACATTTATTCAGGCCCCAGGGCAACAAATTAGCGAACCTGCCTCCCCATTCCAACATCGTGATCACAAGCCTCCAGGCCCAGTAGGCCCGCCTCACAAGAGTAGCCAGGAGGTCACAGAAAAATAAGATGGCATAAATCATATTCACTGGCCTCAAGTCCTTGCTCGAACTCCTGGGTCCACACACAGGTTGGGTCGGCTCTGCTTTGGCTTTAGCTGTAGTTTGTTGCCTCTCCTCGCAGTCAAGCCTCTGGCGTTCTCAAGCCTCGCCTCAACAAGCAGAGACCAGAGAACAGAGACCATTGGTTCCCGAGTTGGCCCCTCTGAAGTCATTAATCTATGCCCACACAGGTTTCACGTATGATAGAGCTTTGGGCCTGGGGCTTAGCACTTAACAGGTGAAAGTACTCTCAAGGTATACAAAAGCCAAACTCCTCAAGGGCATCCCTTAAACTAAGTACTAAAGAGCCCATTTTGCATTACTGACCTGTGGTCATAAGACCTGTTATCAGTTAAGTAAAATAAGGGGCATAATGGATAACAATAAAATTAATAAAAACAATAGTAATATTTACATAGCACATTAAAATCAGTATTTTTAAAAAAATTCACCTTATTTGATCTGAGAGAAAGAGACAGAGACAGAGAGCAAGAGCGAGAGCGAGAGCGAAAGAGAGAGCGAAAGAGAGAGAGAGAGAGAGAGAGAGAGAGAGAGAGAGAGAGAGAGAGAGAATTAGGGACAGGCAGAGATACAGACAGAGATAGAGGCAGAGAGAGAGATTAAATTTGATATAATGGACACTTACCAACTATTACCCAAAGCAGGCTCTTTACAAATTACATTCCCTGAAACACACACGCGCGCGCGCACACACACACACACACACTAATAAGAACATTGAGGGTTAACAAAATGAAAGGATGTGGCCTTTGCCTACTTTAACAACACAGTACTAATGTTGACCACGAGGGCTCCTTTTAGTGTTGACTTGATTTATGTTGTTGTAGACATCTTTTACATTGTTTTTTCTCACTGTTTTCTTTAGTCTACATAGTTATTCATTCTTAAAATCAACGTAAGGTTATGATAACCCCATTCTATTATGTGATTTTCATCTCCCAAAACTATATTAAGTACCCAGTAGTGTACAGTGTATAATCCTTAAAAACAAACAAGCAAACAAACCTATAGAGAAGGTTTACGTGCTATTGCTAGGGGATAAGAAAAGGGAGAATGAAAAAGATGGTAATATATCTTCTTAATGGATGGTAGGGACCAACTTTAAAGAGAAGAGGTATTAACAGTGAAAAAGAGGAAATTTTTCTGGTACCTCAAAGAACACCAGGGTTCCCTGAGCACCATGACACTACTCATTCAAATGAGTATCTCGCTTCAAAATGCTCATCTTTGGAAATTACTCACTTAGTCCAAAGATTTGCCATTGCCTCAAAATTTCTAAGTTCCTTTTTGGATACCCCCTTCAAACACATTTTACAAGGCATAGAAAGTAATAAAAATAATAACAGCAATAATAAGGATAAAGATGATTACTAGAGTTTATAAGGCATTTTAAAGTTAGCAGAACTTTATAAATATCTTATTTTATATTCACAATAACTCTAGAAGAAAGAAGTATCATTAGCCACATTTTAAGGATGAAGAAACTGAAGCAGATTTCAATTAAATGACTTGCTCACAGTCACATGGTTAGTAAATGTCTTAGGTGTGTAAGCATCCTAGATGTGAAATGAGGCCTTTCTGAGTCTACATCCAGTCCTCTATCCACTGTGCCACTTAGCTTTCCCTCCAAAAAGAATCAATTTTTTTTAGTCACTCTATTCTCTTAAAAACATTTTACCTAAAATGGCACATAATTTGGTTCTCCTCATTCATTCAACTTTCACCCAATGAATTTTGGCTGCTTCAACAAATCAAATTCTCTACTTTTCCTCTTAATAAATGAAGATTTGATAAGGGTGAGGAGATTCCAAAGAAGTTGCCACTAACTCTGAAGGCAGAAAGCATATGTAGGGTGCTCCATGTGTTGTGAGAGCTCTCCCTTATGTGTAACATTAAGGTGTTGGTGTGGCTTGAAGGGAGACAGGATAGACATCTCTAACCTCTTTGCATTCCATGCTTTGCTAAGAGATTTGAATTCCCACCAGGAAGGGAAGTAGGAAGCAATTTGCTCTCTTCAGAGAGAAGGAGTACTGGCTAAAATTATATTTGTATGCTCCCTTAAATATTCTTATTCTAGAGGGTATAATTTTCAGCTTTGATCCAACTTCTGATTGCTTTTTCATTGATAGCAAGTAAAGGATCTCAAGTTTTATATCCAATGCTTGACTACTTTTTCTACCATTTCTATCCAAAATGACCCCACGATACTCAGTCAAGAAAATCAATTAACCAATTCTATAGCCAAATGGAAATCAGAGAAAGTATACATATAATAATACATACTAGACAATAACATATAACTATACAATACAAAATGAAGGAGCTGTCCTATTGGAATTGAGGTAACTTATCTCAATCAAAAGAGAGTCCTGGAAGTCACCCAAGGAGAAATTCCCCAAAGTCTCTAGCATAACAATATGGGCATAGAGATATGATAGCAACTGCCAGATCCTCTTAGGTAAGCTTCTCCCCAGAGAATCTTCAGCAACCTTAAATTAGGATTGGCCTTGTCCATCTTCTCTCTTGACATTGAAGACCAGAAGCAGCCAAAGAAACTTCAGAGCCCAAAACTACAAGGAGATTTGGAGCAAACTCAAAGAAGACTGAAGAGACTGGAGAGACTCTCCTCTCTCCCACTCCACCAACTCTTCCTTACCTCTCATGCAGTACAAAGCCTTTATCTCTACCAATGAAGAGAGAATCTCATAACAATGGGCTTTGACACTTGGAGTACATTCCTCCCCTGCACTGAAAATCTATACAGTCCCTTGCAAAGATCTTTAAGGCAAGTCCAAACACAAGTATAAACATGATCATCAGTGCTTTAAGAGAACAGGGATGATTTTTCTGACATTTCAGGTAAATAACTTTTGGCATTGTTGAAATTGAAACAAAACAAATACATATTAATGTTACATGCAGTATAAATGAGCATGTAATCTAGTGTTTAATAAACCAAAAAGATACCAGATATTTAGGCAAAAACTTGCTATTTGACAAAAATTGATGTGAAAACTGGAAAGCAGTCTGGCAAAAACTAGGCATAGAAATTGGTACGTGATATAAATCTAAACTTTTTTACTTGCCATTCAAAGCCCCCCACATTTTGTGCCTATCTTTTGTATTCAAACTCATCTCCCAACCCTGACTAACTATACTCACTAGGGTCTTCATTCCACTATCTACACTGTCACCACAAGCCCTTTTGCTCATACTCTTTATCCATTTTAAAATTCCTACAGCCCTATGAATTTTTTTCCCAATTTAACCATCTCCCCATTTTTCAAGATCAAAGCCCAGTCCTCATTTCCTCCATAAAGCTTCATGAAGCTTCCTGACTTTTCCAGTCCACTTAGCTTTATGAAATTGCTATAATATGAACAATATGATCTAGCACATGATTATACAGTGTTTTCTATTATCTTTTAGTTATTTCATGTGTCTTACGTCCCTAATAAAACTAAGTTTGTCGAATGTAAAAACCATTCTTAACACTCTTGAGCCTGTCAAACTGGACAAGTCTCTACTTCTTATAACTGCAGTTTTCATTGCTCAGGCTTCTCAGTATGTCTAGAATACCCTCCCTTTCTTTCTATACCATTTTGGGTTTTAACCATCCTTTAGGGCTGACCTCAAATAATGCTTTTTATATAAATCTTCTCTAATCTCCCTGCTTGGTAACAACTTGCTCCATCAAACTTCACAAAAAACCATGTTTTATAAATTGATTTATTTTGTATAATTTAATATTATATTTATAATTGTGTCAGACTTCTATTAGATTATTAATTCCTTAGGCATGGGTTATATGACATCTCAATGTTGCATCACCCCAGAATTTCACACAGTGCTTTACCCACAATGGATACCAAAAAGTTCTTCTCATCACTTATTAATCATCGTATTATATTTTATTGTATGATATATCATCTCTATTTCTTCTTTTGTGCCTACCCACTAGGGAAATCATAGGAACTTGACAAATATTCCTTGACTCAACATTATTTTAAATAACAATCAGCAAGCTTGATGACCTTGAAAAGATAACTGATGAGAGAAACCTCAGAATGCCATATGCCCAGTCTTGATAGTTCCTCTATGTTGGAATGTCTATTTAGCATCTGTTCTAGGAATGGAAGGTAGTGTATGATGTTTTAGATCTGATAATGATTCAAGAGAATGTTCAGACCTATTGATTTCCCATGATGAATTGGGCAGGCTATCAGAAAGAGAAGAGAGAGTGTGATGTGTGAAGAGAGCAGAAGAACTCCTTATTTAAATTGGGATCATGCTATAAGCCAATCCAGGCCCTTACATCCAAAAGACTTCATCTGTACCATACACATACTTAACTTTTGTATCTCTAAAGAGTCAAAAAAGATTGGTTTCTACTTGTCAAGGTGGATGAGATTTGAAGAAACTCCATTTTTAGGTCATCATTGTTTGAATATATTTGTTGTCAGTTTCTATGTCCAAGAGTTCAATGATGGACTTAGACAATGGTTAAATGTGTCTGAATCTACCTCAGCCACAGTCATAAAAGTTATAATTTTTACATCTAGGACCTCTTTCTCAGAGAGTTGAGGTCAGCATCCTGAGTGGAGGTGGTGATCAAGGTGGTTTGACTTGCCTGGCACAGGTCACCTCTTTTCTATGCCCGAGGTGGTTTCCTGCTTTGGCTTTTCTTCCCTTTTGATGTTAGTTGGTCACGATGGTGGTGGTGGGTATGACAGACTTCATCTCCACAATGTTTATTACTTTCAATGATGGCTGCAAATAAAAAGATATTCTCAGGGCTACAGATCTGGGTAACAGTGCTAGTCCTGGCTCCCTTAGTCTCATGATTCTAAGCTATCTCTAACACTTTATGATGATGATTACCCTGAATAAATCTCAATCAGTGATCCAGGTTTGAGTGAGGCAATATAGAGAAATGCCAATCATAATGAAGCATAGCAGCGACTCTTTGTGCTTGGAGACTACTATAATAGTTGACAAGAATCCAGAAATATTAGTCATTTATGTTTTCATAATATCACTAAATTGGCACCGGAGTCTATGTGATGAAAAAATTTCCATGAATCTTAAAAATATATGGGGTGGCATTGGGCTTCAGGCTTGACCCTAGTTAACATTGTCATAATGACCGACTTGACATGGAGTATGACAGAGCGGATGGTTCTTTTTCATGCTCTGTTACCATAAGAAAGGAAGGAAATGAACAACAAATCTGAAATACTCCAAGTGTTCTGACCATTGAAGTGGGCAAGCCATAAACGTAAGTTAAATGAACTAAGAACATTAATCTTCTCATATGACAATGTTATATTATTACAAAACTGGAAACTGGTATCATTAGTTAGAGAAAATCAATTTGGGGTGGAGGGGGCAGTCAAGAATATGTTCAACCAAAAGGTCCACAACAACATACTGCTGAACAGTGCAAGACTACCATAATGATAAATAAGCAAACAAATAATATATCCTCCTTCCTAGATCAGACAAAAGAAAAGAAATTAAAAATACTAAAATTTAAAGAGAAACAAATAAAAGCCCTTGAGGTTATTGAAAGTCTTAACTTCATGAAGCTCCAGAAATTACATTTAATTATAAACTAGATGACAAAAACAATACCAGTATTGGAAAAAAAATTGAAATAGGTGATAAGCATACTTAGAATGGAATTCTGAAAAATCTTTTTAAATTTGATAGAAAACTTACCTAGTATATCAATTATATACCAAAGAAAGGAAATTCAAATGACAAAATTGTCATGAATTAACCATCTCATAATATTTGACAGAAAATATAAAAACATTTCAGGACCTGAACATAGCAGTATATGTGTTACAAATTACTATAGTTAGAGCCATGGGACAAAAGGTTGAACTTTCAAGGAATAATTCTAGCAGGCTTGAAAGACCTGGATGGTAGAAATGACTGGAAGGAACTCCTAAAGATCTTTTGCAAGACTTTTGAAAGGATGCAACACTAACTACCTGTTGTACATAGTATACAACTTGAACATCTTATTACCAAACAAGGGACAACAAAAAAGAAAGCTAGAATGTAGTAAAGAAAGTAAAAGTGAATCAGAAATTCAGATGTCCTCAAGGAGCAACTAAAAGGAAAGGTAGGAGGCTATTCAAAACTTCAGAGCAAAGCAAAGGATAAAATGAGCAAGTCAACATACATGAAAAACTTTATCGTAGATGTAGGAGAGGTAAAAAAAATTGAGCATTAAGATAAAAACCCTGAAGAAAGAGGACATAAAATGATTGCTGGTTGCCTATATGGTCACAAAAAGTCCAATACAAGGAAAATGAAAGATTGGGACCAAATGTGAAATAGAAAGCTTTTGAACCCTTCGTACAATGAAGGAAAGAAATTTCTCCAAGGGAGGTGATAGAAACTCAAGCTTTCCTAAACAAGTTGGAAAGCAACTGTGCCAGATGAGAACCATAAAGATTGATTCAGATGATTCATTGTTGTGCATGGATTAGTGAAAACAAACAAACAAAACCTTAACCAGTTCCCTATCACATGAAATCCTGATCCAAAGTTTCTTAATAGATGGTATTACATAATTATTATATGCAAAAGATGAAAATATCACATATATGTCAATTGCCTCTTTATGTATTTTATATAAATCATTCACAATTTGTATCACTACAAACGATTTATAAGCACTTAACAACAAAACAAGATGTTAGTTGAGGACCAAAACAGGTGTGACGAAAAGTCCCTTGGGGTATAATGAGCAGCTTATTATTGATTTAATAATTATGGCACTAGCTGTTTAAAAGTACTATAACATTTATACTTTATTATCGCAAAGCCTTTGACTCAGTTCTATACTTGTGGCTTATTCATGTACTGCAACTATGTAACACTACTAGGTATAATAGGAACACTGTATTTGAAGCTCACAGAGAAAACTTTACCTCCCTGGAACACTCTATCAACACAATAATATGAAGCACACATTTTTTTTAATTGAAGGATTTTTCAGAGAAATAGTTCTAGCTTATTGTCACTCTGCTTAGATTTAAATCCATCATTATCTCTCCTAAATAGAACCAAGTACAGATTTTAATTAAAAGAGTCGAGCCAAAATACCTAAAACCCTTGATGTATAAGAATGACATCAAACTATGTGACTCCATCAAAAAATATATTAAACAGATTCTTCATCTCAATGGATCTTTCTCTAATGATATAAAAATATCATTTGGAATCAATAAGTATAAAATTTTTAACATATGTCCAGAAAAGATAGAGAAAGAAAACTTTGAACTTCAATCTGGAAGTCACATTGAACTGATAGATGAAAGTTATACCTATGAATACCTTGGCTCACTCCAAGCAAGACACATTGAGTATAAAGATATCAAAGACAAGGGTGGGGCTGAATATGCTAAGAGACTTGCTGGTATCCTGAAATCAAAGCTGAATGGGAAGAATGGCATTATAGCCAATAACACCTTCACAATACCATTCTTAATGGAAACTTTTCAGAACCACAAAATGGAACATAACAGATTTGAAAATTACTTTAACAACAACTCATAAAATATTAACAATATTCAGGGCC
>CM053625.1:6809670-6858345 GCA_028646595.1 Phalanger gymnotis
AATCTTGCTCTCATCCGATTTGACCTGAGGAGGGAATAACATACACACTCAATTGGGTAGCTTATCTCACAGGAAAGAAGGAGGAAGGAGATAAAAAAGGGGGGACAATAGAAGGGAGGGCAGACAGGGGGAGGAGGTAATCAAAAGCAAACACTTTCTGAAAGGGACAGGGTCAAGGGAGAAAACTGAGTATTGGGGATAGTATAGGAGGGAGCAAAATACAGTTAGTATTTCACAACATGAGTATTGTGGAAGGGTTTTACATAATGATACACATGTAGCCTATGTTGAATTGCTAGCCTTCTTAGGGAGGGTGGGTGGGGAGAGAAGAGGGGAGAGAATTTGGAACTTAAAGTTTTAAAAGCAGATGTTCAAAAGAAAAGGGTTTTTTTTTTTTTTTGCATGCAAATAGGAAATAAGATATACAGGCAATGGGGCATAGAAATCTATCTTATCCTAAAAGAAAGTAAGGGAAAAGGAGATGCAGGGGAGTGGAATGACAGAATGGAGGGCTGATAGGGGAAGGGGCAATCAGAATATATGCCATCTTGGAATGGAGGGTAGGGTAGAAATTTTGAGAAAATTTGTTATTGAAACTCTTGTGAAAATAAATGTTGAAAACTAAAAATATTAAATAAATAAAATTCATAAAAGCTGTTTTGGTTTGAAGCATGAACACTGGTGATACTAAAACATTTTTAAAGCATATAATTTCTAAAACCCATATGATGGCATGTGTTTTATGAGTATAAATACTAGGCAGCCTAAAAAAAGGACCTACACACTAACAGTATATGCTGTAGCAGTTGCCATAAGAGGAAAGAAGGAAAATATCAAGTATTACCACTGACAAATGACAAGCACCACAGAAGCAGGTTGAGAAAATTTGAAGGTGTGTGGAAAAACACTGGATTATGACATAAATATTTAGTTAATATATGCAACAGAAAAGAAAAAAATCATTTACCCAGTGAAAGGCAGTAAGAAAGAAATGTATGGAATAGAATTGGGAAAATAAAAGTATATAGAATCACTGATAACCTTAATCAGAAGTTAATATTGAAAGCCAAATATTTCAGGAGAGTCTAGGAGCATAAAGTAAACAACAACCACAACCAAAAATAAAACAAACATTTCAAAAACCTATCAAAATACAAATTATAGAAGCTGGAGAACCAAAGAAACTTGAGGAGAGAAATCACCCCCCCCAAAAAGGAGTATGTGAAAAATTTCTGGTCATCCACAAGGTAGAGAAAATTTCTAACACAATGAAAACCTAATTTGAATCCAATGTGAAACAGTTTAAGCACTATTAATATAAGTCAAATGAGGTGATTGAAACTCTCACTTCCCCGAAAAATTAAAATTGTTGGTTCTAGATAAAACCTGTAATTATTACATCCAGCACTTCAAGTAGCATATGAATTGCTTGCAAAGCATATCATCATCATCTGTCTGATTTCATACATATTAACATAATTACATATTTATTATCCAAATGTGAAAACACCAGTGACCTTCAACTATATGTTTATCTAATTTTTACAAAGCATTCACAGATTATATTACCATAAATTTTATAAAAAATGTACTAGAAAACAGTATATTGACTAAAGAACAATAAAAGATATGCCAAAAAGTATTGGAGGTATAAAGAATTTCTCATCACTTATTCTGTGATTATCAAGCAAGCTTCCCTGAAGCACCAAAATTTTATGCTCCCTTTATTGATTGTTAAAAAACTTAAACTCAGTTCTGCACTCATGGCCTAGTCCTACATTAAAAAATACATTGAATTGCAAGAATGTAAATTAGCCCTCAAGATCTTCAGGTTTAGAATTGGGCAAAAAATAAACACTTTCCAACTACAATAGTTCTAATTACAACATTAATAAGATGATAAAAGATTATAGGAACTATAAATTAAGTATACAGAGTGAAAAATTGTATGCATTAACAATGATAATCAGATATAATGTCAGAAGATGGCTTCCCTTTGCCCACAGAGGCTGGAATTGGATTTTGATAAGTGCAAAGAACAAACATTGACAATCTTTACAGTTTAGAATTGTAATCTGTACCTCACTTTATCTCCAAATGCCAGATGCCACATTAGTCTAGGGGTCATCAAGCAGCTGCTAAGATATGGGCTAAATGACTTGGAAGTACAAATCTTTGGATTTTTCTGCTCTCCCATTATACTATCTTGTTTTTCCTCTGAAACTTCCCTCATCTTTAGCTTTGTTTTCCAGTTCTTAGCTGATTAAATTCTTGTACTTATTCAATTGGGGGTATTTTTTTTCATTCTAGATTTATGTATGGCATTTGAGACTCAATAGTGATTGTAGCAGGGCTTGGCCAAAACTTAATAAAAAACACCAAATTGTCTGATACCATACGGAAAATTTTGTGCTATTTTTTAAAATGCCATCAATACAATTACATCCATAACAACTGATACAAAAAAAATCATATCTTCCTAGGAGACATTTTAAGCCAATGGTGTTTTTTCTGCCTAGCTGTAAATCTGTTTTCAGCCCACCTGAATAAAATTGGGTATGGCTTTCATGTCATAGATTGAGTCATGCTAAAATATTATAACTTGTATACAAATGATATCAATTTATACATGGCCATTGAAAGGTACATTACATTGTTACTTCATCTCATGTAAACTTTTTATAAAAATAATGTCAAAATGCCATTTTGATGAGATAAATATAAAATTTAAAATGTGTGCCAAGGCTAAACAGAAACTGAAGTCTCTAAGTATGTATAAAGAGGTCAAATTGAACAAAGGATAAAAATGATGCAAACGTCTTGCTCTTCTGTAGGGTGATGTGTCAGATATAAGGCTATCAAGGAGAAAGTTGAGTCTGAAAATGTTTAAGAGACTGACTGAAATCCTGGAATCAGAGCATGTAAAGAAGGACACATAAAGAGTAATTAACACTTAGCCAATATAAGCCTTAACGTATATTTTGGGTATGGTAAAAGAGATGAAAACTGATATAGAAGATGTCCAAATTAAAACTTGTATGATGTTAAGGAAATTCAGGGCTCTTCACCAAGGCAACTCTGAATGGACAGATCATCTTAGAGCACACAATCAGCAGTTTGAAATTAACAAAAATACATTTTGAAAAAAAAAAGAGACTTTAGAAAGCAATGAGATAATGTTTTAATAGATGTGACCATTTCAAATAGTCATAATCTCCAAAAATGGTATGAAAAGCTTTTAAAAAAACATATTTAAAAAGTAGTAGAAGAGAGAATCAGTGTTGTATAAAGGATAGAGAGCTGGCCTCAGAGTTAAGAAAACCTAGATTCTAGTCTCAACTGTTGTACATACTGGCTCTGTACCTCTGAATCATCTTACTTCTTAGCACCCCAAACTTTCAGTTTGTCCAGTCCTTTTTCAGTTGTTCCCTCTATTTGTGACCCCATTTGGGATTTTCTTTGCAAAGATACTGGAGTGGTTTACCATTTCCTTCTCATTTTGCAAATGAGAAAACTGAGGCAAACAAGGCTAAGTGACTTTTCCAGGGTTTCTGAGGCAAGATTGGAACTAAGACTCACCTTCCTGATTACAAATGTGATACTCTAGCCACTTCTGCCACTTAGCTGCCCCCAAGAAACCTCTAGGATTACATATATTTTGAAGGCAGCACTGACCTGAATTTTAGAGATGGTTTACTGCCTAGATACTCTATATACCCTTGAAATAACATGGACAGTAAAACAAACGAAAAAAAAAAGATGCTGACTTGTCTTCATACTATCTTCATCTGAGTCTCTCAAAAAAGGTGAGAATGATACAATAATAATAGCCATAAAAAGAATAACAAAAATACTAGAAACTTGCTAAATTTATAAAATTAACAGGTCACAAATTCTTATGCTGTAAATGAATTTGCAAATTTAGTATTGAAAATTTACTTAAACTGTATTAATAGCAGGGCTTCATTTCAGATAGAACTGTTGCTCATATCTCTCTGGATATAACATTGAACATAATAATTGAAAGACAATTTTTATAGCTCTTGCCATACTTAATATTTATAATCTCAAAACTATTTGGAATGAAAAGCTTTAAAAATATTGCAACCAATGGAAGCAGTTAAAACCATGTGAGAATAACACAAGGTTCATGACATTGATATCTTTATAATATAGGAATTTGCCTGGAAGATGTTTTCGGTTTGTCAATATGAAGTGAGTAAACAACTCTCCACTTTCATTCAATTATAAAAAGTCACTTTTTTTTTCATTTTGGTAATAGTTCAAAGAACATAAAATATACCAGAATAGTAGCAAGGTAGTGACTTGTCTTCAAACCATTTTTATATGATATCTATTAAAAAAGAAGCAGAAACAGTAATGATACAAGGATGATGAAATCTTGAATTTGAAAAAGTTCTATTACAAAAAAAAATAACTATTCTTTCATTTTTGTGTCTTGTTTTTTGTTTATTTAATACATTGAGACAGCTACTTGATGACAGTCTGTTGGATTTTTTTTCTAATGAAAAGCCTTTTTTGTAAGTCTGTTTGGTCACATATTTTTTAAATTCAATTTTATTTTCAGTTCCAAATTTTTCCCTCCCATTTCTCCCTCTTTTACCCATTACAAATATGTGTAGTCAAGCAAAACAAGTTTTTACACTAACCATGTCCAAATATATGAGTGTGTGTATGTACACACACATATATGTGTGTGTATATATACACATGCACACACAGATAGATATGCATATACATATATATGTATATTTCAATCTGCACTTTGAGTCTATCAGCTTTCTATCTGGAGGTGGAACACATATGTCACATATAACTTTAAAGGAAGGCAGGCCACCACCGAATTCTATATTCTCATAATCTAAACACAATCTGCCATAGAATTCAGTCAGGAAGTTGCAGGCTTCAGCACATTTCTCCCTTTTTTGTTCCTAGTGTCTTTCGAATTTTCAGTATCTCAGAGATTCTTTCTAAAAGAAAGTGAGATACATTCAGGTGATCTGTTGTAGGTGGAACAGGGACTTAGATCTAAATAGAAAAAAATGACTCTGGTAGGGTAAAGAGAAAAGAAATACAGGAATTAAAAAATAAACCTCTTTCCAACATAGTTAATAACAATAATAATAATAATAATAATAATAAATTTAAAAGCTGATGGCCAGGATTTTCTCTTTCTCCTATCTATAGCTTGTAAAGCAAAGGGACAGATAGCCTGTGTTCAAATTCACTTTTGCACGTAGCCTTGAGACTGATGGTCTGGTCTCATTAACTTCATTTTTTTAATGAAGTTTTAAAAATCAATTAACTCTTTGGCTTTAGACCTTTTTGTCAAAACGCATGACTGTGCTCACCAACAAAACACTTGGTTCTTTTATGTAGTTTAATCTGCTTACAGTTAAGTTTCGAATTTGGAAAGATCAATTCATTGGAGTCACAAAGCCTGAATATAGACTAATTTTTTAAAGTTTGTTTAATTAGGTAGTAACAAAAGTGTCCTTTATTTCGAAAATCATAAGCCAATATATATGAGCTATCATCATTACTGTTATTGATTTACAAAATTCTAGATTTGTAAACTGTCATTAGAAGTTATTAATTCATTTCATAGAATCATTTAAACTTTAAATTAAGATTCACTTTCAGATTTTTTTTTCAATAATGAGTTCTGTTGTTGCCATAGTTTTGTTTCGTTTTGGTTTTTTGCATTAAGGACAGTGGTTGTACCAACATAAAACTGTCCAAAGGCTGTCTAAATGTCAGTAGAGGATCTTCTTGACTAGCTTGTAGTCAATACTTATCACCTGGGGTTCAATTTTTTGGCGATGAGCATCCCCACATTTAGTCATCTAAGTTTGACCCCAGATGTGTGCAGACGTATATTTTATTCTAGGGTCTAATTCTGTAGCTTTTTCAGCTTGACCGTACATGTGTTCTTTGACATAGTTATTCAGAAACTAGAAGACTTTAATCAACTGCAATTAAAATACAATTTAATTGACTAAATTAGATTTTCCTATATCTATCTATCATGTGGAACAAAATACCCTAATATAATGCTGGTATCAGAGGAAAAAGGATAATGACCATTATTTAACCTTTTAATTTTTAAGATATACACAGTAGGCATTCAATGATTTTTTTTAATGAATAAGGAATGAATGAGAGAGCTATACTATTCATAGCTGCTGATAAGATGTTATGCCCCCCAAATTTAACTAGATACACCAAGGAACTTTACAATGAAATATGTGTGTGAGTGTGTGCATGTGTGCGTGTGTGTGTACACACACACACACATATATATGCATGCATACACATGTATGTGTGTACATAAGTATGTGTATATGCATATGAATTGTACATATGTGTACATATATACATATCTGTATTCACATACATACCTACACACACCCAAACATATTTCGTATATATGTATGTATATGTATCCTGACCCTATCTACAATTAGACAGCTAAGTGGTAAGATGAATAAATTGATCTCTGGATTTTGAGTGTGGAAGACATGCCTGTACATCCTGCCTCAGACCCTTGTTACTTATGTGACCATGAGCCCAGTCACTTAACCCCCTCTAGTCTCAGTTTCCTCATTTGTTTAAGTAAGTATAATAACATTAGAGGACTGTTGTGAAATCAGATGAGATAACATATACAAAGCACTTTTGAAAGTCTTAAGACACTATACAAGTTCTAGCCATCGTCGTGATTATTATTATCATTTTTTTCAGTCATCCTGCTCCATACATATACATATATATATACATATATATACATATACATATATATACATATATATATATATATATATATACATATATATATATATTGGTGCCAGACCCAGTTGGCTCCAGAGAAGAAAGTAAGGCTGGTGACTTTGCTCAGCCTTCTCTCACTTAAATCTAATTCACTTGCAAGTCATGACATCAACTTTCTGATGTCATGATCCTCTTCCTGAATGAAGGACAAACACCAACCTGTGAGTAGCAGTTGCATCCCCAGTGGGGAACCAACTGATCAGGTTCACTTGAGCATAATAGCTCCCCCTTCCCTTCCCTCTCTCTCCCTTCCCTTCCTTCTCTCTCCCTTCCCTCTCCCATTTCTCCCTTCTCCCTTGCCTTCCCTCTCTCTCCCTTGTCTTCCTTCTCTCTCCCCTCCCTTCCCTCTTTTTCCCTTCCCTTACCTTCCCTCTCTCTCCCTTCCCTCCCCGCTTGCTCCTTTCTCCCTTCCCCCTTTCTCCCTTCTCCATTCCTTTCTGTCTCCTTTCCCTTCCCTTTCTCTCCCTTTCCTTCCCTCTCTCTTCCCTTTTCTCCTCTCTCCTCTCCTTTTTCCCCTTCCTTCTTCTCCCTCTGTCCCCATAGAGTATCATACTCTTACTAGCAGGTGTTTTGCCCAAAGAAATGTAAATTTTGATTGCTGAAACTTCACCAGAGAAGCAAAGCTATTGCTTGAATGACAATACACACACATATACACACATACATACATCACATAATATACATCAATGCATATAAGGCAGCTAGGTGGCATATTGAATAGTGATAAAATTAGAATCAATATTTGAGTTTAAATTCTGCCTTGGACATTTATTAGATGTGTGACTCTGGTCACTCCACTTAATCTGTCAGCCTCAGGTTTCTCATCTGCAAAATGGGAAAAAATTAGTAGGATTTTTTGTAGAGTTACTGTGAAGCTCAAATGAGAAAATACATAAAGCACTTTGCAAACCTTAAATTACTATATGTCACCCATTATATATGTAGATATGTGTAGATAAATGTATGTGAATGTATCAGTGGGTGTTACTGCAAGGCAAAATTTTACTGTGAGAGGTCTTTTCTTCACATTAAGAACATAGTCACATTTTTCTCAGACCATGCCTTTCTCCTCCCACTAGGCAACCCCAGAGGCAATGCCTTAGCTCTGTCTATACTTCTACTCTAACCTCTACCTTTGGAGGCTGGAGTTTCCCTGATGCACCTGGGTTCTAAGCCATGCCTACATCTGATTCACCATTGACTCATCCGTGGCTTAGAGCAATGGTCCTGATTCACATAGATCTCTCTCTTGCCTGTGTGCTCAGAAGCTTATAAAATCTATAAACAAAAACAAATGCATTTGTCATGATTATAGCTAAAGTTTCCTAGTTAAGGGAAAATATCCCAAATATTTTAGACAGGAATTTAAACTCCTAATGAGATTTAGTCCTGTTTCTTACTAGCTGGTCACTGGTGCCCTCCATTATATTTCCTTCTGCATATAATATACAGACATAAATCATAAAGAATTAATGATGATTAGAAGTTTTATAGTAAATGCAAGATGTTTTAAAAGATATAAATTAAATCAAATGGCATCAATAGGCCTAAAACACAGAGAGCCTTGGGAGTAAATGGTTGCCATGTGCAGGTAGAGGTAGGGGAATGGGGAAAGGTGGAATTGAAATACTTCATTCATTCCCTTAGAATCTCAGGGAAAGACAATTGTGCTATCTCTTGGCCAGGGATTTGACTGAGCCTACTGCCTTCCATGTTTGGGCAGCCATCTTGACATCCTAGTCTTAATCCCCATTCAAAATGTCTTCTATGGATTGGTCCAGTTTCTTGGACTTTCTCTATTAGATCCCCTTCCTTCTCTTTGTTTCCCAAGGCAAAAGCCCTTGACTCTTGTCACATATGGTCAAACCAAGTTAACAAGCATTTATTAAGCTTCCAGGCACTGTGCTAACCACTGGGGAAGCAAGGAAAGGAAAACAAATAAACAAACAAATAAAAACCCTAACAGTCTATGCTCTCAAGGACCTTGTCATCTAATGGAGAGTGTTGCTTTCTTATTCATCCCCTTCCCCCCAAAGTCCCAGTATTGGTTCTTATAATCACAATCCAAAAGGTTCTGGATTGCCTATGAAACTGTAACTCCCAGTGTTTATATTCATTTTTATTTATGTACGTATATATGCATCACCAACTGGAAAGCTAGAAAGGACTTCAGAGATTGTGTCGTCCAATGTCCAAATTCCTCATGTCACAGATGAGGAACTTGAGATCTCTAAGGTTCCTTCCTATTCTACTAAAGGGATTGCTTTCCAGGGCTACATAGTAAAAGGCAATCCCATTTTAATTCACAGTCCAATAGGCTTTGCAATAAATAAACTCCGAAACCTCTGTGGGAGGATGTGGGAGGGAGGTGAAGGAGAGAGATAATGACAGAAAAAGGAAACGAGAGAAACACAGACAGAGGGAGGGGAAAAAGAGAAAGACACAGAGAAAAACAGAAGGAGAGAGAGAGAGGAGGGGGGGGGAGACAGAGAGAGAGAGAGAGAGAGAGAAAGAGAGAGAGAGAGAGAGAGAGAGAGACTGAGAGAATGATTGTGTTGTTTTCCAGGCAGGAGTTTGTTGTAACAAAAGAGCAAAAAGAAAAAAAAGCTTTTTTTCCCAAGTGTTCTTAGTTTTTGCTTAGCCCAGCATTTTGGTGGCGAAGCTGAAAGGGAAAGAGAAAACTTGCAAGACAAGAGTGACAGTAACTACTTCCTTCCACTCTGCCGGCTGACTTAAGCCTTTGCTAGATAAGTCAAAAATCAAAAATGGGTGCCTTTTTACAAGAGCTAACCCTTTTAATGGCACCAGAGAGGGATGGAAACTTCACCAGATAACTAGATCCACTGATCTCTAATCCCCTGGGGCCACACTGACTCTGGAAGAGTTGCACATATGGCTGGGGTCCAGAACCACACATAGCCAAGAAATGCTTCTAATGTTAGCAGCCAAAAAAAAAAATTAAGAGGCCTGCCCGACATGTGAGAATGACATAAAAAGAAGTGGCTTTGGTAGTTTATTTTGACAAATGTCAGCACAAAGAGACAATATTAGATTCCAAGACCAAAAATTTTCTAGCCTTATTTGACTCCAGGCAGACCAAGGTATGCTAACCATAAGAGACTCAGTGGCTCAATGGATTCCCTTGCCCTTGGTTTTTCCTCTGGAATTCCTGTCCTTTCTATTTCAGCAGGCAGCAATTCACCCATAGTTCTTATACACAGGGAACTTAATTAAAAAAAAAAAAGATCTTCATTCAAGGTCACTCCATTTGTTATTCTATTTCAGTATAAATACGGTAACTTTTCTAGGTTCTATGTGGTGGTAATACATTTATTTTGTATATATTTATATGAGTATACTTTATATCTTCCTGTAAAGTTTAAGGTCCTCAAAAGAAAGGACTGTTTGATTTTTGTCCCTGCACCTTCAGTACAGAGCACAATGCCTGCCTATTGCGGCTTTGTCACAGATGCTTCATAAAATTGAATTCAATCCATTTGAATAATGGCAACTTGCTGTTTCTCGCATTATGTTTAATATTTACAAAATGCTTTCCTCTCAATAGTCTTGTGAATTGTGCTGCGTTACTACAACTATCCCCATTTTAAAGGTGAGGAAACTGAGGCTGAGAAGTCACTTAGGTAAGCCATAGGGGTAGTAAAATTACAAAGCCCGAACGCTGACCCAATTCTCCTCTTGTGGCTGGTCACCCTGCTCTCTCAAAATCAAGATATAATAAATGTTGACTATCTTTTTGAATATACATTTAATTTCTCTCAATTCCTTTTAATGGGGGCAGATGCCTGGGTCAAAATATCCATTATGACATGCTAAAAACACACTAAATTTCTTCAATGGCAGGGCTTTAATTTCAAATGCAAATGGTTTGTTTTTATTCTTTTTTTTTTTTTTTTGCCCTGTAGCCTCTGACCAACTCTTGTTACCAGTGTCTTTCATTCCCCTTAGGGGGAGGTGGGAGCAAGAGAGGTGGAACTTTCTGTTGGTCTCCCTTTACTCAACTCAAGTCTTCCTCTGATACCTCATCCTAGAAAGCAGGTGACCCAGAACCCTTTAAGGCCACACCAGAAGAGGGTAATTCCTGAAAAGTTTTTACCAAAATTGAAAATCTCCAGGTGACGATGATGGTAATTAAGATTTCTATAGCATTTTCAGATTTAGAAAATGCCTTCCTTATAGTAACCTGTGACATAAGGAATGTAAGCATTTGCCTCCATTTTACAGATGAGTAAACTGAGGTTCAGAAAGCTTAGGGGGCATTCACTCACACAGTAAGTCTCAGAAGTGGGATTCAAATACCAGCTTGCTCACTCTTTTTTTAGCATGCTTTTCCCCTGCGGCCTATGACAAGTTGTGTTTCTAGTGCTTGGCCCACAGTGAACACAATAAATGCTTATTGAATTGAGTAGAATTGAACATAGAGGCAGCCTGGAGTAATGGGAAGAGTACTTGTTTGTCTACTTTCTGTGTTGCTGTTTTCCCCTCAGAGAAGTTTTTGGTTTGGCCGTTTTCTGTGTCAACTTGGCTATACTGCTTGGACTTGTCACATAAATTCTCTACCTTAGGTTCTCTGTTTGTAAAACATGGATAATATGTGTTTGATTTATTTGGTAGTGTTCCTTTGTTAAAAGGACTTTAAAGCACTATAGAGCCATGAGGTATTTTTATTTTAGTAGCATTATGTTTCTACCTCATATACTCAAATATTGCCTCAATTCACCACTTACCTCAGTTGGCATTGACCAGGGTTATTTGCTTTTTCAGAGATTAAAACACAGAACTCTTGGTTTGCTTTCTAAGGCTTTATTGATCAGATGAATATTTTCTGCTTTGGAAGTAGAAAGCTAATTGGAAGGAGGGGGAAAGTGGATATTTCAATAGGGCTAATTTTCAGTGGAATTTCTGCTAAACTCTGAGGCAAGAGCTCCTGGATGAATCAAAGTAACCAATTTAATACCATAAAAACAAAACAAAAACATTTTTAAAAAGGCCTAAACAATTTTTCTTAGTTTAACAATATTTTATTTTTCCCCAGTTATATGTCAAGAAAATTTTTAGCATTCATTTGTACAAGATTTTGAGTTCCAAATTTTTCTCCCTCCCTCCCTGCCCTCCCCTCTTCTGAAAATGGTAGGCAGTTTGATATAATTTATACATGTGCTATCATGTAAACATATTTCTATATTATTCACAGTTGTGAAAGAAGAAACATCAAAAAGGAAAAAAAACACAAGAAATAATAAAGCAAAAAAAATATGCTTAAATCTGCATTGAGAGTTCATCAATTCTTTATCTGTGTATGGATAGCATTATCCTTGTGAGTCCTTTGTAACTGTCTTGGATCATTGTGTTGAGAAGACGTGATACATTCACAGTGTTGCTGGTACTGTGTACAATGTTTTCCTGGTTCTATTCATTTCACTTTGCATCAGTTCGTTTAAGTCTTTCCAGGTTTTCCAAACAATTTCAAGTTCAACCAAACAGTTTTTAAATGAAATTGTTTTACAAAACTTGAATTTTATGAGTCACTTGCAAGTGGTATTAGGTTTTCCATGTTTCTGTGAAATAACTGAATTGTTTTCATATTGAAAAAAATTGTTAGGATATTATTTCTGAATTCCATTCTTTTTACTTAAAATCTATTTACATTCAGAGAATAATAAGATGTCAGAACTGGGAACGATCTTTTCTTATTTATGTTTGTGTTGCCTCCATTTGTCTAGCCCAGTGGTCACCATGAAATATGTACTTAATTAGTATTTTTTAAATAGATTTTAACTTCCCTTTAATGCCCTTCTGTGGTTCTCAATTTCCACACTTATAAAATAAGGCAGGCAGTGTGACTAGATAGTCTCTAATATTTCTTCTGAGTCTAAAATCATGGAATATTAATATTAGAAAATATTTTTATTTTTCAGATAGGTAGATATGTGTTTTAATAGATCTCTGAATGCAACCAGTTTCCAAAGGAAATTTTTCATAGACTGACACTCCAAATTGCCTCTTTTTCTCTGTGTGGGCACCAGCTCACATACCTTCTTTGAATTCTTCAAAGATTTCTTCCATGTGAGCCCTCAGTCTACCAGTCCAGGTGACTACTCTTCTCTCACATAGGAGACAGTACACAAGAGTTACTGGGGCCAAAAATTCATCACTCTTTAGCTGTGATGAAGCTCCCTGAAATTAGTCAGGCATGCTCCAAGACAGTAGGCTTAGAGCTGGTCACTGGGCCCATATTGGGAGCATCTGAAGCTTGGTAGAACCTGCCAGAATTTGTTATCTGCCTTGGAAAACCCTGCTTGATCTCCAGAGCCATAATTAGGAATCTTTGCAGCTGGAGCAAGTGACACAGACCAAGCCCAGGGCAAGTGGCACAAAGCACGTGGTCAATTGTGGGTGGTAGGGAGGGACAACTCGCTTCCATCCCCTTTTTTCCATTCATTTGTCAATGACCCTGATTCAGACCCTCATCATTTCTCCCCTTAGGCATCGCAATAGTTTTCTAATTGGTCTCACTCTCTCTGGGTATCTCCCTCTCCAATGCATCCTCCACAAAGCTACTAAAGTGGTATTGCTAAAGACCCATTCTGAGCACATGGTTCCCCTACTCAGGAATCTCCACAAGCTCATGCTGTCTCTATGATCAAATGCAAATTCCTCTTTTTAGATTACAAAACATTTTATAATCTGTCTCCAGCTAATATTTCTAATCTGTCACTATTATGACCCTTTAGATGGTGCAGTGGATAGACTGCCAGGGCCTAAAGTCAGGAAGACCTGAGTTCAAATCCAGCATTAGGCACTTACTAGCTGCATGACCCAATGCAAGTCACTTAACCCCGTTTGCCTCAGTTTCCTCATCTGTAAAATAAGCTGGAGAAGGAATAGCAAACCACTCCAGGATCTTTGCCAAGAAAACCATGAATGGGGTCACTGACAGTCAGACATGACTAAAACAACTGAACAACTAACATAAACTCTAATGTCCTGCTGTTCTCTCTTATATACAATTCATGTCCCATCTTTGATCTCCCCAAGCCTGGAACACACATACTTCTTACCTCTGCTTCAGGATCCCTAGTTTCCTTTGAAGCTCAGCTCAAATACCACCACTACAAAAGGCTTTTTCTGATTCCCTACCCACCCGCCATGCTAGGTTATACAACGTAAGTACAAGATTACTTTGTACTTGTAAATAGTTTTCATCCATGTACATACAATCCCCTCCCCCCATAGAATATAGGATCTTTTTAGGACAGAGATTGTTTTATTTTTATATCCCAAGCAAAATGTCTGGCAAATGGTGTTTAATAAATGCATATGGACAGATTTATTTATTATTGTCGAGGGGAGGGCAAAAATCTTACTGTACCCACAAAAATTAGGGGTTAAGGAATAGTTGGGTGGGACTTTATAAAACCAGATTTTTAATGTTTGGTAATTTTTTTTTATTTTAACTAATTATTCTTCCCTAACTAGGAGCTAAGCTCTGTCTGTATGTGTTTGATATTGAGGGCCTGAAAGTGAGGTCAGCTCCATCTAAATTTGGTTTCCTGGGGAAAAGTCCAGGTTTCCTAATCCTGGTAAGAGTTCTGGGTCTCCTTTATGTTCCTATGAAGCACAGGAGGAGGATTTTATGATTTCTTTTAATGTCTCTTAGTTTCTCTTTAATGTAAAATTACTAAGGCTGCTAGAAAGCAAATTGGTGACTTGGGTAATGATCAGTTTGTTTTTTTTTTTTAAGTGTGGTTTCTTGCTTTATTTTTTGGTATTTTGCTTTTGTTTTTCTTTAAGACAAAAAAAAAAAAACATAAAACTACTTCTAGACTGAAACAACTTACCTAAACTAAGGGGCCAGGTGCAAAGAGAAAGAAAGGAACAAGAAAGGAGGAGAGGGAGAAAGAGAGGAAGAGAAAAGAAAGGAAGGAAGAGGAAAGGAGGAAAAGGAAAGGAGGCAAGAAGAGAAAATAGCAGGGTAAGGGAGGGGAGGAAATGCAAAAGAAATGGGAGGGGTAGGGGGGAGGAAATGGCCTCTGATGTACAGCATACTTTAGAAGCAGGAAGCAGCAGGGAAGGTGTTGCTATTCATGTAGCAAGACTAGACCTGGGTTTCTAGATTCTCTGACAAACCATCATTCATGTACTCCTGAGCCAAATCACAAATTATTGTGCAACCAACAACCTGGTGCTCCAGAGTTTCCAATATTGATATCATAAATGGATAACTCAACTTTCTAAAGATACTTGCCTCCCAATGGCCTGAGTATGATTTTTAAAGGCCTGGATAATGCTGGATTAGTTCACAAGAAGACCTGACACTTTCATGGGAGCTGTTGCTGGAAATGGAACTCAGTCACCTTCTTTAATAGTCATGGGTTGCAAATGAACAACTAGCTGGGATTGCTGGCCATCTTGCTTGGTCTTGGTTGTTGGGATGATGTGAACCTGAGAGTCAGTTCTAAGTAGCAGTGGGCTGATTGACAACTGTAGGTGACTTGACTTGGGGAAGGGGAAACTCTGCCACTGATCTCATTTGGACTGGAATTCAAAGGAAGATAATTCATGGAACGCAAGAATCCTTTAGGTTTAGAAGGAGAACTTTAGCATAAGATCCCCACATCTTCTCTATGCAGAATTCCTTTATTGCTATCATTAAGGGAAGAAACAAAGCTAAGCTAAGCTTTTGAAAATAAAATCTTACAATTATTTGTGGCAACTGAGTAAATGGTAAACACGGAGGAACAAAAATGTCACATGTTCCGAAAATCTTAGGTAAGTAGTATTTTTTTCTGACCATACATTTTAGCAGAGCTATCAAGGAAGAGAAAAATGGGGAGCCTTCATTTTCTTTTCACTTCTAATTAATAGAAAGCTAAAAAATTCATAAAATAACCCAAAACTAGTCAGACACAGAAGGAAGATTCAAATACGATAGGTCCTTTACACACTGGAAAGGCAACCCTTAAATAACTGAGAATTCAAAGTATTTTAAAGTCCACTCAATGTTAATTATTTCAGTTCTCTGTGCACGTAATAACAGTATTACTAGGCATAATAATTACCCAAACACACAGATTGTTTCAACATTCATTATCATTTGCTAGTTAATAATCCAAATTAATTTATTGAACTTAATGTAGATAATAATCCACCAGCATTCGCATCTGACTTTCCTGAACTGGCCCAGTGAGCAGATATTGATTTTGCATGGCAGAATAGCAGAATATTCTTGGCAGAGACCCCAAAGTGAAGCTACTGATTAGATTAAGGATTGCATACACCTGAGCACACAATCAAAGAACAAAATCCCAGGGAAGGTTGTTTTTTTTTGTTGTTGTTGTTCATGTGTTCACAGGTGGGTTTCAACCAAATTAGTAATGAGATCCTATCTCCAATCCCTTTTCCCTAGTGGTTTCACACACCACACACACACACACACACACACACACACAAACACACACACACACACACACACATATGCCAGGCACAGTCTAAACTGCCTGTATGTTTCTAATGTTTTTGAGAACTTCTTATCTTCATTCCTTCAACAAATAGATATCCTTCAACCTTTTATGAAGACTTTTTATTTTTTTTAATGAAAAAGTCCTGGTTTTCATTTCTTCTTTGGTATTCCCTTCTTAAGGCACTCAGTTCTATCATGGTTCACTTAGGGGCTTATAGTTTAGAGCTGGGAGAGACAATAGAACATAGAATACACCAACAGAGAATAATGAATTTTAGAGTAAAAAGGGACCTTAGAGAGGAGAAAGCTAGAACTTAACCTGTGAGATTTGGAAGAGAAGACCTGGAGATTATCTAGTCCAACCCCCTCAATTTACAAATGACAAAACTGTGAACTTACAAAGAAAGATAACATGATTTGTCCAAAGGCATACAAGTGATAAATACCTGATAGAGCCAGAATTCAGACCCAAATTTTTAAATTATAAGTCCCTGGCTATTTATGTTATATGATGCTAAATTTCAGTGTTTATCCCTTTAGGAATTGAGGATGACTCTTTTTACTTAGTAAGGGGTTCTTCCTATCTTCACCTAATAAAATAACATAAAATCTTTAGTTCTCAAGCCAGATTTCTGATGAGAGTATTGGCAACAGACTTTCTCTTTCTGCTTTAGGGACTCCAGTGGGTATCTCTGTTGGACCAAGTGTCTCTCCCCTCTCATTCTGCCCCCTCCCTCCAACCTGCTAGCTCAGAGAGGTAAGAAATAAATATTTCCCTAGAGACTCGATGCCTGACTCATAAAAAAGAGTAATGGGCAGGATTACTTTTCTATATTTTATTTGTAGAATTTTAATGACTAGATATTAATGCCCTTCTTTATCCACTTTCAAATTTTAATGAATACTTCTGGTGATAATTACCTAATTTCTATATTTAAAGCCTACAGGCACGTACAGTATGTTGCAAATTGTAATTCAGTTGGACGTGTATCAAACGCTACTTGTTTGTGGTCTTTTGTAATCAGTAAGTAAAGTCTATTGTTACTCCACTTGGCCTTTTCACTAGAAGGAAGAACAAAGAAGAATGCCATTTATTTGTGACCCACCCATGGTAAAAATCAACAACAGACTGGCCTGTTTTTCTTAGGACAGAGGTCCTGTGCCATGAAATGTGGAAAAAGTGGTAAAAAGTCATGACAGACAACTCAGTCTCCTTCAGTGGAATTTGTCTACCCATCACAAAGTATACTTTTCATAGGCTACAGGCAGCCATAAGTCCTCTAAGACCATTTCATTATAGAAAGTGCCCAGAATATAAACACAGGACAAACCCATTAAAACCCTAATAGGCATGAAAAGATGGGCCTGTTGCCTGTCTAAATGTGGATCATTTCATTTAACTCACGTGCTTAATCACGTAGGCTTGATATCAGCTGACTCTTGCAGGCATCCCTCTCCCTCTGGACCTCTTTTCCCAATTCCAGTACCAGTAGAGAGATCCACTGCTTTAAGAAGCCCGATAGGTTCCTATTTCCCAAATAAGACCTTCCCTACCACCAAAACTCCTGGGGAGAGCTGGAGAGGTTGACTGTATGATCCTGGGAGGCCCAGGGGCAGGGAATAAATGCCTGGCTAGAACCAAAATTAAGGCAGGGTGGCTAACCTCACAGGCATAATGGGCTTCCAGCCCTCTGCCCGTGGGGCCCAGCAAGCTGAGGGACTGGGAATCATTAGCCAGACTAAAAGAGCAAAGGAAGAATATTTCATTTTCAAATAGTCTCCAGGGATAGACATTTAGCCAGGACAATTAGGCCACTTATACTGACCATATTTGGTCTATGGAAACCAAGGGAATTATTGGTTTAGCTTGCCCTGGCTTATTTAACCTCACTGGGCCACATTGCTACATATAGAGCATATGTTAGCAATGGAGTGGGCGTCAGGAGATCCGAATTCCAGTCCCAGCTCTGCCACCTTCTATATGACTTTTGGTAAGTCATTTAAATTAAATGTGTTGGACTGAATGATCCTTAAGGTCAAAAATGATCCCTGGTCAAAAATTCAACAATTCTGTGTTCCCACAGACAACAAATTCACTTTTCTCATCTGTAAAATGGGCATAATAGCACTGAGTTTACTTACCTTCCAGTGGAAAGCACTGTGGGAATTATTAAGTACAACAGAATGGTATGAATAATTAGTTTTACTTTATTATACTCTTTAAGAATGGGGGGGGGCGTGATTAGGAGGATCATTCTGGTATTGTTTTCTATTTACACAGCTTAGTAGTAGAAAAGACACTGAGCTTACAGTTTGGATACAGATTCAGGTCTTAGCTCAAATACTTACTAGCTGTGTAACCTTAGGTAAGTCATTAGCTCACGGGGCCTCAGTTTCCACAGCTATAAAATGGGGATGAAAACAATTATACTACTTACCTGACTGAGATAATTTGAGTAAGTTTCATATACAAATGTGAGTTATTATAGCATCTTCTTTTAGAGAATTCAAAGTACTTCTTAAATATGACCTTAGCTAAACTGTGAATGAACATTATTATATTTGTGGGCATCCTGAAAAATGGAAATGATCTTCTGACACTCAAGGAAATATCTTATTGTCCGGTAGATCAGCATTCTTGACCAACCACTGTGAAGTGATCCATTCTGGAAATAACAGTTATTATGGATGTCTTCAGTTTCAGAATTCACAATTTCTGATCAGTGATTCAATTCAATTTAATTCAGCAAATCTTTATTAAGTGCTTCCTATTCAGACCCTCATTACTATCATCTCAAGCCTGGAGTATTGGAATAGCCTACTGTTGGTCTCCCTGCCTCTGTGCCAGTCCAACCTCTGTTTATCTGTCATAAGGATCTCCCTAAAGCTCAGGTCCAGCCATGTCATCCCACACCCATAGAATCAACTCCATTGACTCCTGATAACCTCCAGGATCAAATCTGAAATTCTCTCTTTGACTTTTGAAGGCCTCTTAACCTCACCCCTTCCAACCTTTCCAGGCTGCTATCACCTTCCTCCTCTCCACACATCACAGGATTCTCTGACACTGACATCCTTTCTGTTCCTTGTACATGATAATCTGTTTCCAATCTTCATGAATTTTCATTGGCTATCCCTCATGCCTGAAATCCTCTTCTTCCTCATCTCCATCTTTTGGCTTCCCTAACTTCCTTCAGGTCCCTACTAAAATCCCACCTTCATGCAAAAAAGTCTTTCCTGATCCCTCTTTATTTTAGTACCTTGATTCTAAGATTATCTTCAATCTATCTCTTGTTCGAATATAGCTGTTTGAATGGGATTTTCCCCATTAGACCATGAACAACCAGACAGCAGGGACTGCTTTTAGTTGGTTTATTTTGTCTTGTTTGCCATTCTTTGTATACTCAGTGCATAGCACACATCTTGGCACAAGGAAGGTACTTAAATATTTCTTGACTTAATTTGATTCCACTGGAAGGGAAATAAGAATAATTTGAAATTTTGTCCATGGCAAATATCATCTCTTTGAAAGCATCCATTTGTATTGCCCAATGAATTTTCACAACTCAGTCCTCCCCAAATTTTATTCTTTTTCCTAGCTCCAGGTCTCTCCCCAATAGCTTTTTCCTTCTTCCCTTCCCTTCTTTTCTGATCCCTTCCTGCCTCCACTCCCTGTCTTCTGCCAAGATGGAGAATATAAACTGGAATTAGGAGTCTGAAGAAGTATTAAGGTGCCAAGGACAAAGGATGACAGGACTGAAGACCAGGGACTGAAAATGCTTCCTAGTGTACAAGGAGTACTTTGCCACATCTCTTTAGGCTCTCAACACTCAGGATGGCTCAGTGTTCCTTAACATATCATACCGAGGTTACAGTCAGACTTTTTAGGGCTGTCTATAGCCTAGCACCAACTAGTAAAATATAATGCTGGCTGTTCACCAATGTACACTTTTAATGGAGCTGGCCAGTAAGCCTGCTCTCCCAGAAGTGTTTCATGGTCATTTTCTCTCTGGGGTTATTCGTATTGTTTCCCATAACTGTACTGGCCTCACCCAAGCTTTTCTGAGGCTATTGCTCCTCTAAGACTCTGCTCAAGAGTCACCTCCTCCAGGAAGTCTCCCTCTAACTAGGCTCACGGGATCATAGACATCATCTAGTCAGAGCCCCTCCTGGATAGAGGAAGTCCTGTGTGCAAAGTTGTAAAGATTTTAAATGGCAGAGCTTGGACTTGAACCCGATTTCACTGAAACTAAATCTGGTGCTTTTTTTCTAGCATACCACATGGCTTCCCCTTCCCTGGTAGTCCCCTTCTCTGAAACTCTGGCACTTGGTTTTACTGTTTTGAATTGTTTGTGAAAATGAATATTCCTCATGTTTTATTCTTTCTTCTCCAGTGAAAATGCTAACTCCTTGAGGGCAGGTTCTTTTTCATATTTTTGCCTTAAGAATATAGTAAACTCCTGTTGAATATCTATTTGTGGAATAATTCCACAATGTTTTTAGCCTGTGGACCCTTTCAAAAGACTGGTTATCATTTCAAAAATTATTCTTTCCCATTACATTGTTTTTGTGGTCTGCTATTTATAATTTGAGTTCATTACTTACCAAACTACAAATTCCCAAAGAGTAGAGACTATATCTTGATTGCTGTTTCATGTACCTCTACAACCAAGTCCATTGATTTACATATAGAAAGTTCTTATTAAATGTTTTTTGAATTGAGTTTTCAGAATTTATTGGCGATACTTTTTTTTTGCTTTTACGAAATCTTTATTTCCAGTTTTAGTTGCCTCAGAAGGGTCCTAAGTAAGTTCCAAATCAGCTGCTGCTATGGCCATGTTGAGCAGACACAGAACATAGGTTCAAACCACTTTCTTAGGTTTCACAGGAAAAAAAATGGATATAGCATCGCAGTGAATTTTACTTGCAAAATTAATTCGAATTGGTTTGCATAAAAACACTGTCACAAGGATTGAAACCTGGCTGAAGTTTAAACAAAGGAAAATGATTGATAGCAGGTATCCAGTTTGGAGAAGGAGGGGCTTGGTCTCTTCATGGGGTGTCATAAGGGCTGGAGTGATGTCTGGTCTTTTCACATCTTTATTAATGATTCAGACAGGGAAGTGAAAGCACGCTGTTGAATGGTTCTGAAGGTATGAAACCAGGAAGCTCCAAAAGTGCTACAGGGAACAGAGGGAACAATTCCGAAGGCAGAAGTAGATTCAAAATCAGGGAAATGGCTTTTTTTTTTAATTCGGGTCAGAAACACAAAACAAATACCTGTTGAAAAATCTTATGGATTGGGGATATTTCTGAGGGAAAGGGAAATACATGAAGATAATTGGAGATGAGAGTGGACAATGGTTCACTATCATGTTTCAGTGTAATTTGCCAGCACCAAAAGGCAATTAGATCTGAGCTAAAGAGGCAAAGCAAAGAACCAAGGCACCACCCCTGCTTTGTGTGTATGCTGGGGGAGGGGAGTGGGAAACTGGTGTGTGTTTCTGAACAGGAAAGTGATATTTCTTTACATTTACAACTCTGATGAGACTGCACCTGGACTAATTCGTTCAGATTTGGGCTGCTCAGTACCAGAACAATGCATGTAAATTGGAAGGAATTCAGAAAAGAGATCCAAAAGTAATTAAGGGAGCAGTGAAATTAACTTTCATGAACAGATACCAAGCCTGTCTATGTATACTTCCTCTAAATGACAACAGAAGGGAAACACAAAGATAATTGAAAGAATACCAACATCAAAGAGGTAGAAGGTTTTTCTTTCATGATACAAGGGTCTAAGATTATAAGGCAGAGTAAATTCAGGAGAGAAAAAATTGGTTGTCTAGCAGGAAAACTTTCTTACAGTAAAATGATTTTTCCCAGAGAAGGATAATGAACTCAGGTGTGGGGATGGTTTAAACCTCATTTGATGAGCAATCAAAAGTGAATTTTAAAAAGGAAGCAATATATATATATATATGTCATTAAAAGAATAATATTAATGATCTCATATATGTATTCATCGCCAATTATCTCCACATTATAACAAATAACAAAATGACATAGACGAACTGAGGCAGCATGGATATTCCTGAACTTGGAGTCAGAAAAAAGACCTGGATTAAAATCCTGATTGTGATACTAACTCTATGTGACCTTGGGCAAGTCATTTCCTCTCTATGTGCTTCAGTTTCCTCAGCTGGAAAATGAGTTGGGAGGTGGAACACTCTTGAAGTCCCTTTCAACTCTGACAGTCTGTGGGTTTAATATCACATATGAGCTCTCTTTGTAAACAGATCCCCTTAGATATTGGGGATGTTGTTCTGTTTTTCAGGTATTAATAGTACTAAATGGCTTCTTGGGTCCTTTCCTTCTCTGAGATTCACTGACTCTGTAGACCTTTGAACAGCATCAGTGTATCTCTAAGGAAGGGTCTCTAGCAGAAATAATACTATTTTGTTTCAGGAGGACATTCTGTGAGTCCAGAGATCTTGAATGATGAGCCAGTTATGTGGCACAGTTGACTTGCCATAGGACACTTGGTGTTTATATTGGCACTGATCCCAAACAATGAAGAAAGGAGTAGTAGTCTTATCCTATCCCAGTTGCACACAGTGGTATGCTAGAGCTAGCCCAAACTGGCTCCTTACAGGCAATTGTTAAATATCCACCGTGAGCATTTCCACCTAGGAAATTGGCAAAGGTTACAAATCAAAGTTTGATTTATTGTTTTGCTGATTGTCTTGATTGCAGAAAGTGATGGAGAAAATCTTAATAATGCAGATTAAAATGAAGAATGTCATGTATCCATTTCCCCTCACCAGAGAGCTGGTTGTTAAGCATTTACCAGCAGATCCTTGGTAACCCCTCATCGTTATTTTATAAAAGTGACATTGTGCCTAATACTTGAACCTGGAAGTAGACTTGGTTATAGAATGTATTGTGCTCTGGTAGTAATCATAGGGATAAAAGTAGCTCATATTTACATAAAATTTTACATATATTATCTCATTTGACCAACACAAAGGTAAGTATTATAATTTTATAGGCATGGAAATTGAAATACAAAGAGATAAAATGTCTTGTCCATGATCCAACATCCAGTCAGTGCTCAAGTTTGAATTTGGGGCAGGCTGAATAGCTGAGCTACATCCATATTTTTCTTTTTTTATGATAGTCATAATAGCTAATATGTAAATAACACTTTAAGGTTTATGAAGCATTTTACATGTATATTCTCATTTGACCCTCACGAGCACCCAGTGAAACAGGTGCTATGATTATACCCATTTCACAGATGAGAAAACTGAGGTTAAGTGACATTCCCAGGGTCACAAAGGTAGTAAAATATCTGAGGCTAGATTTGAACTCTGGACTTCATGACTCCAGGTCTAGGCATTCTTTCCAATATAATCTCTACTTACCTAGTGCTGGATCTGTTTAAACTCTCCTTTCCAGAAATCCTAAATGTGAAGCCAGAAAAGAGTCTTCAGTAAGGAATTATTCTAGGACATTTACAATCAGGACGAAGGGCTACAGTACTCTTCAGCCAGTCTGCAAGGGCCAAATAAGTTGTCCATGGGGGCTGCCTTCAAGTCTTCAAATTCACCAATCTCTAGTTAAAGGCAATATGGTATAAAGGAAAATGCACCGATTTTTTTTAAATTGGACAACCTGAATTCATAGCCCATATCTGACACTGTAAGTTATTGTACTTCCCTGAATGCTAGTTTCTTCATTTATAAAAGGGACATAATATTTGTGTTGAGAGCCAGAGAGACCTACTGGGCACACTGCCTCTCGCATAGGCTGCTTGTCTGACAATGGGCAAAAATACTTCACCTCTTCAGTTCATCGGGCAATTTTTTGGAACTATAAATTGTAGAAAAGTTGGTAATTTGCATATATGGAGCGAATTCCTACACCAGGATTTCCAAATAAGCAAAAAAAAAAAAATAATGGATCTAGACTCTTCCCCCTAAAATAACATCAACAACACTCCTTAACGCTACTTGTCTCACAGAGTTGTTGTAAGGCAAACACTTAAAAACCTCATAGTATTATTTTAACATGAAGCATTATTGCTATTGGTGGTGATGGTACGTCTAAGTCAAATTTATCCTGTCTCATTTCAATTGAATAACAAATTGTTCTTCAGGGAAGAAGAAGTAAGGCATCGGTACTAGGAAACTATTAAAAATTCTTTGGGCAGCCCACCTCCTTGATAGCTAATGGTTTCTGTGTTTGTTTATTTTAACCAAATAATACAATGGTTGAAGGCTAGACTGCCAACCAAAATTGGAGATTCTTCAGTAGATTTCTTTGGATTTAATTATATATTGGCCCCTGTACTCACAGATAGCTCATAAGACTTAAGTTGTTAAAAAATGTTCATATGGTTTATTGCAGTAATTACTTTTTGGAAACTAACAAAATGGAATTCCTAGTAAAATATTCTTTGAGTTGGCCAGATGGGGGGGGGGAATGCCCATCTTAGACATTTCAACTGCTCTCTAGTTTCTTAGAGGGCTGTTGCTAGCTAAGCAGCGAGCACTGAGATGCTGCTACAATTATGAAACCTATGTTAGTTAGCACTACACCCTCAGATATTTACGTGACTGTTGTTAGCCAGCCAACAAAGCTCTAACCCCAGGTTGCTGTTCTTAATTTCCACCGGGGACCGTAATAATCACATCTTCATTTTCTTTTTCCTTCCCTTTCTTTAAATTGGTGAACTGTGACCGAGTTATTTTGCAACTTAACAACTCTGCAAATGATTCTCATTTCTACTCTAGCATTACTCCTGATTTAACCGGTGTTAAGTATCCAACACTTTAGCAAGGTGGTTTTGTATACGCACAAAGCAAGTTTAATGCACAGAGTAATTCCTGGCTCTAGTTAAACGGCTGTGCCACTGAACTTCAGGGAAGGAGGATTGATGAGTTGAACTATTAGGTGTTGAAGTGTGGAGTAAGGAGAGCCGGCTCCTTTCTTGTGATAATTGAAATCATTTCAATTCATTTCCTTCTTGGTTGGACAGAAACATGTTTTCAATAGTGAAGAAATCTTGAGGGACTCCATTGACCTAACCAGTCATATAATGCAAGAAGTTAATGGACAAAAATGATATTCATCTCCAGTTTATAATAGCATTTTTCTTTCACTCGAGCCTACGCGTCAGAAAGGCAAAGTATGTTAGGAGAACAGCCACTATCCAGGCAGATACGTGACCTTTGTTTTCTATAACAATTATTGGATCTATGGTCAAATAAAATAAAAACCAACACAAGTTTTGACACTAAGATAATAAATTATAAATTATGAAAGTCTAAGGCATCCAGCAACTTGTAAACAACAGGCTGGTCTCTTAGCAACAAGCAAGGGAAAGCAGCAGCTTGTTGATACGAATAGAGCAGACAGGATTGTTTTGCAGTGATTACCACCAAGGAACCAGGAACAACATTTTAACACCTGCCTCAGGGCGCTTCTGCACCTAGCTATCCATCTTTCCCTTGGCCCTATTGCCTGGGCCTGCCGCCAAAAAGCTCCCTAGGCCTATAGTGCCTCTTTACCATAGCAGGACCAGTAGAGTTAAAAAAAAAATCAGCAACAACAAAAAAACAAAAGAGACTCTGGAGAAAAGATCTAAGAGGTGGAGTTCAGACACCCGGCACACCAGTATGAGAATTAAAATTTAAAAAAAAAATCATTTAAATCCTCACTACAAACAATAAGTAATCATTACTATAAATGCCTATTTCTTTCTTTTTTTGTCCCATGTCACTTCAGCATCACAAATCTTGATGAGGTTTGTTGTTATGAAGGAATTTAGACAAGAATTTGACACTGTGCCAAAAGTGGTCTATTTTTAAGTTTTGATCTGAAAGCATGAGAACAATCCTTCAGAGTCAATGTTTCTTCTAAGAGCCTAAAGGTTGAGTCCACACAAGCAAAGGGAGAGATGGCTGATGAGATAATTATCTTGGGGCTCTTTATTAATAAAGGCAGCTGTTCTACAAAATTCGGACTCCCTTCTCTCCTTCTCAATACAAAGATTGTTTTTCTAAAAATGGAATATGATGGGAAAGTGTGGCACTAAACACCAAAACAACAGCCTCCATCTTCTTTCTCAGGTGGTTTAGACACTCAGTTGACTCAAGGAAGGGGATTGGAATTGATAACTTCTCCTGATCCCTCCAGATTCACATAAGCAACTGAATCCTAGTTGGGGAGAAATAGCCTCGGTTTTGTCTCTTCTCTTTCTCAGAATCCTAGCTTTAGAGGTGGAAGAAACCTTCGAGCTCATCTAGATCAATACCTTCATCTTAGAGATGAGTGAACCGAGGCTCAGCAAAATAAAATGTCTTAACCAAGGTCATACATTTAGGGAGAGACAGAAGTGGAATTTAAACCCAGGTCCTCTGACTACAAATCCAGCATTCCTTCCCCTGCATTCTCCTAGTTGGCCTGCAGTCAGAACTCTTCCTGACTCTACCCAGCATTTAACGTCAGTTAAAAACCAACTTTTTCTAACAAGGCTTCATCCCCAAGTCAAGCATTTAATAACCATTACCTTAGCGCCTTAAATAATATTGAGTCCTTCAAGAGTGAATGCAGCTTCCAGAGTGACTAGCAAACTATATTCCACAGTAGCAAGATTCTATCAAAGTACGTGTGGTTAGCAGTGGTTCAGTAGCGTTAATATCTGCTACAGGTTCTCTGTCCACCAAAAGCCAGACAAATATAGATTTATGGTAGACATCGGTCAAGGCTAGATACAGCAAGAATTTATTTACCTTTTGCCCATCTCATTCATGAGAGGGATTGGAAAAAGGCAAAGTTTAGAGGGGGAAGGAACATGGGAGTCTCCTAGCCATAGGAACACAAGATGCACTTGGTAAAAATCTCTTGACTGTCTTGCTGAGTTGCACTGCCTACCTCACGGGCCTGAAATCAGAAAAGTTCCTTATAAAGTGTAAAACCCTATGGAAATGAGAGTTGTTACTGCTATCTTTACAATTTCCAGTTGGAAAAAATTGGGAGAACTTGTTTAGGGGAAAGATTTCCCAAAAAAATTTTTATCCCTCTGTTTTTTTGAGACAAAATTAATTAATATCTTTGTTTAAATACAATTATAAAATTGGGGAGGAAGATTCTAAGTCCTTTGAAGTTCTCTCTCCTTTTAAAAAAAATCATTAAGCTGTGTTCTGCCATTTACCACCAATTGAATTCAAAGAGGTCTGACTGCATTTATAACCCTAAATTCCAGAGAGATTTCAGTGGGTTCTGAGCTTGGTGAAAAAGGAGTACGCCCTTTGCATCTCTAGAAGCTTCACTGCTGAAATGCTGTTGTTCAGATAGAAGATAGAGAAACACACCCAACCTCCTCAAAATATGGCTTTGACTTGCTCCAGAGACCAGAGCTCAATGGGAAGGCACTCATCTGGCAGTCAGTAGTGGCTGAGAGGTCAGACTCCAGCTGTAGCAAGTAATTTTAAAATTTCTTCTCTGAAAAAGGATTGATTTAAACTAAATTGTTGAATATAAAAATAATCTTGCTAGTGCTGCTGGAGTAACCTCCCAACTACTACTGTGGGGTTTCAGCTAACTTCAAAGGGGAATAAATGGTCCTACCTTTGATTAGGAAAAAGGACCAGGTTGGGGGCTTGGGTCCTGCAACAGTTTTAGACTCATCGGGCACGTGCAGGCTTTTTCCTTCAGTTTTCTTTTGGGTGATTGACTGTGAAGTCCTGCTCACTGCCTAGCCGTATGTGAGATAGTTGAACACAGTACCTCCAGGCTCTCTCCTCCCACAATGCACCACAGCACACTGGCAGCAGTTCAGCTGAAGACTAAACATTTGGCTCTGTGACAACAGAACTGCCAAGAGCTGGCAATAAGAGAGTCGCAGGGAAGCAGCAGGCTGCTAAACCCTTTCACATTTTTAATTAGATCCACACACCCATGTCTTTGAGCTATCATAAATATACAGATGACATAGAGAGCATTATTTGGAGTTTAAAAAAAAAGAAAGAAAACTGTATTATGGTATTTCTTGCCTTATTAAAATAATTTACCTACAGCTAGTCTTCAGAAATGAGTGGGGCAAAGGGGTTGTTACATTTAGCTTAGATAAAACATTTTCTGGCTCCAGAGTTTGACTACATCCAAGCTGGGTGAATGCAGGTCCAGAGAATAGCTTACACTCATCCTGCAAGAGCATCACCAGAAGAGGGCATTATTGGCAATAGCTGCAACATGCAACTTCTGAGGCCAGCCCAGTGATACATTCAAGCATCAAGTACCCTTAAGTTTTCACCTTCTTTTTCCTATGATGTTGTTAAAAACTATTCTTTCTATTTCTTTTTGGGCTAGTATGAACCATTCCCCAAGAATCATTTGCACACTCATGGGCTTTTTTAATTCTTTTTTTCCCCCAGGGGGAAAAATGAGACTTTAAATTTCAATTTTTCTTAATCTCTCTCTCTCTCTCTCTCTCTCTCTCTCTCTCTCTCTCTCTCTCTCTCTCTCTCTCTCTCTCTCTCTCCTCTTCTCTCTCTCTTCTCTCTTTAATGCTCAATACTTTCAAATAATTACCTGTATTTATTTTCATTTCAGTTACTTTTCTACTCAAATCAAACAACACACACACACACACACACACACACACACACGCACACACATTCATTGTCTTACTACTCAGAGCACAAATGACCCTGCTACTTAGATCATATAAACTTCTGATCAAAAGTTGAACAATAAGAGTTATTGGAAACATGGTAATAGAATCAGTGTTATTTGGAAGCACAGTGGAGGAGTGAAAATGGATATAGAATGTGTATGTTTTCATTTTTGTTGTTTTAAATATTTTCTTTCTATCATGATAGTTGTGGTTCCCATCTCCTTTGTTTAAAAAGTTAACTGTTTCTCCAAAGACCAACCCTAGTTTGATGAACCTCATGCCAAATGAGAGTGAATGATTTTCCACTGGACCCCCCCCCTCCCAGCCTAGTAGTTTCCTTTGGTATCCATCTCAGAATTTTTAATATACTGTAAGATAGGAATAAGACATTTGGAATGCTGGGAAAGACAGAAGCCACTCTTATTGTCCTGCCAGAGAGCAGAGATTTTATAAATAGACAATATAGCAAACATTAAAGAAATGGTTATATTGAGAAACAAATGAGTCACATCTATTTCATGTTGCCCATTTATCCTAGATTGTGTTATCTGTGTGCTGCTGGTTCTTTCCAGGAGGACAAATCAAATGAAATACATTGTGGGTGTTCAAATGCTTTGTTTCCCATCTTATATGTTTTGTTGTTGTTGTGACTCAAAAATGCCCCACAGTTAATTGTTCCAGTCTTCCTTTTGTCCAATAGCAAAACTAAGAGGAATGGGCAAAACGGAAATATCCCTGGCCAATTAAGGAGGTGGCAAAAGTGCCAAAGCCTGGAATATACATTTCAGTAGACACAAAGGACATGAGACCAATGGCAGACTTTGGCATATTCATTCTAACGGCCTTTCTAAGCTCTCATTTTAGCTACTGGGGATTCTCTTTGATGAAGAGAGGAAAGAGGGTTTGGAACCTCTGTCTCTCCCTCACACAAACAGTAGGAGGAGGAGGAGGAGGAGTAATAGACATAACAAAAAGAATTCCAATTTCTTCATAACAAATACTTCACCTGAAAATATGTGAATGCAATTTCTGTAGCCGCCTTGCAAAGGCACTGCAGCTCAGAGCGGGAAACACTCCCAGGTAGCTCCACAGTGCTATAATCAGTCTCCAATGGGGAGCAGATTGCTGCTCATTATTAGTTATTTATACAAGAAGAAGAAGTTAATTTCCATGAGAGTAAAACAATGTATAATCTTGTTAATGCCCTTTCTCAAGCAAATGGTATCAGGTTTAAGTCAGGAGCATTTCACGAGCTGGTGGTTATTTGACTCAGAGCAAAACCCTATCGCCTACACCCGTGTTTCCACACAATTGTCTTCAAGAATATAGGCAGAGCAAATCAATTCTTCCTTTGTGGGAAATGTGTATATGTATGTATTTAGAATTGTAGAATATTTGGTTCATTTTTTACAAAATTATGCTATTAAAAACTGAATTCTAGCATTAATTTTTGATACCCTTTTGGAGCTCTGTATTTAGCCCTGAATCTTCTTGCACTGTTGTTTGCAGCTCTTCCCCTTGTGAGAAAACAAACTTTAGTGACAACATCAAGCAGCAAGTCTTTTTTTTTCTATTTTTTTTTGGATGCAGAGTTCACATATACTTAAGAATGTATATCTATACAAAACAGACCCAGTTCTGCACATCGAGCTGTATATAATGGGCTGGGCATAAAATCTAACAAAAGAAGAATTTTCTCTTGGTGGCAACATTCTACAAATGCTATTTGGAGATGATATTGTACTAATTACATTGAGTCAGAAACACTACAAATCCTCTTCAGTGAAATCCAAAGAAATGGGAAAGAGTCTAACCTTCCACTAAGGAAAAACAAAACAAAACAAAATAGATGAAAATATTGCTCAGATATCCAATTTTAACCAAAGGATTGCAGAGAGTTTTGACCTATATACCATGGGAGAACATGTCCCCCAGGACATGTGGGAAAGAGGAACAAGGGGGACAATGAGAATGGTCTCCTAGGGTGTGCCAGCACTGCCTACCCACACTCTCTACACTACTGTGCTTGTAATATACAATGGGAGAGACAGCCAATTAAATGATTCTATCAATGTGTCTCATATACATACTGTATAGGTAAATTGAGTGATCACAGTTCAATAGGAAGAGATTGGTTTGATAATATTTATAAAATTGTGCAATGCTTTCAGTAATTCCAAACTTTTGCCACCACCAGAGACCAGTTCTTTAATATCAATATTCTCTCAATAATATTTCTCTGGTAAGGAACCATGATCTGTGAATCAAATTGAAAATTAGAATCAAAATTAAAGGAGCAAGGGAAAGATACAAGTTGGTTAACACTCAGTCAACAAGTAAGCACTTGTTAATTGCCAGGCACTGTACTAAGTGCTCATAGACACAAAAAGAGTCAAAATAGTCACATCCTGCATTATAAAAGATGATGATGATGATGATAGTGTGTGTGTGTGTAAGTAGGAAAAAATATATTATCAAGAAGTTAACCAAGGACTTAGACTGGCCACATAGCAAGAACTTGAGCAGAGTATACCAATGGTTCATTGGTATGGCCAACATATAGCACGTATCTGATTTCCAGAGTTTCCCTAGAGATAATTAATGGGAAATCATGAACATGGGTAGCATAGGATGAGAAAACATGGAAAGATTATGCTCTGCATTGGCAGAAGTATACAGAAACATAGATTCCCCAAAATACATGATAACAAAGTCCTCCATTTTCAAGGTCCTATTGGAAATTACCAACTCCATTTCCCTTAGGTATCTGAAATTCAACACATCCAAAATAGAACCCATTACCTTTTCCCACTGAGAGCCACTGCTGTTTTTAAACAGTGGGTGACATCATCAGAGCTGTACTTTAGAAATATCACTTTAGCAGCTGTGTGGAGTATGGACTAGAAGGGCAGATACTGAAGGCAACAATATCAATTGGGAAGCTACTGTAATAGATGGCTAAGGGGATGGGTATCGGATAAAAGGCATACATTCATTTCTAACCTCCACCTTGTAGAATCCTTAGCCTTTGTAGCCTTCAAATTGCAGGTCAACTGCCTCCCCTTAAATAAGGGCTTTCATTTGAAAGAGATTACTCTCAGTTTCTGGTCCCTCTCCCTCCAAATGGGGAAAGCACCTTTCCTTCACATATAGCCTTCTAATACACATATTTATAATCATTCTAATGTATAAACATATATCCTTTTAATAGATAAATATGTATGCATATATCCTTCTAATGTAAAAATATGTGCATATATATGTATGTATATATATATATATATATGTGTGTATGTTTTCTACTAATGTGTCCATCTTATTTCCTGTGATAAAATGTAAGTTTTATGAAATCCAGCATTATTTGTTTTGGTTATTATATGTCCAGTGCCTAGTGGCTAGTAGGTAGTAAGTACTTAATAAGTTGCTTATTGATTAATTTAGTGACTCAATTATTAAGCAGTATCTTTAAACATACACACACATGTAACAACAATGTTGCTAGCAATTGTTGTGGAGGTGAAAGACCAACACAAGACCAACAGCAAGAGCACACAGAAGGGCTGCAAGCACAGATTCTTTGATCTGCTTTTCTGAGGAAAGCAACTTTAAGGGGTTTACAATCTCACTTTAATCAAACATACATATATCATTCACTTAGCTAAGAGGAAAAAGTCAGCACCCTGAACTTCAGAGAAAACAAAACAAAATTACAAGCAGAAATTATATAAACACAGCAAAATAACGCAAATCAGCAGACAGACTTCTAGCTGTCTGTCCAAGTAATATATAGTTAACAGAGAGAGAAGCACCAACATCTGGGTTCTCAAAGCCGGGGGTGGGGGGCTCCTTAGCAGCTGCTACCCAGAGTCTCATCTGGTCAAATCACACTCCACTCTGCCAGTGAATGAGAGCCCCAAAACGAAATGCCACCCTCAAATAATTTGTACCCTTCTTAGGGCCCTGGGGCTTAGTCTCTACTTAGCAAAAGGGTATGGGGCCTGGGGCTTTCTTGTTTCTTAAGCAGGTCATCGGGGACTCTTAATTCAAAAACAAAAGCAAGATTCATCAAAGGTACTTGATTACCTAGGTGCTGAACAGCACTACAACAAAAACAGCAAAAAGTCCCACTTTGCTTGCCATTATATTTGAAAGGAAAGACTCAAAAATTTTTGATTACCCTAGCATTCCAAAAAGAGAAAACAACAACAACAAAAAAGTCCCGTCCTTCTTACCATTACAATACATTAAAATATTTTGGTAAAATTTTAAAACAATGACTTATGGAAGGACTTCCAGGTGGACCCAACCACAGGCTTCCAAGACTGTGAGGCTAGCTCAAGGCCAGCAGGCCCAGTCCTCCAGCTTGCAGGGGATCAACTAATCTGACCATTAGATAGCTAGGTAGTACGGTAGGTACAGCGTTTCTGGATCAGGAGTCAAGAATAACCAAGTAACAATCTAGTCACACATACTTACTAGCTGTGTAACCAGAGGCAAGTCACTCAACCTCATCTGATGTAGTGTCCTGGTTGTATTTTCTCTTGTACCCCCAACTCACTGGTCAGAGTCAAAATGCCCTTTCTCTCTACTGCTACTTCCATGCACTCTTATTCACTCATTCTTTCTCTCTCCATGTTACCCAGCAGCCCCTCCTCTTCTGAAGTTATAGCCAAATTTGTCACCCAATGTAGATCTTGTTGGACATTAACTACTGGACCCTAGGTCATTTCCCTTTATTTATCAGTGAGTTTAGTATTTCACTTACCAACATTCTCTCTACTGTAATTCTTGTCCTCACATTAGGAGACTTCTACATAATAAATAATGTTACTTCAAATGCACTAAGTTTTCAATTCCTCAGTATGTTTAATTCCTTTGACCCACTCCTCCAATCCAGCTCAAGCTACACAGCAATGAACACAACTTAGATATTTCTACAACCCATAAATATCCTATTTTCGTGTTTTTGAACTCCAACATTCTTTCACCTGATCATGCTCTTTTATATTTTTCCCATGCCTTTTGACTCCTACCCCTACTGTTCATCTTCACCTAAACCACAGCCTTCAATACTTTCCCAAACCATCACATTTGCATTGGCTTCACTCTTCAGTTTCCTGATTTTAATTCCCATGGTGAACTATTTCAACTGTATAGTGTCCTCTAGTATCAATTCACTAGTCCCCTTGTCTTATTACTGATCTAACATTGCCAAATCCCAAATCTGGATTACCTCCATTATATGCCTAGTTCCACTGCAAATTTATTTTATCTACTCTCAACTGCATTCTCATACCTGCAACATAATCCTTCTACTCACCTCTGATTGAATCTTGTTCCCACTTACCATAGTGGTTATTCCAAACCTATTTGTCTGCAGTGTCACACAGAATTCCCTTCCCCCACATGCTCAGCTAAGGACTTTGCTTGATATATCATGAATAAGAAAAACAAAATGAGATCTTGTGCCCAGAACCTTCTGTTCTCCCTTCTTTCTTATATTATATCCTTCTGAAATCATCTCTCACTGTCTTCTTCACTCAAGTGTTCTTGACCCTTCATCTTGTAAAGGCCAGCTAACCAGAAGAAGCATCCCCTCTCTCTCTAATCCTCAATCTTTCCCTATGTACTAATTCTTTCCCTGCCACCTAATAAATGTTATCTCTTCCACATGAACAAAGTAGAAGAGGAGAGAATGTGTCTCCAATTCAAGGGGATGTGTTTGTACTTACACTTTTTCTATATCTTCTTAACAAATATCCCTTTGTAAAAACTAACTGATGTTAATTTCTTTTCAATGATATCAACAGGCCAGATTTTATGGAGTGTTAATCATTGGCAATGTTATTGGGGAGGGTGATACGTAAGATAGGAGCTCAAGGCTATAATTTTAGAAAAGTATCTCTATGACGTAGTAGGTTGGTAAAGTAAGTCCAAAGTTTTACTATATGGATTAATTGCAAACAAAATTCCATCTCTGACTATCAGTGGATAGACACATTCATTAGGGTATGGATGCAGGAAATTTTAATTTTAAGATTAATATTTATTGAATACTTAAATATAAAGGACATTATTTTTATGAATCAGACTAAAGAACTTAAGGGACAACTAGGTGGTACACTGGATAGAGAGTGCCACGCAGGTAGTCAGAGAGACATATCTTCCTGGGGTCAAATCTGTCTTCAGATACTTACTAGCCATGTGACCCTGGGAAAGTCATTTAACCCTGCTTTCTTCAGTTTCCTCATCTGTAAAAATGAGCTGGAGAAGGAAATGGCAAACCATTGTAGCATCTTCACAAAGAAAACCCCAAAAGAGGCTGCGAAGAGTTGGACATGACTGAAAAAGACTGACCAACAACAACAAAAGAACTTAAGCTTTTGTAAAATTTAAAAAAAAAAAACCTAAATTTTAAAAAAGAAATAAAAATGAGAAACAATATATATGTGTATATACATATACATATGCATATATATATACTTATACATATATATATATATATATATATACACACACACAGTGGTGGACCTAAACACATCTAAGATAGACTGTACACACACTTATGTCTGTTCCCCTATGATACCCCTCTCATTCTGTAGTAGTACTGGCACTTGGATGGAATGTCATAGCTTCATTATAAACAAGAATGAACCAAAGAACCAAAGTTCTAAGTACTAAGAGATAAGTAAGCAAAGATAAGCAAGCCAGCACACCTTGAGAGATTATTCTCATTGACTTTAAAGCAAAGGGAAAGGAAATGTCCAATGAGGCTTCTCCCTCAATTTGTCCTTATGTGCTACGTAAGCTTATGGTACAAAGTAGTTTAAAATTGTAGAGCACATGGGGAAATCATTTCAAAGGTTGTATATAAATCAAATACAATGGTCCTTGACTTCATTTAGATGAAGGTCTATACCAGTAATATTGAGTATATTATGGAGGTAATATGTTGTAGTAAGGGAAAAAAAGAAAGAAAATGCTGGTGCTGAGGCGAGGAGATCTGGTTTCAAATGTTTCTTCTGAAAGCTCCTAGCTATGTCATCCTGAGTAAGTCCCTTTATTTCTCTTTGACTCAGTTAACTCATTCCTTAAAGTGGAGATACCTGCAACTATGTAAAATTACACACACACACACACACACACACACACACACACATACACACTCACACACACACACACACACACATAGGCTGGGGGGAGACAAAGAGAGAGAGAGGTATTGTGAATACAGTGCTTTGTACAGTTTAAAGTACTATAGAAATAATGAGGTTTAATCATTCACAGAATCTTCAGAATTGCAAATACCTTAGATATCATCTTGTTGAGCTCCGTTATTTCATAGATCAGAGGTAACAGACTTATGGCCTATAGGCCACATGTAGCCTATGGCTAGAACCAGATTAAAATGTAGTTTCTACCTGATATTAATGTGTTAATGTATTAATAAAAAATAAATATATACACATGTAGTTTTCTAAGTATAGATATATGGCCTGCAGGGATCCTTGTGTATGCCTTAATGACCACTGTTTCTATTTTAATTTGACATTCTTGTCATAGGTGAAGCAACTGGAGATCATATAGGTCATATAGGTGAAAGAGCTTGCCAAAATCATATAATACCTATTAGAATGAAGATGGAGGCTTACAGTTGGGGGTTGGGACGGGGGATGAGGTGTGTTATTGGGTAGGGATAGACATCAAAAAAGAGTATCACTGAAACTTTTTTTTAGTTTGCAGAGGACGAAAAGAAAGTGCCTAAATACACAGACAGAACCATTTTGTAACTATTTTGTTAAGTTTAATTCAGAGTGTCATCAAAACCTTAGTAAAGTCTTAAGTTAAAATTAAAGTTGTTTAATAGTACATATATACATATATAAACATGTATGTATGTATGGTTTTTTAAAAAAATAAACTAACAGAAGTTCATAGGTTATCTTATAAAATCTTCTTACCTTTCTTTGTATCTTAAATTGTTTGTGTTTCTTGCTATTTGTTAAATATATAATAAAAAAAGAACACTAAAGAAAAGAAACCCGATACATGATCTGAGCTTTATGTTCCGCAGTACTTTCTTTTAGACTCTATGATCCTGAAAGTTCCCTTCCTGATTTTATAGCTTGGAGGGTAGGGAGTCCTTTATTTTCCCTTCTAGATTGTAGGCTACATGAAAGTAATTTTTGTGTCTTATTCATCTTTATACCCAAAGCTATGCCTATACAGTGGGAGGCAGCTTAGTAGCACACAGTAGGTACCTAGTAACTATATGTAAAATTGATTCAATTTATTGCAAAAATATTAAGTACTTAATACTTACAAAGTATTGCAATTAGCCCTTTTAATAGAAAGTCCAGTAGAATAGCAAAATGATGCAATCTCTACCACCAAGAAAATTACAATCTAAGAAGGGAAATGTAACCTGTATGCAAATAAATGTGATACAAAGTATAAATAATAAAATGTGAGCAAAATATAGATGCAAAGTGGTGTAGAAAACAATTGAGGAGGGAGAGATCACTTTCAGCCAGGGAGGTCAAGGGTTTCTTAAAGGAATTTTAACATGCAGTGGAGAGGAAGGAGTGTGTTTCTGCCAAATGAATGTCTCTTCAAGTCACAATTTTCATGTTGAAAATATGTTTCTAGCTAAGGAACTCTCTCAGAATGCTGATACTCGAGTCCATAGGACTCACCTGGACTTCCTGTATACTATTTCTATCCCTGACTCTGCTTTACAATGTCTGTCTCCCTTAAGTGGCACATATATTTGCTCTGGTCACAGCTCAGCTTGATTCTATTTTTCCCACCCTGGGAATCTCAGGAGGGAGAGAAGGAAAGGAAAGGGAAAGGGAAAGGGAAAAGGAAGGGAGGGAAAGGAAGGGAAGGAGCCACAGAAAGAAACTCAAATGGGTGCTTGAAGAAAATTTCAGCTGTATCTCAGGTTTTGTGGGATCAAGTTTTGGAAGGATGGTGAGGACTGGGCAGTGGGGAATTCACTGTCCACACAATCTTAGATCCTCTTGGCCTGACTAGGATACAAATCTTTAAACAATACATAAGAGATTTAGGAGGAAACAAGTAAAAATCCCCAGGGCAAGTAATTTTCTTTTACCTCCTCTATTGCCACAGCAGTAAGAAAGTTAGCTCTCCACCCTCCACCTCCACCACCCCTACCCCATTGGCAACCATTTAAATTACAGAGAAAAGATGTAAACAGGAGAAAGAATTGTGCAGGTACTCAAGGGGAAAGATGGATGATATAATTATGACTATTATTACCTACAGTAATTAAATACCATTAAGGTTATCACTGGAAATATATATTAAACAAATTCTTTCAACCCAAAGACTTTAAAGCCTCTGATCAATTAAAATATAATAAAATAGTAAAAATCCAGCCACCTTTAAAGTATGATTAAGGCAGCTCAGAGATGTTTGCGAAATAACAAAAGCCTTGGAGTTTGAGTTAATTTGGTCATCCAGACCGGGGTGTTAAACTATAGGAAAGGAAGCCTAGTGCAGAATGAGGTTGACATTAGACTCCACGGTCCTCTATTCTGGTCGGATTATTTTGGTTCCTGATCTCTCTCTTCAGCATTTGGTGAACTTGACGCGTTCCATGTCCTAGATGCTCTCCCTTCCTGGCTTTCCAGGATAATAGCATTTCTTAGTTCTCCTAACAGCTGGTAATTGCTTATCATTCAGCTTTGTTGGAATATTATCTATGTCTCAACCTCACCCACTTAATAAGCAAGGCAGTACACCTTGGGAGAACATTCCCATTGACTTTAAAGTGAAAGGAAAGGAAATATCCAGTGAAGATTCTCCCTCAATTTCTCCTGTCAACCTAGGCTCTGAATTAGGTCATTCTCTTTCTGCTCTCAGTGATTTCATCAGCTTCCATGCCTCCAGTTAGGAGAAGACTCCCATAATCTAGACATCCAGCCCTATTCTCTTTTGAGGTCTATCACGAATTGCCTTTTGGATATTTCCAATTGCATATTGCATTCAACAAATTCCAAGTAGAACTTTTTATCTTTTCCCTTAATGCCTCTCTATTAGTTGATGGTGCTACCATCCTTCTAGTCACCCAGTTTTACAACCTCAGATTCATCCTCAACTCTTACCTCTTCCTCACTACTCTACTTTACTTCCCAATTACCAATTCCTTTCCAAGCCTTGACTGTTCTACAGAAAATCTCATTTTCATCTCATTGGACTGGGTGCTTAATCTTATAGGCCTTAGTTTCTACATCTATAAAATAAGGGGATTTGACTAGAAGATCTGTTAAATTACCTTATAGCTGTAAATTTATGATGATTCTCTTTTTCAGGACCTAATCATCTCTCACCTTCATTATTGTGTCACCTTATTTATTGAACTCCCTAACTTCAGTCTTTCTCCTTTCCAATTCATCCTCTATATAATTGACAAAATTATCTTGCTAAAGTATATCTGACAGGGTCGCTCCCATGCTCAGGAACTGGTAGTGGCTCCTCATTTCTCTATAATAAAATACCATCTCCCTCTCTTAGTATTTAAGGGCATTCACAATCTAGTTGCCATCCATCTACTTTTATAAGATTTTTGCATTTGTCCTACATTCTACATTACAGTGAAACTGACCCATTTTGCCCCAAACTTGTTATTTCATTTTCTACCTTTTTGCCTTTGTACAGGCTTCCTCCATGCCTGGAATGTACCCTCTCCTCACCCCTACTGTTTAGAATCCTCAAGTTCCTTCAAAAATAAGTTCAAATACCAAGTCCTCTGAGAAGGCAGTCTCAATCTCGTAGGCATTAGTGTCCTATCTTTCCTCAAATTATAATGTCTATTCAATTGTATTTATTTGGCATTCCAAAATGCCAGGTCCTTTAGAACAGGCCATTTTCCTTTTTATTTTTGTATACCTAGTATCTACCACTATATTGCTTGTGTTATCATATAAGGTATTGTCCAACTCTGGGTGCCACACAAAAAGTTGTTCGTTTATTTTGATAAATTGGGGGATAGTGATAAAAGGATGAGGAAACTCAAAAAATATTAAATGAGAAGAAGTTGAAAGGCCTGGCATGTTGAGTCTGGAAGAGAGAAGGCTTAAGGGAGAGAAGAAGAAAGTTATTTTTCAAATACTTTTCACACATATTTTACTAGACTCTTCCACAGAGATTAGAGATATTTTTATTGTATATTTAAAATCCAAAGGGAATGTTATAGAAAAAAAGCAATTTAGACTTAATATTGAAACTGTCTATTAGGTATTTCTCCATATGGAGTCAGGGAGAGTATGTGGGTAAACTTTGATTCAAATTAACAAGTTAAGTCAACAAGCATTTATTAAGCACTTACTTCCTGCTAGGAATACAGATATAAGCAGAAAGAAAACGGTCCCTGACCTGAAGGAACTTATATTTTATCAAGCCAATACTTAAAGGAATCTGAACTTGGAGAGGTGATATACATGAGACCTACACTAAGGAGTGGTAGAGAAGGTCTGGACAATTGGGAATGGAACCCAGAGAACAATGAAGACATGTTCTAGACATTTTCTTTAAAATGGTGATTGTAAGAGGAACCAGTCAATTAGATCAAGGAGGCACGAGGGAAGAGTGCGCTTGGACTGTGAAAACTCCAAGGTTGGAGTAAACTTCCAGGATGATGAGGCTTCTGTGGCATGGAGCCCAGAGAAGAATTAAGGAATGATTGATGAGGATTACAAACAATCAGTAGAAAAGACAGAAAAAAAATGATGAAGAGAAATGTCATTCTTCTGAGAATGATCAACTAAGCAAACATTATAAAAAGAATTCTATGAAGACTCTGTGAGAGATAGACTACTTACAGTGTATTCTAGGAAGTATTCTTACTTGTGATGGCTAAAGAAAAGGAAAAAAAAAATAGAACTTATTCCTAGGGTAAGAAATTTAATTCTTGAGCAGAATTATGAATAGAATTCTTCAGAGACATTGACTCATATCTGGAGAGAATTTATTGTTATGGGGCTACATTTTCATAAGTGAAGAGAAGTTATATGCTGTTATATTGAAGGTCTGAAGTGAATGGCTATGACATTTCTCATAGTTAAAATATCATAATCATAACATATTTGCTTTTATTATTAATTTTGTTGTTAACAAAATAACCACTCAGGAATTTAATATTGATTTAGTAGTAGGAGATTAAGGAGTTAATATGTAGAGAGAAGTGAAATATAAGGTTTCTCAATTTATTTAGTAAATAATATTTTAATAAATTTAATTAATCATATGTAATAAGTGAGGATTCAAGCCAATGGAAAGAGGTTACTATTTTTAATTAATGGGAAAACATCCAAACATAGCCCTGTATTACCCTAGAATTTGGCACCATAAATTTGGATATAGAAATAAGTCAAGTGGCAAGTTGAGGGGTGACTTATAAATGAGTCTGGTCAACATCAAACCCTATTAGATGTGCAAAATGCTATTATACAGAAGAGGAATCTGACTTGTTGTTTGTTGCTCCCAAGGGAAAAATTAAGGCTCTGATAATATAAAATTACAGGGAAGCAGGTTTCATCTCAATAAAAGGAACAATTTTCTAATAATCAGAGGTGTCCAGAATTAGAATGGTTTGCCCCAGTTCACTTCAATCCAACAAATTATTCCTGAATACTTACCATGTTCAGAGAACTATATAGAGGCTTTTACAGTCTAATAGTGGACTATTTAATATACACACAAATTAATGCAATGCAGAATAATACATGCTAAGTATTTAATAAATTTAGAAGCAAAATGCTACAATTTTTTGAGGAAGGAAAATGTTACTCCCAATTTGGGTAATCAAGAAAGTTTCCTTGGAGGGAGTGGCATGCGAAGTGGCCTTCAAAGCTCACCAACAGGTGAAGGCAGGGAGAGGAAGAACCTCTAGGCACAGAGAACAATGTGAGCAAAAACACAGAAGCAGGAAATTGGGGGCTATGTAAAAAGGGTTGGCAAAGTCATCTAATTGGGCTTCAATGAGGACTAAATGGAGGTTAGTAGTTTTGGGGGAAAAAAGTCGGAGAGACAGGGCCTCTGTGGTTGGAAAAAGACAGAGGTGAGGTTGCTCATCCAGAACAGCAGGAAATATAGTACTCTTCAATCACCAAAGGCATTTCTTGCTTAGACTGCATGTAGTCACCCCCTTCCTCCTTTGTCCAGATTATCCCTAAAGGTCTTATAATGTATTTTGACTCTGGTTGCACTTAAGGCCAAGTCTGTTACATTTAAGTCTTCTCCCTCAGTTTCCCCAGTATCGTGAAGGAAATAAGGAGTCTCTCAATACCTTGAGGGCACAATTCTCTCCCCCATGCACACATACCACCTTCAGTTTCTGGGGGTAAAAAGATGGATTAGGATCACCACTTAGCTCATTTTCTATATAGCATGAGTCCCACCAAGTTCAAGGCCAAATCTGTATAACCTTTATTCCCGAGGGCTTTACTGTTGAACTGGTAGTAAAAGTTGGCCTGGAGTTTTGGAATCACAAGTCAGGAATGTACCAGTTCTCCTGTCCCCCAGAAGCAGGTTTCTTAGCACGTTCCACATGGGTGATGCTTTGTTATACGGTCTAGGCATGCACCAATATGTGGTATCATTTTTCAACATATATTATCTCTATTTATGGTTGTGTCTTATACTCCTAATTCATGGAGTTGCATGAATGTGAAGGACTGTGTCATAGCAATAAGTTATATTTCCTGTAATACCTATTACAATTTTCTACACAGTAGTATTATAAATGTTTATTTAAATTGTTATGATAAAATGAATGAAAGTTGAGAGAGGAGAGATTTAGAAATAATTTAGTTAGCTCTTTAATATTATAAAGAAACTGAGGCTCAAAGAAATTAAGCGATGGCCAGAGATTAAACCCCAGTATCTTGGAAGGAGAACCAATTTTTTTTCTGTGGTGCTCTATGTTAAGAAAAGCAATTAAAAACAGATTGTATTTCCAGAAATCCACCAAGGAATTGGGTCTATGGACACTGCCAAGTGATATTCTTTTTAAAACGATTCCCTTGCCTTTCAGTCATAGGCTCAAGACAACGATTAATAATAATCTTGGATTCATCAAGGATAGGTAGGTAGGCAGGTAGATAAATAGATAGATAGATAGATAAGTGGATAGATAGTTGGATAGGTAGAGAGATAGATAGATAGATAGATAGATAGATAGATAGATAGATAGATAGATAGATAGATAATTAGATAATAGATAAGACTTCAAATCAATTACACTTGAGCTGTTTTACCTAAAAAGGCATGCCTGGGATTTATTTCTTTATTTTATATTTTAAAGATAGCTTTCATAGTCTTTTTCATCTTTTAATAAGACACAAAAATATGCCCTTTTTGAATCAACAGTATTGGATCCAATTAAAATACATGAGCACTGATATCTCTTTTGCTGATACCTTTTAAAGATGCATTGTATATAACAGGAGAAATATTTAATGCTTATATAAATCAAATAATCTGGAATTTAACAGGTTTATTTTTACAAATTATGAAACATTAGATTGTTAATTACTCACAAACACTGTCTCAACATTTCCATCCATACATTCCCATAAAACACCTAATGGTGTGGGAGCCACCACTCTCATAAGTTCCTGGGATATACTCCATCTTCACTTCTGCTTGTGGACATTTTTGTTTTTTTAAAGGTTCAAACTAGGTGCCACTTGCTCTGAGAAGCTTTCTTTGATCTATAAAACTAAAATGGGCTTACAAATATTTAATTTCCTGACGTTTTATTTGAGGAAACTGAGGACTGGAACATTAAGTGACATTAAGGAACAAAGGCAGGATTTGAAACCAGGTCTTCTGACTCCAGGGTCAGTTTTCTTTTTTTCTGCACTACATTTTTCTTTTCTTTCTGTCTCCTCAAATCCACTTAGAGTGCTTCCTGCCAATCTCCTCTTTGCTGTTATGTTATACTTCTATATACTTTATATTTAATTGTATAGTTATCATATCAAGTAATTTATCTGTTTCTTGGGGGCAAAGATGGCATTACTTCATATCTTTGTGTCCCTAAGGCCCTGGACAGGGTCTTGTTTGTATAGATATTTAATAAATATTTGCTGCATTTAATTGGTTATAGTATCTACTCTGACAATATCCCTAGCTCTTCCCACCTTTTGATGAAATTTCGTGTAACAAGCATTTTTTTAAGGTAGTCACCATGTAAACGGTATGTCTCTTGCCCATTTCTTGGTGAACCTATGAAGAGAAGGCACAGAACTAGGATTTTCTCAAGGATTCTTATTCTTTGCTTGGAAAAAAAATGACATCATGACTTTGTTTTCCTGTGTCCTGTGTCCCCTCCCCCAAATGACTTAACTCTTCCCTTCTTTCAAATGGACAAATTTTTTCACAAGTATGTAGGACAGCACTACAGTGCCATGAAAAGAGCAATGACTTTAGATTTGGAGGACCTAGGTTCAAATCTCAGCTTTGCCATTTTCTTTGGTCAAGTCACTTTACGTGTTTGAGCCTCAATTTACTCATCAATAAAATGAAGAGAGATTGGACTCTATCGCTTTCAATATTTTTTCATCTCTGCTATACCCCACTATTCCCTTCTCACCCACTAGCAGATACCTTCCCTTACAATAAATCGACTATAAAATTACAATCGTGTGGATGTCTTTGAGCCAGTATTACATTAGAGAATTCAGCTACTTCTTACCAAGTGAATTATCAGTTGGTTATTTTATCTTTGTTTTGTTTTGTTGCAGTTTGAGTTTTATAAATCTTATTCATGCTGAAAGTGATTGGAAGGTGTTTCTATACTCCATATACATTCCAGAAGGCCAGTTATTCTGAGCACATCTCACTACTACTACTATTCCTCACCCTCAGAGTAAAATTTGTATTATTATTACTAATAATAATAATGCCTTTTGGTTTGCCAAATGAATATTTAAAGGATTTGCATAGTTTGTATGGTACAGGCTACCCTCTGACTACGTGATTTTATTTTTTCTCTTGCCCCACTCTTAACCATATCTACTACTAATATCTTCTGTACCAAACACCACATCTGGGTCCACAAGGCAAGTTGTTCTTCTTGCAGACCAATAATTCTCCAACTCACCCTTTATTTTATGATAATGGACTAAGGGTACAAGATGGGATAAGGAGGAGGATGAAGCCTTAATTATAAGTTGGTGTTCTCTCATTCTCATCTTCCTACCCCTGCCCAGCCAAGGTATGGAAAGGAGAGAAGCAAAGACCAGTCATCAGGAACAGTGATCACTGCAGTTAGAGGTCTTGTCCCCATTGCCATGAACATGTCTACTGATAAAATATGGATTCACAGGAAAGCCTAATTGGCTTGGGTTTTGCTTAACTTTACTAAACTAAAATTCTTTTGGAATATAGAATTGAAGCCACAAATATTCTCAGCCATCAGAGAAAAAATTCTATGGGAATATCAAAATATGGATCACATCTCCTTTCAGGACAGGCGGCACTGACTCCTGTGAGCCAGCTACATGGGAGCAATTTCCCTTGAGCAAGGAGACTATAGCTTTATTTACATAGTACTGTGCAACATTATCCAAAATAAACAAATATTCCTCATGATGACAACACTGGACCAAATGTACCCAACTATTAGTATGGCCCTCACCAACAGGCACAATCTTCCAGCAGGGGATTCTCTCTCTTTGCCATTGAGAATTCACAAACGTTCCCCAGTGCAAATGCTGGAATCTCTGTCTTCTCCCTCAACCCTTCCTCTCCCGTTCACACTCCTCAGTTGTTAGCATTCTGCCTCATTCTTTCTTTCCACATAGAGGTCCCAGACCTCAGACCCAGGAGTGATCCCCAGATGGCCAGAAGTAGAGATAGTATTTTCATTTTATTCCCTTGGTAAAGTCCCAGTGGCAATCAAGAACAAGCTAAGTGCTGAGACACAATAGAGTTATAAACCATAATTCCAACACTCTCATCATGTAAACAATTAAAAATAAAATCTAATCAAAATAACTGGGATAAAATTTAACCCTACTGGGCCAATAAAAAAGAAAATTGAGGATAGCTGTTTGAGCAATGAGACCCCAGGAAATAATTTCTTCATTCATAACCATATGTCAAGTGCCTATCATATGCAGGATTTACACTGAAATCCTCCTCTGGGTTCTTGGAGTCCATGTCAGTGGAATGCAAATTCTGACAGGTCCAATCAAGTTTGACAGGATCAAGTATTGGCACAAAGACCTTGGGTCTACCTACTGAGAAATAGGTATTTAATTTGATTAATAATAATAATTAATACTTATTATAACAAAGTTTAAGTTATATATATATATATATTCCTGAATATGTACATTATAGGCACATATACGCATGCCTGGGTAAATGTGTGTGTATGTATGTATTTTAAAAATCTAATTTGTTACTCAAAACCACCCTGGGAGGTAGGTACTATAGGCCTTATTTTCATCATTTTACATATGAGAAAACTGAGGCTGAGAGACTTGAAGTAACTTAACCATGGTCACAAGCAAACATCAGTCGTGATGTGAACCCAAATCGTTCTGACTGCAAATTCAACACACTATTTACAATGCTATGCTATTTTATGCAAATGCAGAGAGCAATGGATCTAAGTAAGCTGACACTATTTGGGGGGTGGGACAAGACACAGTGATTTCAAAATACTATTTATTAAGGTATATAGAGGCTGCAACAGCAGTGAAAATAAGGATTTTTGTAAGAGTAAAGTATAAGTGGGTTACTATGCCCCTTTCTAGAAAAGATACAAAGATGAAAGGGGGTAATGCTAATGCCAATTATGGTGATGATGAGTCCTGACTTAATATAGCAAAGTGTTCTACATACATTATCTCATTTGATGATGTAGTCTTTACCCAAAAAATGTGTAGAATCTAGCAGTAAGAACTATACCATGCCAAAGAGAGATTAAGAAAAGAGGAAAGAGACTAAGGATGATGTCATCACTTCCAGGTGAAGTGGAAGAGATGGCACATTAGTTGGGTGTTAAAATGAAGAGAAAGATTTTTAATAACCAAATGTGTGTTTGTGTTTGGGGGGGAGGCACTTAAGGCAAGATCTTTGTAATAAATAAGTAAAGGCAAGGAAAACGTAACAACATATTGGACAAAACATGAGTCTCATTCTGTACTCATACATCATCTCTCTGCCCAAAGGGCAGAAGCGTACTTGCCATGAATAGTCTTCTGAATTCATGATTGTACAGCAAAGTAAAAAGTTCAACTGAATCATTCAAAGTTGTGTCCATTGTTTAAATTAACCTATAAGTTCTGCTCATTTGACTTTGTATCAGCTCATATAAATCTTCAAAAATTTCTCTAAAGTCTTCATATTTATCATTTATTAAAGTACGACAATCTATTACATTCACGACCAAAATTTGTTGGACATGAATAGTGCTTTAAATATTCTCATCCATAGTGATGGCCTTTGCAAACACACAAGGTTGGACAAGGCAGGACAAGGTTTGTGACAGGCCAGTAAACTAGTTTCAATAAAGCACAAAATGAGTGAAGAAAAGTCATACTGTGATAAGTAAGACAGGAAAGGAAGATAGGTTGGAACTGCAATGTAGCAGGCAAAGGAGTTTGTGTTATATCCTGCAATCAGTGAGATGTTAAAAAAAATCTTGACTAGAACATAACATGAACAGACAATTAGGAAGATTATTTAAGTAACGGTATGGAAAATCATTCTATGCAACATCAAATCTTAGTCATCTATGGACCTAAACTGTCTGACACAGAGAAAGCATTGAAAGTCAATGATATTACTCTTTAAAATCTGTTGGGATTAAATCCTGGGTTGGAGAATTTACCTTCAATTGTTCTTTACAATACATAATCTGAATCATGCCATAGTAACATGGAATTGGAAAAACTCCAAATGTGGAGTCAAATGACAAGAGAGTAAGTACTAATATTGTTATCTACTTGTTGCACAACCAGAGACAAGTCACTTCTTTCTTAGACTCAGTTTGCTTGTCTCTGAAATGGGTAATATAATACTTCATAAACTTACAGAATAAATAGTTAAAGTAATAGAAAGCTTGGAAAACAATATAACCAAATCAAAAAAAAAATCTAAATCCAAGGGAGTAGGGAATAAAAACTATGCTGAAAAGTTGCACCTTATCCTATGAGGGTGAGGGTGGGGAGAAGCAGACCTTTATTATGATCAATGATTTAGGATCATTTCCATTTGGAAAATCAGACCTGGTTAGAATGTGACAAAAATAAACATGAGAGAAAAGAGAAACCTAGAAAGGCAAGCCAATTTGAGCAATTTGAAAAGGATAAATGACAATCAAATGGTTATATCCTAAGAAGGGTAGACAAATTATTGGCCTTTCACAATACCATCATCTTCAAGAATTGAAGGGGAATAAAATATTAAATTGGGACATATGCATATGCTTATGTATTCATGTGTGTGTGTGTGTGTATGTGAGAGAGAGAGAGAGAGAAAAAGGAGAGAGAAGAAGACAGGAAGAAGAAAGAGGAAGAAGAGAAGAAGATGACAGAGGAAGAAGAAGAAGAAAAAAGAGGAGGATGAAGAGGAGGAGGAGGAGAAGAAGAAGAAGAAGAAGAAGAAGAAGAAGAAG
>CM053625.1:6858845-6875757 GCA_028646595.1 Phalanger gymnotis
CTCCTTCTCCTTCTCCTTCTCCTTCTCCTTCTCCTTCTCCTTCTCCTTCTCCTTCTCCTTCTCCTTCTCCTTCTCCTCCTCCTCCTCCTCCTCCTCCTCCTCCTCCTCCTCCTCCTCCTCCTCCTCCTCCTCCTCCTCCTCCTCCTCCTCCTCCTCCTCCTCCTCCTCCTCCTCCTCCTCCTCCTCCTCCTCCTCCTCCACCTCCTTCCTCTAGAATAAAGCCAATAATACTTTCACTATCCACTTTACATAGTTACAATGAATATGCAATGAATGATGCGATGTGCTTTTCATCAAAGGCATCATCTGTGTTTGCATTTTCATCCCTGTCTGTTTTTTTTTAATATTGCTTTCTGCTTGTTCTTCTACTTGTCTGACTGCTCCTTCTCAATATCTTTAGACTGAGTCTAATCTAGGTAACCTCCACTAACTGTGACACCCAAGATTCTGTCTTGAACCATCTTCTCTCTTCCCTCTATATCAGGTCGCATGGGTTAAACTGCCACCCTTATGCCGATGATTCCTAGCTCAGTATATCCAACTCTAATATCTCTTCTTTGCTCCAGCCCTACATACCTAACTACCTTTTGGTCATTTCAAATTGGTCGTCCCAGAAGCATCTCAAACTGAACATCCAAAACAGAATTCACATCTTTTTTTCTCTATATATTTCCTTTATCTCAAGCTTTCCATGCTGTTGAAGGGTTCTATTACCTTCCCATTCATCCAGGCTCGGGATCCCAGTCTAAGTGTATCTTCATCTCCTAAGCTGCACTTGCCTCACACATTCTAGCTCTTGACAAATCTTGTCAATTTGATTTTTACATCCTCTTTTCTCTACTTGTGTAACCACCACCCTAGTGTAGATCCTCATAACCACTTTCTGGACTATTTCCATAAGCTTTATGATTGGTCTCCCTGACTCAAGTTGTTCCTCACTCCAGTTCATCAGTTAGTCATCAGCTAAAGCAGTTTCTCTACAATGCAATCCTGGACATGAAATCTGACTACTGAATAATTTCCACTGACTCTATTACCTAAAGGATAAAATACAAAATTCTATGTTCAAAATTTAAAGTCCTTCCTAACCTGGCCTGTCCCTACTCTTTAAATCTTCTTACACATGACTTATCTCTCCTGAATGATCCAATTCAATTATGCTGACCTTGCTATTCCTCAGCCAGCCTACTCTATCTCCCTATTTGTGCATTTCACTGGCTGTCCCCCATGCCTAGAATGTTTTCTTTTCTGATCTCTGACTTCTAGCAAACCAGGCTTCCTTGAAGACTAAGCTGAAATCCCACTTTCTAGAAGAGGCTTATCCACCCCCAACACCCACTGATGCCTTTTCTCTGAGTCTTCCATATATACTGTATGTGCACATATATATATATATGCATATATATGTGAGTGGGTGTGTATGTATATATGTGTGTATATATATCTGTATCTATCTATCTATCTCTCTCTATATATAAAATCAATGAGTATCAATTGAATTTGTCTGCCCATTTGTTAAGTCAAGACTAGAATTCAGGTCTCTCAGTACGGTTGTCTTTCTATTAGACTAAGTTGTCTCCTAAAAGGTCAATGTAATACTTTCCCTAAGATACACATATATGTGTCTCAGAGGGTCATTATGAAGCAAGTGCTTTGTAAACTTTAAAATTCTATGGTGACTGGAGTTATTACCATCACTGTCATCATAATCATGATGTATTACTCATTACTCAAAATATTCATTTTTTGAGGCCTCAATTTCCTCTTCTGTTAAACAAGGAGGTTAAAATGGATGAGCTCTATGGTCACTTCCAACTCTAAATCTATGGTCATACAAACTATGGCTTAACAAGGTGTAACACCAAGCACACTGACACGCCCAAGATGGCTTGCTAGCACAGGTTCTTTGATCTGCTCTTAAAGGAAATGTAGCTTTTAAAGTAACAATCTTTCTTTAATTACATTCACCAATTCAGGAGAAAAGTCAGCACACTGAATGGGAAGAAAATACAAGCAAGAAAATGCAAACAGAAAAAATATAAGCAGAGAAATTAGCACAAAGACCAACAGACAGGGCTCTAACTGTCTGAATTAAAGCAATATTGCGATACACTTTATATACATCATTGGATCAAGAAAGCATTTACATCTGAGTAGTCGGGGGTAGGGGGGGGTGGTGCTCTGAACACATGGCTACTCAGAGTTACAACCAAGAAATCAAAAGGTCCTTCTCATGAGTGAAATTCCAAAGCAAAATCTCACCTCAGAATATATATACAATTTTGCCTAATAGACTCATAGCCAGAAGGCATCACAACCGTGCAGTGCCTAATTAGCTTAGTACCAAAAGGTGTGAAAGCCTTCCTATGAGCAAGCTTTCCCTAAGCAAGCTCCTCCTTAGGCAAGTCCCTCCCGCAATGGGCTCTATGTGACTCAGGATGTATCACACCTGGGCACATGTACCTATTAATGGACGGGGAAGTTCTTCCTATTCCTTTAACATTGTACAAGGGATTTTCAAACTTTAACACTAGAATTCTAAAATTCCTTTTGGTTCTGATATTCTGTACTTCATGATTCTAAGTTTTGCTTCAGCTCCGACATTCTGTAATCCGTGACTGAATGTATTTTCTTTATGTTGGCATATAGTGATTATTTAACAGATTGGTGTCATTCCTATATTTTGTTTTTATTTTTGGTTTGAACAATAAAGAACAACCTTGTTTGTTTTGCAGCTCAATGTATACTTTTCATAGCTAAACTTTATTTAGTTGAAAAGTGAATAATGTTCTTTTCTTCTTGTGTAGTGGAATGTGAACCTCTGAATAAGTGTGGATAAACACACACATTTATTTACTGCTGAAATTTTCATGCCCTGTCATGTCTTTGACTCTCCCCCTCCCCACCTCTCACCTCTTACTGAAATGTAAGAAGAGCCTGCCAATGTAAAACACAACTGGTGCTTTGGTTGGTTTCACATATCCATCCCTTTTTTGGATTTGTGTATTTGGAGGATAACTGCAGATAATTGAAGACACAGGATTCTAAGAAGGCTAAAACTTTTGTGTTTTAGTTGGGTAAAATTGTCAGTGGAGTTCAATGATTATTATTTTCCCTCATTTATCATCTACTTTAAAAAAAAAACAGATGAATGTAGCCCCTTATCAGCAAGGAGACTGATGGGAAGTATATTTTTTTTTCTCACCTGGTAGAAGGGACAGAAGGATCATTGGAGGCAGAAGCCTCAGGGGTGAGGGGAAACATGGGAACTTTGCATACTTTCCTCTGGCCAGCAGTGAATTACAAGTGAAGAGCACTGTGAAATATAAACACGAGCCCTTAGAGCCTTGTCTGATTCATAACCCATTTAAGGAGGAACTTGCATGGACAGAATTCCCTGCCTTACTTGAACGAGGTGAATTTATCCCCCATGTTTCCTTCCTCCTTCTCTCCTACTTCATCACTGCCTGGCAAAATGATCTCACTTCCCCATAAGTTTTGATTATTTTATGTCTATGCTCTTATAATGAGTTTTATCTCCAGATAAAAATAAGTCACTTTTCATGGTATTCTGAGTGTTTGCTTTACTTGAATGGATCCCACTGCAGGAAGAGGGACAAAAGGGAACCCCTGAACAAAAAGCTCCAAATTTAATGAAGAGTCTATATATTGAAACTTTCTGGAGACTTAGCAGGAAGCATCATAAGGATTGAAATTGAAATATAGAGATTCTAAAATGATGTTTGTTAGGTCTAAGAGATATTTTAGCAATAGAGAGTGTTTAGCAATCTTGATGCTAAAGCTATTTTCTAAGCAAATTAAGATAGAATGAATAATCAAAATTCAGGAAAAGAGAAAATCCAGTTGAGTTATCACTTTGCCTCAGATGCACCAAAAACACAGGCAAAGAAGACTAGAACTCTCCAAGTAGTTTCTTCTGGTCCAATGATGGCTCATTCTTCTAGCTCTCCAGGTGTAATGTCTCAGGAGGATTTTATATTTAACCCTACGATACCCTGGGAGATTTTCCAGAAGAAAGAGATTCAATGCAAATAAGCTGCTACAATAAAAATGTAGTTTATTGCAACGTTTCAAATATTTATGAACCACCTATTTTGGGCTAAGCAAGAGGCTCAGCACTAGAGGAGGGACAAAAATAAGATGATAGACACTCTTAAGGAGCTCACAATTTTATCATGAGTCACCTATATAGAAAACTCTAATACACAATACTGCATAAGGACATAAAGAGAGTTAGCGGGAGTCCTTCGATGTTAAGTCTATGACTGGAGCTGAGAGTGAAATCTGCAAAATCAGATGAATTAAGCCCTGGAAAGAACCTGAGAGATCACCTGTCCCTCACCCGAACTTTACTAAAGAGAAAATGGAGGCTTAAAGAGATGAAATGATGTGGGATTGCACCATGTGGGGACGTACAGCTGCTGTCTGCTTCCAGCAGTCTCCTTGGCAGTTACTACTAGATGACAAATTTACCAGTTTTTTAAAGTGCAAATGTAAGGTTCTCTAGCAACTTACAGATTAAAAAGCGATTAGTTTCATTATGGAAATCTTTGATTTTTGTATTTCCCTGAATTGAGTCAAATTGATTTGGCATGTATAGACTGTATTTGGTTATCTGTCCCTGTGAAGGGCCCCGGACTTCTCTAATTAATTTCTTGAGGTAATCATTTCTGATAGCACCTTTGATAACTGTACAACTTTGTTCACAGGGTTATTCCAAGGAAAGCACTTTGTCAATATTAATGTGTTGTCCAAGTGAAACATTATTACATCTTGAGAGACTTCATCTTTTGGCTTTTTGCAAGTTTTGTTTCCTCTGATGCCCAGGGTATCTCTTTTTTCACTCTCACCTCAGATTAATTACAAGTAACATCCAGCAGTGCATTGTAGGTGTGTGGGGGTGGGGTGGGCTGGGTGCAGTATGCCTAGGGAGGAAGCAGGAAGTATTCTGCCCTGGTGCTATTGAAAGCCCAATTAGAAGACAAACTAAGGAACTTCATTTTACCATATCTGGAGCATGGCTTATGTTATTTTTTCTTTCATTATGATTTTTTAAATTCATATTTTTATACTATTCTTTTAAATGGGGAATAAGAAACACCAATGAAAAGAGTAGGGAGAGAGATAACTCAAGGGATTACCAGTATATCTTTTCCCTTGGTTAACCCTTCAGAAGTCTTGAATTAATTGGAAACAGATCTTCAGTCCTTGCCCCCTGCAATGGTACCCTGACAGCCCTCTGGGAAAGATGGACACTCAATACTTTAGCTATTGTAATTACACTCTAAGTAAAAATACAATTGCTACTACTACCATGTGCTACTATAATCACTAGTACTGTGTTAAATACTAGAAGCATCTGTAGTAGTGTCACTATTACTGCTGTTAGGACTATTATCAATATCATGCTTTCTAATGCTAGAGATAGAAAGCATTTGAAATATAGGATATTATTAGAAATTTACTAAAACCTATCTAGTAGATAGGACAGGAACTAGTATCTGTTTTATAGCTGAAAAACAACTTAAGGATTAGAGAGATAAAATTCTTTCCTCCAGGTCTCACAACTAGTCAATAGTAAAAACAGACTTCATCCCAGGTCTTTTAGACTCGTTTTCAGTGCCCTTTCCTCTGCTTACTTCAAAAGAACCATTATTTCATCAATGTTCCACCAAATGGAGAAGACAGTGCCTCTCTGTGTTTCAGTTGCTGTGACCAAAATTTCAACACCTAGTGGCCAAACTTCTGGTGAGGAGTCTGTTCCAAATTTAGCTGGGATGGTCTTTGGACAACAATCATACAACACAGTCTGTTCCTGTGCCTCTACTTGAAGGCTTTCCAGATTGGCAGGCAATGTCCAGGAATTATGTTTTGCTGCCCTAGCCTTTGAAAACCAAAATCGAAGGCCACCTCCATGCTATGATGAGGGATAAGAAGACAAATTTTAAAAAAGTGAAGAATCATTGTGCAAAAACAAAACAAAACAAAACTTAATTTTCTAGGCACTCCATAACATAGCCCTACCATGGTCAACTTTATCTCTTACTATTCCTAATCTATACCATCTGCTTCAGCCATTCTGATCTCCAAATTTTGCCAATCCTTCAAAGTCCTTCCATAGTCCCATACAAACCTTTTCTTAATAATTTTAGTAAAAAATGCCCTACCCTCTTTCTGACCAGATCATCTCCAGTCTGTGCCATATTTTTGTTATTTGATTGAAGCCAATCCAGCAATTCATTATACATCGTCTTTGTTATATTTTCTAGTCGTTTATCTTTTAGGTCTTATCTCCCCAACAAGATCGTGGCTTTATTTTTTCCTCTAGGTTTAAGCATTGTTATATAGCACCTAGTACAGATCTGTGCTTTTGGTGGGTAGCAAATAATTACTTTTAAATTGTAATTTTGGAGTTGGAAGTAATAGTAGAAATAAGCTGGGTAATCTTTCCTTTGAATGATGGAATCACTTCTATAGCATTTTCATGAACATTTGCAGGGACAAAGGAATCAATATCTCAAATAGCAACTCATCCAATTTGAAGGCTTCACTAACTGCTGGGAATTTTTTCTTTAATTGAGCCCCAAGTGTGTCTCATTATATAAGTTCCTCTTCATTCTACCTTCTGGAGCTAAAGAGGATTCTTGTTTTAAGTATGATTGAGCCTCTGACGCACCCTCCAACTCTGAAATTCTATGTTCCTATGGCTTCACATATTTGAAGACAGCCATTCTGTCTCCTAGCCTCCCCTCCCTCCAACAAGTCTCCTTTTCTCCAAGCAAAACATCCCCAGTTCCCTCAATCAATCTGTGTATAACATGGTTTCTAGTCCTCTCACTATGCTATTTATCCTTTTCTGGGCCAAATCCATTTGTCACCATGTTCTTTAAGATGTGCTACCTACATGACTATAATGGATATGTTTTGCATGACTACGCATGTATAACCTACATCGAATTACTTGCCTTCTCAATGGAGGGAGGGGGCAGGAAGGGAAAGAAATCAGAATTCAAGGTTTTAAAAATTAAATGTTAAAAATTGTTTTTACATGTAATTGCAGAAAATAAAATACTAAATAAATGCAAAAACAAAACAAAACACAGAAAGATGTGCTATCTAGAACCAGCTAAAATGGATGAAAAAAGCTTTTACTGAATACTTAATATATGCCAAATATTATTTGTGTTGTATTATGTATGTATTATGACTGCCTTAGATAGTAATGATTACAACAATATAAAGAGGAAAATAACAAAAATAATTCAAACTAAGTGCTGTGAAATTATGATGACCAAACCTGATTCCAAAGAAGAAATTAGGGGTAGTTTTCTTTGCAGAGGATGTGGACCATGAGTTTGGAACACAATACAGAACAATAGCAGGCTTTTTTGATGTGTTTGTTGATTTTACTGTTACCCTCCCCCCTCTTTTATCCTTTGTTATATATGATGGTTCCTCGGTGGGGAAGAGAAAAGAGATACATTGGGAAATGTAGATGATGAGAAAGAAAGGACATCAGTAAAACTATATGTATTTTTTTTTTCAAAAAGTGATGCCCTGAATTGAACGTAATATGTGCTCTGACCAGCAAAGAGTGACAATAAGCCTATTACTTCCTTTATTCTGGATATTGGATCTCTATTAATGCAGTCTGAGACCATCAAGGAATAGAATAGTAGAGCCTGAAAATAACTGAAAGATCATCTGCTCCAAGGGTTCTTAACCTGATGACTTTGACCTTTTAAAAAATATTTTGATAACTATTTCAGTATAATTAATTTCCCTCATATACTATGTATTTTATCTTTTGCAATTAAAAAAAATATTCTGATTAGATTCCAGAGAACCAAAGGTTAAGTATCAGTGATCTAGTCTAATCCCTTCATTTTACAGATGAGAAAACTAAGGTCCAGAGAGCGAAAATGATCTCAACAGCTAGTTGAACCCATGTCTTTCCAATATATGTTTGTGCTATTTCTCTATTCTCTCGATTGTATTCCCAAATAATGTAGTGTGTTTTATTCCAAAAGACACATCTAAAGTTTACAAGAATACCATTTAGTGGCTATTTTTTTTTTAAATAAGAACTGTCTCATGTCTGTCTAGCTGTCCTTTCTTTAATAATGAGTCTTCAGTTACATTGCCATGAAATCTAACCCTTTAAATGACTTCTCTCACTAGAATGTCCTTGGAATATTTAAGGTCTTACTGATTCATTCACTCATTATAAGTATAAAGCAATATGTTAGAGATTATAGAAAATTCAAAGTTAATGTGATTTAATATAATTTTCATGTTATATTGTGTGTTATAATTATTTGTTTTATCCTTTTTATAGATTGCAAGTTCTGTGAAGGCAAGGACAGGGCCTTATATAAACTTTGTATCTCCCACTTAAACTAACAAAAGCCTAAACAAACAATTGTTGGTTGAATGAATCAATTGTCATGTCATTTACTCTCAGAGAATTTAGAACCTAGCATTCTGTTAAATTGTATGTACCTCATATTAATCTGCGGTGACCGTTTTTCTTCTCCAACTCCCCTCAACATTTTAGTAAGTATTCTTTTAATTCTTTCCCACTCTCTAGAGATGGTAAACTTACAGAAAGTAGGAAAGGAGAAAGAAAGGAAAGAAGGAAGCACTATTAAGTGCTTATTATGTTCCAGATATTGTGCTAAAGGCTTTACAAATATTATCTCGTTTGATTTTCACAACTTCCTTGGCATGTAGGTGCCATTGCCACCTTTTACAATTGAAGTGAATGAGGAAAAGAGAGGATAAGTTTCTTGTCCAGGGTTACACAGCTAGTAATTGTCTGAGGCTGCATTTCAACTCAGGTCTTTCATGACTCCAGGCCCAATGGTCTATCCACTGTAACCAGATGTACGAAGGGACTGAATAAAGGGCCTCAGGTTCCTTGGGGATATATCTGTTCGGGTTCACAACGAATTTCAAGTTTTTTTTTTTTTAATTCTGTGTTATAGATAATAAAATAAATTACATGGAAATAATCAGAATATTAAAAGAAAGACTATCATTTGGGAATGAAAAAATAGATCTTTCTTGCATGATCATATGTATTATGACTGCCTTAGAATGATGTTTTCATATTTTTCCCCCTTTATCAGAGATTTGAAAACCTTTCTTCCCTTATAAATTTACAATACTTCAAAACATCTGCTACTTCAGGGTTCAAGCTGTGCTTTAGGGTTCAGGTAATTTGCTGAGACCTTTCAAGGCAGAACATCAGTGTAAATAACCTGGTAAGAAATCCAATGGAAGCTCGATCTTTTATGAGCTAACATGACTTTTGTTGAATATCCCCCATAATCTTCTTTTACGACTTTATTTTTCTCTTAGTATTTCCTTCCAAATGGCCTCATTTCTATTTACACTTCTTTAAAAGAAATTTAGTCCTACACTAGAATCAAGGACAAGCCTAGATAAATGGGGGGCAGGGAGGGTACACATATATGAATATATTCTTTCAAGAAAGGACCTACTAATTCTGGTGACTGGATTAGGTATATAATATCACATGTAGATTTATTAGGAATTTGTACAGAAAATAGTAACACCTAAATTAAAACAGATTTGGGAACCAATTCAGGAATTTATTTGGATATAGAAAGTAAATTGCAGTTTGCCACAAATAGGCAAATTTATAAATCAATTGGACTTATTATTATTTTGGGGCATATTATTTGAAATTTCATAAGGACCAGTGCACCAAAAAGTTTGAGGTAAAACTATCAAGACGTCTGTCTCAGGATTTGTGATATGCATCATTGAAATGAGTATTTGAATTTTAACAAGAAATAGTTTTAATTAAGTGATTAGTTTAATAACTACTCATTTAATACCTACTATGTGTACAACGTTGTGCTAGGAATAGCTTTACCTTTCTTTGTTTGAGTGAATGATTGCACATGCTTCAACTGGGTCTCCAATTTTTTTTTACAATTTTATTCCTAACCATCTGGCCTTCTTTCACTTTTTAAGAAGCAAAACATTATGCAAGGAACACAAATAGGTGAGGATCTAGACCAAGGTTTTTAAGCTATTTTTTGTTATGGACCACTTTGGGTGTCTGGTGAAGCCTAGGGACCCCTTCTCAGAATAAAGTTTTTAAAGGTTTAGGCTAAAACACATAGGATTATAAAGTAAACCAATTTTATAGAAATATTATATATAAAATACATATATATATATATATATATAATATTAAGAACTTCTGTTCTAGACTAAACTGTCATGTAAGGTCCCTGAGTTTTATTGTCCTCATCTGAATAATTAGGGGACTGGACAAAATGGCTTCTGATTTCCTTTGTATCTCTAAATTTTTGATCCCAAATCACATAGCCCAATCTCCTATTTTACAAGGGAGAAAAATTAATTTCCCAAAATCGCACTATCAAGATAGTGACAGAATGAGGCCTAGAACCCCAGTCTTATGAGTCTTGGCTTGGGCCACTCAAATTATAACTCACACATGAGCTCATATGCCACTTACTGGACAGAGCATGATTACTTAGAAATTCAAATTCTGGTTTATTCTTCATGCATTATGTGATCTGTCTCCTTGCCAATCTTCCCTTCTATCCAAAACGAGTGGATGATTAGGCAGAGGACAGAGAGGGATAGACTAGACTGGGATCTCAGTTATGTAATCTGGAGTGAGTTCTCAATTTTTTATTGGATTTGATCATTTCTAGCTAGTATAAGTTCAGGTGAGCAGAACTCAGAATAGAAACACTTTAAAAAAATGAAGTGGACGAACTTTTTAAAGCTCTCTTTTGCATGCATCTCTAGCATGTACTGTAGAGTTTTACTGTTTGCCTTAGAACCAGGAGGAAAAAGTCTTTCTATTGAAATGCTAATGGAGAAGTCGACTGTATAATAAGACTGCATCCCCTTTGGGTCTACATATAATTTACACATAAAATGAAATTGCACATGGCCCTATTTCATAACATATTTGTTTAATTATCTTCCTTAAAAAGCTTTTTTCAATTAATTTTCAATATTTAAAAAAGGAATAAAAATGTCAGTTTATCTGCATACCTGATAATTAAATATAGTTTAGGGAATAATTACATAATCTAATAGTGGAAATTTGTCCAGCTCTAATAACAACCATTTAGCAAGGGTTCTGCTAATTTCCCTCTTGTACAAGGGCTCTCTCTCTCTTCCACAGAGGATCAGGCTTGAGGGGTATCAAATGTAGACACTGCATTGATTCCCACCAAAATGTATTTATGAAGTCATACTCTACCTTGAGAAACGTAAATGCCAGCCCCTTACAAATTGAAAAGTAGGGGTTTCTAGATTTCTGCATGGACTGTCAAAACTAAACAGTAAACACAAGCTATTGTCTGAAATAGAAAATCACTTATCAAATATATGAATTTTGATTCTTCTTATGATATATTAAGGCTAATCACTTGTGTTTTAGGTTCCTCCTCTCCAGGTAGGACATTAAAACTTAATGAAAGTTATTAGCATCCTTGAGTAATACAAATATATTTGAAATTTCACAATGGCTTTCATATTACACTAGGAGTTCGATTCTTTGAAAGACTTAAGAAGCATATAAGGATTTCGCTGCCTGTAATGTTGGTACTTGGTTTTAGAGCTAGAGAGAAATTCATAACTAAGTTAACTGGTCAACTTGCTATTCCTCAAACAAGACACCCTATTTCCCATCTCTATGCCTTATGTAGCCTGACTGGCTCTCCCCTATGTCTAGAACACATTCCTTCTTCACCTCAATCTGTTGGAACCTTTGTGTTTTTTTTGTTTGTTTGTTTTGCTTTGTTTAAGCATCAGTTATTATCGTTATTTGCAGGAGGACTTTCCTGTTCCTCCCAACTTCTTCTGCTCTACCCCACAAGGTTACTCTGTGTTTGTATATAATTGTTAGTTTTGGTAATGGTGGTGGTGGTGTACCTATGCCCCATATGAAACGAAAGAACTATTCTGTACCAAAATGGATACAAACTAGATGGCAGCCAAAGTATCTTTAGAAAACCCTCAATGACTTAGTCAAAAAGTTCTCTTTAGACCACTGTTTTCCTGTCAGATGGCTTTGTTTGTGAGCAGAATTTAAATGCCCTTAGCATAAGGGATTCATAATAATGATGATGAAGATAGCTCACTATAACTAGCATTCATATGATGCTTGCTTGTGCCTGTCACTGCTAAAGCCCTTTACAATTATTATCCCATTAGATCATCACAACAAACCCGGGAGGTAAGTACTATTATTATCCCTGTTTTACAGATGAGGAAACTGAGGCATACAGGGGTTAAGTAACTTGTCTGGTGTCACGCAACTAGTAAGTGTCTGGGACTCGATTTAAGCTCAGGTCTTCTCAACTCAAGTCCAGAGTTCTCTATACTCTTTTTACAAGTTCAGGATTCTGTTGATGACAATTGTTTTGAATAATTACCTAAGTGGCAGCTGGGCTAGGCTCTTCTTAGTCCAAAGAAGCCTCCACTTCCTGGAGATACATTTGAAGAATTCCTGGGAAGGAAACAGAGTAGAAGCTGTTTAATTTGTGTGACTAATTGGGATTTGCCAATTCCCCTCTCCTTGGGTAAAGTATTTCCAATCACTGGCAGTACCACTTTGTGCAAATTAAAATTCAAGAACGGGCCCTTCACCCTCTGCTCCCAGTTGATTTGGTCTTAGTAATGTCTCCATGAAAATTGTGTTTTAATCTTGACTCTTGTTAAAAATAAATATGCAGAAATGTTTTGGCTCTTCAAACCATTCTACATTAAAAGTCCATCTAAATGCAATCAACTTTATTAGCTCACATAAAAATTAAATTCCTTCCAAAGGTGAGCTATCATACTACAACTCTATAGTGTAGTTTCTTTGGTTACTAAAATTCCATAGAAAATTTTCACAGAGCTAAGCTTTTTTAACCATTGTTCTATCCACTGTGCCACCTACCACGGGGGATAGAGCACTGGACATGGAGTCAGGAAAACCTGAGTTCACATCCAGCCCCAAACATTTAGTGCCTTGTGACCCTAGACAAGTCACTTTACTACTTCTGCCTCAGTTTCCTCATTTGTAAAGTGATAATGTTAATAACACCTGTGTCCCAAGATTATTGTGAGGATAAAGTTAGCTAGCATGTCTAAAGTGCTTTGCAGTCTTTAAAGCACTACATAAATACTAGCTATCGAGGTAGCTAAGTGGAACAGTGGATAGGGAACTGGGCCTGGAGTTACAAAAGACCTCAGTTGGAATCTAGACTCAGACATTGGGTGACCCTGGGCAAACTTCTGCTTGCCTCAGTTTCCTAAGCTGTAAAGTAGCGATCATAATAGTGCTCACCTCACAGAGTTATTGTGAGGATCAAATGAGATAATATTCATAGAACACTTAGCACAGTGCCTAGCACATAGAGGGCACTATTTAAATCCCTGTTCCCTTCCCCTCTTCCTTTCTCTATCCCTTCCTTCTGTACCCTTCCCCGACCCAAAAATGGTTAAAAAAAATCTTAGCTCTCAAAACCCACCAATTTCAACTATTTTTTTAAACCAGAATTATGATTTTATTAGTATTAGGAAGTCCCAGTGAGTAAACCCCCTCTACCATTGCTGAACAAAAGCTACAATGCAATTTAGTCTTAGAGAGTCACACAAGGCACTGATTAGTTAACTATCATGCCTAATGTCACACAGAAAGTATGTATGGATCAGAAGGCAGAGCTTGAATTGACATCTCCCTTATTGGAGCCAAGGTTCTGAAACTGTCTAGTATACATCCAACTGCTTTTTCCTTTCTCCTTACAATAAGGATGATAAGAAGAAACACATTTGTATAGAAATATCCTCCAATTGTCCTGTGATATATAGCTATTATTATCTTCCTTTATAGATGAACAAGTAGGATCTCTAGATCTATGATCTGGTAAACTTGCCATCAGGAACATCTGGGCTCCAGTTCCAGCTTTTCTTATGCATGCAAAAGTCACTTAATATCTAGCACGACAACTGCTGATCTCTATTTCTGTTGAAAGTTTCCCTAAAGCGCTGAAAACCCAGGTACAGACCCTAAGTCACACAGCTAGTAAATATGGGTGCCAAGATTCTTTTGAGTACTCTGGCATTAGAAGACAGATGTCTTTTCCATTAGGTCAGTTTTATGTGTTTGTTTTTTAATTGGATACTGGACAATCTAGACACAGTCTCATAATCTTTTAGCGCTAGAAAGGTTATTAGACGTAATTTTGCCGAAATCCCTCAAATCTTGGGTGATAAAACTGAGATGGACAGGGATTAATTGACTTCCTCAGGATCAAGTAGTTAGCTCCTAACAGAGTTAAGACTAGAATTCAGGTCCCCTGGCACCTTACTCTTGATCCAGTGATGTTGCCTCTTTATTTCTGACCAATCAGTTATGTCTACGCAAATGAAATGGAGACCGCAACAATTAATCAACCATCCTCTCTGAGGAAATCTGGTTTTCAAATCCCTCAACTAGAGATCTGATAGTTTCGTTTTTTTTTTGTCATTTTTTAAAACAAAAAGACAATAACTAGATGTACAGAGACAGCAAAACTCTCTTCTCAGCCCTATTTCTCTATTTCATGTTTGGTAGTTGTTGTCATTTGTCCTTCCTTCTGAAAGAAGATCTTGATGTCCAGGAGGTGATGCCTCATAGACTGGGCAATAATAGGTCCCTGGCCGATCCCCACTTAGTCATGTTTGGGCCCTGATTGGCTCAAAGTGAATGCAAATAGCATTTGTTTCTGTTTTGGCCAGGAGCCTTAAGGTTCTTCCCCTTGCAGATGGATTTTTTTTTTTTTGGCTAGGTAAAAGAAACCATTCTCTGCCTTATTTCATTCTTACCTCATATTCTAAGTATCTCTAGAAGGCACATCAAATTTTGATAAGAGATTTTCCCCAAGAGTTGGCTCATAGGGGCAGTGTAGAAGGAGCTACACTGTTAATGTATGAATCATTGAATCAAGTGTCTATTGGGATAAAACTGTGGTTTTTGAAAGGTAGGTTGCCTTTGAACTATGAATCAAGATGTTTGTGGAGTTTCCATCCACCAGGAAGATCCAGAGTAGCATTTTTATGGTCATAATACTAAAGCTGAAAGATAGGGATAGAGAAAGTCTTCAAAATCCCCTTTCCAAACAAAACAGAACTGGTCATGATGGCCTTCCTACTTCTGAGAGCAAGTGTCATCTGTGGAGTTAACTGGATTGAGACATAAGCTATTGAGCGGTGAATGGGAGACGCGCTAATGGCAAAAACTGGGATAGACCTCCCATACCAGACTGAGTAAAGATGAAAAGTCACTTAGAGTCAGTACTAGAAGCTGAGGAAAATCCCAGGCTGAGTGATGTAATAGTCACAACGCTGAGATTAAATATGTTAGGGAGGGAGGCACAAGAATTGGAAAGGAATCCTATTAGATGTTGGTTGGTTGTTGTCCTTTGTTCTGGAAGAGGACCAAAATGATATCACTATGCTAGAGTCAAGATTTACTGTGTCTGACTGTGGCTGATCAAGCCAATAGGAGCTGGGAATGCTCTACCACAGGTCAGGCACAAATAGTCTGTGTGAACATTTGGGGTGGATACTCCAAACTCACACATCCTGCGTTTCCTTTGAGCTGTTTCAATTCTGTTCTGCTCAAGGAGCACAGCACCTTCTCTGATGTGCGCATGCCATGCTGAGTGGTCCTGTGCCAATGTCTCCCATGTCACACAATCAATTCCAAAGTTCTTGAGAGAGACCTTGAGAGTGTCCTTGTATCCCTTCTTCCGACCACTATGTGAACGCTTGCCCTATATGAGTTCTCCATAAAATAGTCAGATGTATGCTATAACTAAAGGAGGCCAAACTAGAAATTAAAGGGAGGGTTATTATTCACTGACAGGCATTTGCTATGTTTATATTATATATAACATACACACACATATATAATATTTATATTACTATATATTATATATGTATGTATATGTATATATTGTCAAACCCCAATTTTAATTGTGAACCCCCAACCCCCAAACCAGAGTTTGTTCTAAGAAAGAGACAAATGATTAGGTGGGGTCCACATTTTTATTTCTCTCAAGCTGGCTTGCCATTCATTGTATGTGAGTTACAGTCCAAAAGTAAGCCCCCCTAAGGAGGCCAGTCCCAAACTGGCTCAGTTTGGGATTTGGGGGTATAAGGTTATGTGCCCTTCAAAGAGTAGGTGTTCCCAAGAGTTGCCCATCAGCTCTGATTGTTCAACAGGCTAGGAGGTGGGGGATATTAAAATGAAGTCTTGAGACATGAGTATGTGACTTATGTCACTTAATCTTGGTACAATACCATTTCAATACTGGCTGATATCACCACTGTCATTCAATCTTCAAAGGAAATACTTGTTCTATCAGACCAGCCTCCCCTCATACCACACCACTCCCAGTCTTATCTAGGTTATCTAGGCACAAAACCTGAAACCCAGTTCACTCTGAAGCTCATAGATTGGACCACAATAGGTCCCCACCCAAGCTCCACTTAATGGCTGTATTTTGGGCCCTCCTGGCTTAGATTGAATGTCAATGGTAACTGTTTATCTTTACAACAGCAACCTTAAGGGTCTTCTCCTCCCAGCTTGATTTTTTTTTCTTTCTTTCTAATTAAAGGGGCCATCCCTTGACACTTCTTAAAGAGGTCTTTTCACAGAATGGGCTTTAACTCACTCTAAGTGGGTACATGAAAAGGCCAGGGTCTATATTGCATCCTGGGTCATCTCCAATCATCCTGATGAATATCTGGTCACTGGACTCAGATGGCTCTGGAGGAAAAAGTGACTGGTGACCTTGCTCAGTCCTCCCTCACTCAAATCAAAGGCAACTGCAAGTCA
>CM053625.1:6875857-6891448 GCA_028646595.1 Phalanger gymnotis
GTTGGACCACAATAGGACTCTCCCCTAGCTCCACTTAATGGCTGTTTTTTGGGCCCTCCTGGCTTAGAGTGAAAGTCAATGGTAACTGTTTCTCTTTGGAACAGCAACCCTGAGGATCTTCCCTCCCAGCTTGATATTTTTTTTCTTTCTAATTAAAGAGGCCATCCCTTGACTCACTTCTTAGAGAGGCCTATTCACTGAATGGCCTCAGTCACCTCACTCTAACTGAGTACATGAAAAGCCCTTAGCCTAAAAGGGCCAAGGTCTCCCATTGCATCCTGTGTCATCTCCAGTCATCCTGATGAATATCTGGTCACTGGATCCAAATGGCTCTGGAGGAGAAAGTGAGGATGGTGACCTTGCATAGCCCTCCCTCACTCAAATCAAAGGCAACTGCAAATCCTGTCATCATTTTCCTGATGCCATGGCCCTTTTCATGCAGGACAAACACAACAACACAAGGCCAAAGGATCTATCTCCACCTAAACCTGATCATAGTAACTCAATTCTGGCCTGGTTTGGAGTTCAATCAGGATAAGAAGATTCAATGCAATCTCATCATCAGTAATGTCCTTTTAAAAGAGAGACTGAATTTGTAAGGGGGAAGAGTCTGGAGGAAAGCTCTGGGTCTCCTAGACACTGATTACTAAGATTTAAAATAATTTTTCACAAAGATACATATGTGTATGCGTGTATATATCATATACATATATACATACACATACACACATTATATATACATATATATATTTTATCACATTTTCCTTAAGCTTTGTGAATCTGCATTTGAAAGGTGGGGAGCATATGAGTACATTCAGTAGAAAGGTTTAATACTAAGTTTTCCCAATTATCTGGATGTCAGAGAACAAACTAGAAAATTTGAAGTCTTCAAATTACCCCTGGCCCATTTGTGAGAGACTCATGAAGAAATAGCAAGTGAAGGCAACATGTACTTAAGGCAGCCAAGCTGGGACAGCACCCCTGCAAGCCTTAAAGTCAGAATAAGCTTATTGTTCACCTTACTACTGTACATATTTGGGGGGGGGGGAATTATAACAACAACTTTTTATTTAACAGTCAACAAGCATTTAAATCCTGTGCTAAATGCTCGAGATACAAAGGAAAGCAAAAACACAACCATACTCTCCTATTTTAAAGAGAGAGGCAATATACAAATAATTATGAATGTATACTCATCTATATTATCTATGGCATTTATAGTATATATATATATATATATATATGTGTGTGTGTGTGTGTGTGTATGTATGTATATAGAGCTACTACAAATATGAGGAAATCTCAGAAGCAAGGCACTAGCAGCAGAGTAGACTAGAAAAAGCCTCCTAAAGAATGTGGACTTTTAGTTGAGTCTGTAAGAAAAGCCAAGAAAGCTAGAAAGTAGAGGTGAGGAAGAAGAGCTTTCAAAGAATAGAGGAAAAATTGTTCTAATGCATAGTTAGGAGATATAAATGTGAGGAAAAACAAGTAAGCTGGTCCAATGTAAGTAAGTATGGAGGAGTTAAAGGGGAGAGAGAGGGAAGGAACTATTAATTTTAGAGGTACCCATGACTATGTCATGAATACCCACTGAAAAGGCTCTGTAGACTTTTGTGTACTTTTAATTGGGGAGGGGGGGAGCAGAATGTGCAGTACTGAGTATTTTGTTCCAGAAGGAGGAAAACGTGGCTCCTCTCCTTCCTGAGCTACTAGATACTGTTAAGTGACCTTTCCCAGGTCCCTTGCATTTCTTCATGCAAGACATGAGTGAAGGTGGAGATAGTGGGGGAAGATGTCTGAGCAACATAAAATGAGTAGTAAGGGAAAAGAGGAAGAACTCAGCAAGTGGCCTCATTTTTTTCAGATTCTCATTTAAGAGCATTGGAAGATGGGGTGCCTTGGTAAGGGAAAGAAAGTAACAGCCACTGTAATGAGTAGTGATAATGAAACAATTAGGGAGAGAGATACACAGTAATTGCCTTGCTGCAGCTAGGACCCAGTTGAAGGACCCAGTTGAGATTAAATGAGATAAATTTGTAGTGGAATGAAGTCATCATATTTTTGTGATTTCTTCTTGCTCTATTCAGTTTTTGTGATTAGGGTCAAATGGGGCAGGTGGTGGAATGATCTAAAGTTGGAGGTTGGCGGGTTGTATTTGGTGATAGGGGAAAGGGACAAGGAATTGAAGGGTAGGAAACAGCATTGATTTGAACTGATTCACTAAAGAGTCAATATAGGGAAAGGAAAGAGTATAGTCAAGACAAAGGTAATAACTTGGGGTGGGGGAGGGGAACTAAAGGTTGGAGAGTTTGGAAGATTGGAGGTAATAATGAAAATGAAGAACAGGCGTAAGGACCATAGATGAAAGATTAAAAAAAAGATAAAATAGTAAAAGACTATGATGAGATAAAGGTGTTTCAGAATTCATAAACATAGAGCTTGTCAGTAAGAGGGAGAATATGGTCCTGTTCTTTCTATCAAGTAAGTGATTGCAAACTCAAGTATATTACTATCTTTACTGGCAGATGAGGTGGACTGGAAGAGCAGACATTTGGAATTGAGTATTAGAAAGCTAGTACAGTTAGAAGGTACCCACGGACTATGGCAAGATTACCATTAAAAAGACTTTACAGACTTTTGTGGACATTTTTAGGTGGTGGCGGTAGTGATGGTGCAGTACAATGTTTTGAAAGGTGTTCTAGAAAAAGGAAAGCATTCTGCACGAGACTGTTAAGCAAGACTGTCTACCTCCTTAAAGAGATATATGTGAAAGGGGTTACTTAGAGACTAGTTACTAAACTTTTTACTCTGGTCTTCAAAAAGAGAAGAGCCTTTCTAGAGAAGGAAGGATATATCACATTGAGGATGTGATAGAATTTCCACTTAAGTTAGCAGCCTGATGTCATCAGGAACATGACCTCCAGGAAAGGAAGGGGTCTGAGATAAATAGAACACTCTGAGGCAATATACTAAAGACAGCTGTTGCTATTTTAAGAAATATTTTTCACCTCCCTGGGACAGAAATGTTTGAACCCAGACTAGAAAATACCGCTAAAATACTATAAAAATGTTAGCTACCTGACAAAGAAAATGAAGGCACATAGACTCTGGAACTTGCATTTGACATTTTATGTATCTTAATAATGGACTGTCCTTCAGTTAACATAACTGAATGGTACTATACATACCCTTTAAGGCTATGAAGAACATAGTGGTCATTCATGTCAAATTCCTAATAACTTTCCAAGAGAAAGATGAGAATGTTTCCAGGGTCTGGAGAGAATTCTACATGGAGTATCTATGAAATGTGTAAACACATAAGAGTGCATGTACCACTCCAGACTGACCCTGCTATACAGAGAAATGCAAATAAACTATTATCACGGCAAATACAGCTGCCTGAGCATGGAGCCATCACTTACAACTACCTACAACTAGGCAGGCTGCTGAAGGAAGTAGAGAGAATGTGAATAGATATAGAGAAAAATAAATAAATCAGATATTCTACAATTTAGCCAGATGGAATCAGGAATGTTCCACTCAACTGTGCGCAAGAACAAATTTAAGTTTACCAAGCTAAGAAATCCCTTATTACAAGTTAGAGCTACGGTAGTTACCTTGAGTCTACTGCTCAAATCTCTCCCTAAAAACCCAGGAAGTTTAAATTAAGGAGTCAAATATGTCATTATGGGGATGAGTATCAAAAGCATGTTCTTATAACCACTGGGTTTCACTATGATTATAGATAATCTGAATACATGCATATTGAAAGCACCCGAGAGGAGAATTCATTACTAGTGTATCTTCTGGTATCCTCAAGACCAGCATTGGGAAATAGAAATAAAGACCAGGGCCATCGCATCCCCTAAAAGATTGTCTGCCTCTGGTCTTTGCTAGGTGTATTCCATAGGTAATGTGCCTGACACATATTAAGCACTTAATAAATTCTTGTTGATTGGATGAATTGACTCAGAGGAAAACTTGTAGTGGTGATAGTGAAGCCTCAAGATAAAGAGTATACTATTGTGCTGTTTGTTGGCTCTATGGGACCACTCAAGTTATTTTTATCAGGAAAATAAGGCGTGTGCCTTTAGGTAACTATTCCCATGTCATATTAATTAATTCTACAATGTCTCTATATCTAGAGAGCTTTTTATTACATGTGATTTGGAAATAAAGTATATTTGATATGATGCCATCTATACAATATTTTCCTTGTTTTATGGATAAATATTGGGTCTGGATAGTTGTGGGCAATAATTGCATCTGTAATGACATTATAGTCATGGTACAGTTCATTCACTGAATTCTCAAGCGTATCTTGCATGTTATATTTTTAGTAATGGCTATTTGTTGTTTATTAACTTATAAAGGACAATGAGTTTTTGGATTATAATTCTAACCCTTTGATCCTGTACTTCTAGGTGTCAAATACATGCTAAAAATTTTTCCCCAGACTAGAATGACAAGTGATGTAACTTCATTGTATTATCAGCATTGATTTAAAAACAAATCTAGTTCCTTAAGGATGACATATCTGGTTGCAGTAACCTGATACTCAACTTCAATTATAAACCTCTTTATTTATAGAAATAAATATGAGTGACTTAGCCATATCTTTGACACTTCTTTGTCAACATATTGTTGGTTGATTTCATGTGGGTGTTGACAAAACATTGAACTTTTGATTCTACTCTTCGATATTAGCTGTTTCATAGGCTCTATGTAGAGATTAACCACTTTTAGTTACATTTGCCATATCTAGTAAAGCATAACTGTTGTCAGTGTTTACTATAATTTTGTGCAATGAAATCATCCTTTCTCAAAATGTTCCTATAATTTTTTCACCTGTTTACCATAGATTCTGAGAATATCTATTGGAATTAATTTATAATTAGGTAGTGTTATCGAATGTAATTTTTTAAATGAGAAGTGTTAACCTTCATAGATCTCACTTAGAATGAGGATTTTTCATTAACATTGTATTAACATTCTATTTTAATAGAATACTTTATAGATCGATTGTCATCAATTTTGACCTCAGGATGCCATTCAGTTTCTTGATATACTGAGGGTCAGCTTTCTCCTCAAAAGCTTTATGCTTGAAGGAACTTCCTGGAGAAGACAAAGCACCAAACAGTTGTTCTTAATTCCCTTGGGTCTTTTTGTCTTTAAACAATATATTGTTTTCTTGTGATTATAGATTTTGTGGAATGGAAAGGGTGAGACAAACAGTGAATTCTTTGTATTAAACCACAAACATAATTATTCTTTATCTAGAGTTGTAACCGGTTTTCTCATATATTCATAATAGGTATATATGATGCCTAATGTTAAGAAAGGTGGGGTCAGGCTTATCTCCAGGAGAAACTGCTAAAGTGCCTTGATAGTAAATGATGTGCCATTGTGAGGTTTTTAAGCAAAAAAAAAAATGGATTTTATCCAGCCTCAAAACTTTCATATTTTCCAGTTAGGATAGAGCTTCATCTACCTCTCTTGACATAACTATTCTATCATTCATTATCTTAATTGTGCAAAAGCCTTCTGTTTAGTATTTGATCCAACTTGCATTTTTCATGTTTTGGATTTCTTTTGAATATATAGAGGACCAAAGATTTTCCACATCCTTTTTCTTCAGGGTTTCTGTCTCGAGCCTGATTTCTTTCCTTCTCAATCTCTTGTAGCAAAGTTTTTGATAAATATTTAATTGCTTATTTTGTTCTTTGTGCTGCTTTGACTCCCCATATCATCTTAACCTTTCAACTTTTGCTTTCAGTTGCCCATTCAAGGAATATAGAATTTGTGACATGTTTTGTTTCTTCTGTTTCTTTCTGCATGATCCTTTTTTATTGTCTTTAATTGGTCAATATGATGAGCAAGTTTTCTGCTGAATATACCAGATGGATATTAATATAATCATCCAATCTCTTTCTGCAGATCTTCAATAGTTCTCTCAAATTGCTTCTGTCATGGAGTCTGATAGTGTTTGATGCCTGCCCTTGGGGTGTTCCTTGATAGCTCCACCTTCTCTCCCATGGTTCTTACCATGGGGATGGCTGTTCTATTGTATTAACTTCTATATAACAGTACTTATTAATTTTTTTTCATCAAATATTTTGGAGGAATGTGTTAGTTTATGTATGATATGGCAGATAAATTAAATTACTTTGTTGCAGTTGGTTTGCTAGTTAGTGCATGCTATCAAACTCAATAAGGTCTTTTAAAATTCTGGTTAAATATTTCCATCTACTTTTCAAAATCATTTGAATCTTCATTGTTGTATTTGTCATCTATTTCATTATTACATACAAATTCTGGAATTTGAATTAACTAAAAATTTTCAATAATTTCAACTTTTCCCTCCTCAGATTTTTAGGAACTCCTCAATTTCATCTCTTATTTTATCTAATAAGGGATTAGGAATGATTTTTAAAAAAATGATATTCATGCGCTGAATGATCAATAATACATAGTTGCTGTGACTTGGAGCTGAGAACACCATTAAAAATTTTAAAAAATGAAATGAAATAAAATAAAATAAAAACTATGAGTCCTTTACCTACAAGCAGTAAGGGTTGTTTCCAGTTTTCTTATGATGAAGTGTTGTTGCATAACAAAAGTATTCTTGTCTCTACTCCATTTCATATACATTCTTAGTTTTCCTGCTTTAGTGGTAAATATCATTTGCATAAAAGCATTTTCAGCAGGCAACATATTAGCATTTCTGTTTTTTTTTTTTTTCTATATATCTTGTGTTTGAGTAAGGATAGCCTATGGCTCTACACCTCTCCAACTATTTCTTTGATTCATAGGAACAGTTTTATTCACTGTTTGAGATGCTAAACAGTTAAGTGGTATTTATAGAACTCAATTTCAGCATTCTTGCCTGGTCCTCATAGTTACAATAGCAATTCCAGGGCACAGAAAATACCTGATGCAAATTGCTGCGACTCTCATTGTCTTTCTTTGCTATTGTCCCACTCCACCCTCACCCCCACCCCATGACATAGACAATGGGCTGGACTTTAAAGGAGTTACTATTCTTGTTATTGTTATCATCGACCTCACTACCACCATCACCCATTGTCAGTCATCATCATTTCTTTGTTTAAAATGAGGTTTATACGGAAGAGGTCCTAGTATGGGTCTCTGCCTTATTATTCATTAACATTTAATGTGACTGTTCCATGAAGGATAAACTAACTCCTTTTGGTAGTTAAATATCATGAAGTATACATTAGTATACTTCATGAAGTATATATTAGTGTTTTATACAGAAAACATTCTGTATAAAACACTAATAGCAAACAAGAAATAGAAATGATATACATTTCCTATTATCCCCATGTGATTTTGCTCTTCTCAGCTAGGTCTTTATGTTTTGAGTGCTTTTCATTCCAAATACCTTGGAGAGTATGAATATTTGGCATTCCAACATCATTTTAAAACATTGTTTTTATTTTTTTTTTTGTATCAACATTAGGTTCAGGTGACTTAAGGCTATAGTTTGTTTGATTAGCAATAATTGTCTAATTCCAATATAGCTTGCTGCTTGAGTTCTGTAGGATATTTTGATGTCTGTTTTTTTGTGTGAAAATTTGTTGAAATTTTTGAAAAAGAGAACCTGTCTGATGTTTAATTGTAACCACTCAGTCAGGTTTCATTCAGCCTTTGGTACATGCTATTTTGTTTTTCAGCTTTCACTAGTGTGTTGCACAGCTTCTGCCATTATTTTTTTTTTTTTAATATAGCATTGATCACTAAATCTAGTCTCCTTAAGGATAAAACTTCAGGTTTTTTTTTTTTTTATGATTTAGCCCTGTATTACCTTTCCCACAAACAAATATGTATGACTCAGATATTTGTTTCATCCTTCTTTGTAGCACTATTTTGTTGGCTGAATTCATTAGGATTTTGCCCATGGTGGGCCTTTTGAATCTGTTCTTGGATCTTAGCCAATGCCTTTTGGTGAAATTCAACAAATTAAATGGCAAATAGATATTATCATTTTTTACTTCGCTTGGTAAAGTGATGTATATTTGACCCAAAATCATTTCTATAGCTTTTCGATCTCTTTACAGTGTAGTTTGAAGGATGTCTATCAAATTTCTTCCTCCTTTCTGATGAAAAATGTTTAATTTTTCTATAACCATCTTAATGTTATAAGCCCTTTGTTTCAAATTCCTGTCTAAGCTTGTTGATTTCCTTTTCAAAATCATTTTAGATATCAGTATTATTGTTGGGATTCATTTTCATTTTAAAGTAGACTGTCCTGAAGCTTTGGTAAACTTGAGATTTCCAATGATATCAGGATCTTCTACTCTTGCCTAATCGAATATTAGTAAATTCACAACTTCACCTCTTATTTTATCTATTCTTTGCTTAGAAATGAATTTATATCTGACTATTGCCTTGTACTATTTGGCAACACATAGCTTAATAACTTGGAGTTAAGCTAAAATAACTGATTGTAATTGGTAAGAGCCAATTGCAACTTTATTATAATGAAGGCACATAATTAAATTACTCCTGACTCCAGGTCTGATGCTCTATACACTATGCCACCTAGTACAGTGCTATGTAATGAAAACTTTTTTTTTTTTTAATGAAGAGTTCACATTTATATATCTAGTTCTGACAATTATAATGCACTTCCCTCACCATGACACTATAAATTTAAAAGTGCATGGATTGTTATGCCCATTTTCCTGATAATGGAAAACTGAGATTCAAAGAAATAAAATGATTTCCTTTTAGTTACACAACAAGTGAGCACCAGATCTGACAATCCAGATCACGTGTTCAGATTTTTAGTCCATTGACTAATTGTATCCTTTGCAACACAATATTGTGCAGCCTCCTGGAATAAGAGCGTTATGGGAATGAGGAAAGGGAAATAGAAAACAATGAGGGAGGATTGGAGGGAAAAGGAAAGGTAAAAAGTATAAGGAAAGGAAGACTCTGGGGTGGGAGAAATAACAGGTGAGTCCACTAACTAGAATTAAATTAATTGCCAAAAGTTTGCAGCTGCCTTTGGGCTAGGAGAGCAGGAAAAGGGAATCCATTTCCTTAAGAGCAGTGGGAACATTTGAAAGTAGTTAATGGTAGTGGAAGAAAGAAGTCAAAGAACTCAGCTACCAACAAACCCACCATGCTCTTTTTCGCTGGGGAAAAGATCACCATGGCAAACACTACACAAGCTTTAGAAAGCTACAAGCCTGCTTTCTTTTATATTTCAGGAAACAAATTTAGAATTGCAAATTCAGAGCTGTGGTCTTTTAGGATAATAGAATCAAGATCATAGAATTTCAGATTCTTAAACAGATTCATAAGACCTCTGTCCAGAAGAGACCTTAGAAGATCACTTTATTTCAAATCATTTTCAAGGTCTTAGCTAGTTTAGATAAAAGTATTTTCATACATGCACAAATGTAGGATCATTTGTGCTTGTATATATACATGTATATATGTGTGTGTTTTGCATACACATGCATATATATATATGATATATATATATACACAGACAGCTCTCACTTTACATAAATTTGCAGCATGTAGATTCACCTTTATGTGAAGTATTTCTGAAAGAAATCAAAGACTAGTTGAGGATAATATAGCTTGCTGTAGTCAGATATACCAGGAATAAAAAGAAAGCCGCTGTCTAAACATCTCTCAAAAGCTTCATTTAAAAACTTGCATAGCCAACCAGCAATGCCAAAGGCTAGGTGCAGTGGGCAAGGAAGGGGCAACATATTGTACACCTATGTTAACTTCACTATGTAGTACTGTGCATAACTTATCACTAACTTTGTCTTTCATTCCACAATTCTGTTTATTGTTATGGTATAGTATTTATTATGTCTGTATTTTAGTACATTTTATGACTTGTGTAAAGGTTTTAATTTCATATGCCTTTGTTATCTAGGTTAAGTGAAGCAAGTTGAGTAGGGGTAGATTCTCATTACCTAAAAATGACTTTACTTAGAGGTCTGCAGAATGCTCTACTTACATAAAGTGATAACTGTGTCTGTGTGTATATATGTATGCATGAATATTCATACATACATGCGTATATACATACATATACCAACAAATAGAAGTTGCAGAGGAACAAGCACACGTGTGTGTGTGTGTGTGTGTGTGTGTGTGTGTGTGTGTATGTGTGTGCACCCATCTTTTGATATACCTATTTATTTAGCTGGGAGCTTACTTTAGAATCATAAAATGATGAGTAGACTCTTAGGATTGTGAGCTGAAGTTGGCCACCTAGTATTATTAGCTCTTCATTTTAAAGCCAAGGTAACTCAGGACCTGATAGGAGAAGTGACTTGAGCTATGTCATACATCTACCTGCTAGCACAGCAAGGACTAGAACATAGCTTTCCTAATTCTCAGGCCTGTGTTTATTTCCCCTGCTTTCTCATTATTTGGTCCTCACCTGTGATATTTGTCCTGGGCTTTGATCATTCCTCATGCCCTTCAAGAGTTCTTTTTTGGATGATTTTAACATGCAATTATTCATGAAGTTCTATTGTCATCCAGTTTCAAAGTGTAATTTCCTCCAGTAACCATATAGAATTTCTATAATTCCATACATTCCATTGGAACCACGTACATATCTGCATCATCAAGGTGAGGTATTCTTTCCCATCAGTTTTACATGTATTGTTATAAGACATTTCTGTGCCTGCAGCTGAACCCAGCTTTCCCAGGCTCTGAGGAGCCCTTTATTGAAGAGTTACTATGTTGGAAATGATATTTCGACTTAATCCTATCACATTCAAGGCCAAAAATTGTGTTTTTGTGCATTTGAAATAGATGTCAGTGAATATCTAGCTGCTATGGATTGACTTATGAGGTGATTTTAACTGGTCACAATTGTCCTGGGATGGGGGTGGGGGGAGGGGAGATCCTCTGGGTCAATGGTGGAGTGAAGACAATTTCCTTTTCCCAGGATGGATAGCTTTAATGACATACTTTGATAGTGTTTAAGCATATCCAAAGAGCATTCAGGGAATTGCATCCAAAATATGCCCTCCATACCAGAGTTGTCAAATACTCACCCTCTAGCAGCATAGAGGCCCATAAAACTCAGGAGTAAGGGCTGAACCAAATTAAAATGTAATTGGGAAATATTTAACAAAATACAATAGAGCATAGATAATGTTGTTATATGGTTTTCTAGGTCAATATGTGCTCCTCAAGGATCCTTATTACAGTTCTTTGGCTCTTTTCACTCAGGTCACTTGGAAAGAGTTGTTATTTCAAGTCAATCAAGAATCATTTATTAAGTACCGACTATGTGCCAGACACTTTGTTAAGCATTGGAGATAACAAAGAAAGGTGAAAATCACTTCCCACTCTCATTGAGTTAAATAGTGTAATTGTTGGGAAAGTTTCCTAACTATTGAGCCTAAATTGATTCCTCTGTAATTTCTACCCTTTGTGTCTAGTTCTGAGCTTTGGGGACGAGCAGAAGAAATCTAATCCTTGTTCAATGTTAGAATTTTTTTATTTTTTAAATTATTTTTATTTTTTTTATTTTTGGTTTACAACACTCAGTTCCACAAGTTTTTGAGTTCCAAATTTTCTCCCCCTCCTTCCCTGCCCTCCTCCCCTCAAGTCATGGAATAAGATATACGTTCTACATATACCTTTGCATTACACTTATTTACACAATAGTCAAATTATAAAGAAGAATTATGTCCAATGGAATGAATCATGAGAAAGAAGAAACAAAACCAAAAAAGGAGAAAAAAAACAGTGCAAATAGTTTGCCTCAATCTGCACTCAGACTCCGTAATTCTTTCTCTGGATATGGCTAGCTCTTTACATCATTAGTCCTTTAGAGCTGTCTTTGAACCTAGTGTTGCTGAGAAGAGCCAAGTCTATCAAAGTTAGTCATCACGGATACCATGTGTTTGTAAGTGTGTGTAATGTTCTCCTGGTTCTGCTCCCCTCACTCAGCATCAGATCACATAGGTCTTTCCAGGTTATTGTGAAGTCCATCTGTTCCCCATTTCTTACAGCACAATAGTATTCCATTATATTCATATACTACAACTTGTTTAGCCATTCCCCAACTGATGGGCATCTTCTTGACTTCCAGTTCTTTGCCACCACAAAAAGAGCTGCTATAAATATTTTTGTACATACGGGTGCTTTTCCCACTCCTATGATCTCTTCGGGCTACAGTCCTAGAAGTGGTATTGCTGAGTCAAAGGGTATACACGTCTTCATAGCCCTTCGGGCATAGCCCCAAATTGCTCTCCAGAAAGGCTGGATCGATGTACGACTACGCCAACAATGTAATGGTGTCCCGATTTTCCACATCCTCTCCAGCATTTATCATTTTCCTATTTTGTCATGTTTGCCAATCCGACAGGAGAGATGTGGTACCTTAGAGTTGTTTGGATTTGCATTTTTCTAATCAATAGTGATTTAGAGCATTTTTTCATATGACTATAGCTATCTTTAATTTGTTCCTCTGAAAACTGCCTGTTCATAACCTTTGACAATTTATCAATTGGGGAATGACTTATATTCCTATAAATTTGACTCAATTCCCTATATATTTTAGGGATGAGGCCTTTATCAGAGATACTGGTTGTAAAAATTCTTTCCCAATTTTCTGCTTCCTTCCAATCTTAGTTGCATTGACTTTCTTTGTACAAAAGCTTTTCAATTTGACATAATCAAAATTATCCATTTTGTGTTTTGTAATGCTCTTTATCTATTGTTTGGTCATAAATTCTTCCCTTTTCCATAAATCTGACAGGTAAACTATTCCTTGCTCTGCCAAATAGTATCAGCTTTTACACCTAGATTGTGGACCCATTTCTTATTTATTTTGGTATACAGTGTAAGATATTGGTCTATGCCCTAGAATTTTCCAAGCACTTGAATACAGCCCTTATGCTCCCTCCTTAAATCTTCTTTTCTCCAGGTTAAACATCCTCAGTTCATTTAGCTGATTCTTGACTGATAGATTCTCAAGTTCCTTCAATACTCTGCTTACCATATTCTGTTGAGATTTACCCCAATCTGACCCTGTCCTTTAAAAGTGATATTCAGAACTAAACACAATACACAGATATGGTCTGACTAGGACAGAGTACAATGGAGTCATCATATCTCATATGAACATCCCTGTTTTATAGACAAGAAAACTGAGGCTCACAGAGGTAAGGTGAGTTACCCATAATCTAAATAGTAAAAGTCAGAGTGTAATTAAGTTTTCAGACTTCAAATCTAGTGCCATTCTATCACACTTCTCTACTACTATCAAACTACCTGCTCTGACTGGGGTCAGTCTCCTTTTTGGGTATTTGAATAGTACAATAGGCCTATACTCCAGCTCTGCCTAAAGAAGCCAAATGCTGGTCATTTCTATGGCTGCTATCTCTAGTTCCTAAGTCCAAGGGAGCCTATCTGTGGTCCTTTCTGGTAACTTTCTCCTAAGAATTTCATCTTTAGAAGGCTTTTTTTTTTCTTTCTGTTCGTAATTTGCCTGGAGCAAGGCTTTCAACTAGACTTTTAGCCAAGAGGCACCTGCTGAAATATTCAGGGGCAGAAATTGTGCCATGTGTGTCTTCTACTTCTTGTCCATTTCTTTGACATGAAAATTAGGGCGAATGTAGTAAAAATAGGACATGACACAGCTACATTCTTCTAAAATTTAATGTAACAGTTAACCCTTTCAGACATAAAAGAAAATGCAATTGCTAATGAACTGCAAAAGAGTAGCCCTTTGTCAGCTTCAAATGTGTATTTAGTTTCCCATCTTGACATCACAAGAGAATCCAACAATTATCTTTGGTTTCAGAAGATAATTTTAAAAGACCATACTGATCTGCCACCAAATCCAAGGAACGTAGTGTGTTGGAAAATGAAGCCTTTTCAGTTTCCTATAATGGTCCTCAAGTTTCGAGAAGATGATTTAAATCTATTTGGGCCTCAAATTCCAGATCTGGTTTGGATTTGGGGAAGTCAGAATTCCCCAGGCTTTTCTAAACTTCAGGGATGAAGACACTGTGACTGAATCAATTCAAACCACAGAAAAGTCAGAATACATCCAAGCTGATGCCCTCTGTCCTGTTTCATATTCAGGTTCCCTGTTGAAGAATGCCAGATAGCATCCCCCAGAGTGGGAGAACAAAGCAAATCGCTCCTTGCTATCAACTTAACAATGTTGGTATTTATACTGAAGGGGTGACTTTTTTTTAAACCACATTGTCCATAAAGTTTAAGTTAGAGGACCAACTCTTCAAAATATCCCAAGGGCAGTACTTTCATGTGGGTGCTGACTGAGAACTGAAAACATATTGGAATTGGAATGGCAGTTAGCTAACTGTGAGCATCTCTGGTTGTCTACACAGGGATATCCTGATTTTTCTTTTAAAATATGGTGTAATTAAAAAAAAATTCTTTTATACCGTGGATTTAATAGCCATGCCATAAATGGGGACATAGTATTGGTGTAATGGAAAGATACTAGAATTGAAAGTAGGAAATCTGCTTAGTTGCATGACCTTGGAAAAGTCATTGAGCTCTCAGTCTCGGTTTCTCCATCTGCAAAAAAAAAAAAAAAGGGAAATAGACTAAATAATGTCTGAGGTCCCTTTCAGCTCTAAATTTCAATGATGTATAATTCTAAGGTCCTTTTTAGCTCTGACATCTTATGATCTTTAATTCTAAGGTCTCTTTCAATTCTGACATTCTCTGTTCTATGATTCAAATTCTAACTCCTTTCAATTCTCTATGATTCTAAGGCTCCTAGTTTTGATGTCCTATGATTCTAAAATCACTTTCAACTGTAACACTACATGTTCTACATTCAAAAGATGCCGTCCTTCCAGCTCCAGCATTTGATGGTTTTAAAAGTAGTTGATGTTTAAGCAGGGAACTAGAAGCACTGATCACAATTTAATGTAACCAAATATGTATAGACTTTCAGGTCAATCAGCTAGGCCTTTTATGGAGTCCCTCAGCTATGGAATTAGTAGGATTCAAATGGTGCCATATGTGAGCCTAGCCTGACATGACAGATATTGAAATAGACTTTGGAGCAATCACTAAGCAAAGAAAACCTCGCTACAGTTTTAGTGAACCAAAGCTAAGAGGCAAATTATTCAATTATAGTAAATTTACAGTAGCTTAATATTTGATACAAGTGGTTCTTCCCTCATCAGAGTATCTTATTGAAAATCCTTGAGCAGCAAAATTGCTCCGGAAACTCTTAAGATGTTTTAACCACTTATTAAGAAAATTCATCTGGCTTGATCTTTTATGAGCAGTCTGGTTCTAATATCTTTTTTGTGGTAATTTTCAGGTACTTTGTGTATGCACTGGTGACCTCGAAATTAGCTTGCTGATTACACTGAAGGAGAGAGAGAGAATGTAGTAGGAAGGCCGAATTTATGATCTCAAATATAATCATGTATATGTTTGAATGGTCCGAAATCGCAAGGTATGAGAGATTCTCTAAGGAGAAAACAACAAGAAATTTATTTAGGCCCCACCGCAGCAAAAACTTGAACCAGCCTCCCCATTCCAACATCTTGACAAAAAGACTCCAGGCCCAGAAAGCCC
>CM053625.1:6891948-6931604 GCA_028646595.1 Phalanger gymnotis
GGGAGTTCTGTTCGGGACAGACCTTACCCCGAGACCATCCAGGCAGACCTGGGCTGGAGTCCTGCTTCCCTCTGCCCCTTTGTGGGTTCTGTAGTTCTAGAATTGGTTCAGAGCCATTTTTTCATAGGTTTTTGGAGGGACTTGGAGGGGAGCTCACGCCAGTTACTGCTTTCCAGTCGCCATCTTGGCTCCACCCCTCTCCAAAGCTTTTTAACCTAGGTTTACTTCAACTTTTAATAGTTGACAACACAGTAGACTCATAGAATTTGATTTTCCTCATAGGCAGGGAATAGATTCCATGATCTTAAGGGGCCAATGGGCATTTCAACCAATGGCTTGATTCTTCTGCTCTTCCCCCTACTGCTTTAAAATATTTCAGATTTTAGAAAGGGGTCTTTGATGCGTAGAGTTAGAGGACTGTTGCTTTGGAAATAAGGTGCTGTCAGTTAAAATGAATGGTGTGCTAATAGGCCCATTAATATTGAGCTTTATTATAGGAGGTCACTTATGTTAATACTTCTCTGTATTTGATATTTGATGCTGTGACATTTACACTAAGTTGAATAGCTCATTTTTTTTAAAGCCATTTAGCTCATTTTTAGTCTGAATATAGCAGCAACATTGGGGAGCATAGAGCGTATTATTTAAATACACACGTGCAAGCACACATACACATGAACACACTTGCCATCTTAGGGTCCTTTATCAATAGCTATACCTCAGTTTAGGTGGAGTAAATAGACACCAGCATGGTTGAAGAAAAGAAGACTGTGGGGGGTGGGAGGAGGTGCTGGGCAAGGAAAGGGTTGATAAGGATCATCTTTTACTTTTTAACCCTGGGATTGCCATTTTTCCATTGGTACTCCCAGGCCCTGACATTCTCAGAGTAGGTTTTAACCTGATTTGCATACTGTGAATTCTTACAACAGCAGCATGAATTGTGACAAGGCCTAATTAGCATTTCCACCCCCTCTATTTGACTCTTTTATATTTGATGACAAGTGCCAAGAGCAGTAGGGGAAGTTTAACTAAACCCAGATTAAGAAGTCAGGCTCTGGTTCTGGAATTCAGAAAAATCAACAATCCCAGCAGGCATCTCTTACAGAGAAGGAGGATTGGGCCAATGGAACATTTATATAGCTTTGACTCAAAGGAGAAGGACTGTGAGGCAGCAGTGGTGGTGGTATTAAAATCGAGTTTCAGAAAACAACAGAAGGATTTGACACCTACATGGCCACCAGCCTATCTAGAATTGAAACTATCTCCTAGAATCATAGATGTAGAGAATCATAGAACTGGAAGCAGCTTAGCTTAGAACCACAGAAGCCAGAGCCAGAAGGGACCTGAGAATCATAAAAGCCAAACATCTTAGAATGGGAAACACATTAAAAGTCAACTACCATACATGAAATAATGGAGATAGCATCGTATTTAATATTAGAAGACCTAGATTCAGTGTCTTACACTCTTATCTACTATTCATTTAATCCTAGGAGAGTCAATTCAACTTTCTGGGCCACAATTTCAGGAATAAAATGAAGTTGTACTAGATAACCTCTAAAATTCCTTCCTGCTCTAAATCTGTAATCCTAAGGTCCATTCACTCCATAAATCATTCCCTTTTTAGGGTGCATCAGTCCTGGATGCCAGAAATATGATAGAAAAAATGACTCAGAGTCTCAGTTAAAAGTCACATACCTCACATACATATAAGAATCTCCTTTCTACCACAGTGGATAGAGCTCTGGACTTGGTAAAAGGAGGACCCGAATTCAAATTCAGCCTCAAGCCCTTATTAGCTATAGGGCCCTGGGCAAGTCACTTAATTTCTGTCTGCCTTAGTTTCCTCATCTCTAAAATAAAGATAATAATAGCACTTACTTCCTCCAGTTTTTGTGACCATAAAATGAGATAATGTACATTTAATGCTTTGAAAACTTTAAAGTGGCATATAAATGTTAATTATTACTACTACTCTTATTTATTATTCACTCAATTACATTCTTCTGTACTTAATTAAGAAGATAGAATTTGTGTCGAGTTTTGGAGAAAGCCAGGAAAACTAAGAGATGGTGGTGAGGAATGAGAACACCTCAGGCATGTGACATCCTATTCCTCCCATCCCTATTTATTCTATTCTCTTCATTAGAATTTGCTCAGAGAGGCAATAACATATACAGGCAATTGGATACAGACATCTATCTTATCCTACAGGAAAGTAGGAGAGGAAGGGGATAAGAGAAGGGGGCAATGTGATAGAAGGGAGGGAGAAGAGGAAATCAAAAGCAAAACACTTTGAAGAGGAACAGGGTGAAAGGAGAGAGAATAGAACAAATGGAGGTAGGGGGAAAAGGATGGAGGGAAATATAGTTAGCAACTGTAACTGTGGAAAAAAATTGAAGCATTTCTCTGATAAAGGCCGCATTTCTGTAACATATAGAGAACTGTGTCAAATTTATAAAAATAAAAGCCATTCTCCAACTGATAAATCATCAAAAGATATAATCAGTGCTCAGAAGAAGTAATTAATGCTATGTATAGCCACATGAAAAAATATTCAACTCACTACTGATTGGAGAAATGCAAGTTAAAACAATTGTGAGGAACTACCTCATAAGTATTTGATTAGATAATAGGACAGAAAAAGGAGAATGATAGACATTGAAGAGGATGTGGGCAAAATGAGACATTAATTCCACTCTTCGGTGGAATTGTGGACTGATTCAACTATTCTTTGTGACAATTCGGAACTATGCCCAAAGGACTATAAACATGCAGACCCTTTGACATAGCAATACCAGTACTAGGTCTGTATCCCAAAAGAAATTAAAAAAAAAAAAAGGAAAAGGACCTATATATTCCAGAAATTTTATAGCAGTTCTTTTCTGGGGTTAAAGAATTGAGAATTGAGGGAATGGCTGAATAAGTTATGATATAAAATTATAATGGAATACTATTGTACTATAAGAAATGATAAGCGGAATGCTCTCAGAAAAACCTAGAAAGACTTACATGGGTTGACGCAAAATGAAATGTGCTAGGTACAAAGTAACAGCAATATTGTGGGATGATCGGCTGTGAATGACTTAGCTATTCTCAGCAGTGCAACGATTCATGACAACTCTAAAGGACTTAGGATGAAAAATACTGTCCATCCCCAGAGAAAGAACTGATGGTTCTTTCCGAATTCTGAATCTGAAAACAGATTGAAGCAACTTTTGTTTTGTTTTTTCTTGAGAGTCTTTTTTGTCTATGTTTTCTTTCACAACATGACTATTATGGATATGTTTTGCATGACTACACATATGTAACATATATGGAATTGTTTGTTTGCCTTCTCGATGAGGGATAGGGGAGGGAGGAAGGGAGAGAATTTGGAACTCAAAATTTAAAAAATAAATGTTAAAAATTGTTGCTTACATGTAACCAGGGAAAGACTAAACACTAAATAAATACCCCCCAAAAAGACTGAATTTGTGGATGATGGTAAGGACAATCTGCTGAAAAAGACTGGGGATGGGATAATGGATACACATATAAAGTTACCTTAGCAAGAAGGCCACCTTTTTCATCATCCATGACCAGAGTGAAGGAGAATACAGTGTGGTATCGTGCCTGAGAAATGTTAGATTAAAAAGGAGAGGAAAAGAGAGAGTTCTTGGCAAATTGTTTTAATTTTATTGTTCAGTAAAATATGAGGCAGGGCCTTAATTTGAGAGGGTGAGATGATGTGCCTGGAAAGCCTGAAGAGAGATGAGGAGTTTTGGAAAAACCTTTGTGTGGAGTGGAATAGTGAATTAATATAATATAATATTTAATAACAAATTATATAATATAATAATGTAATAGTGTATTCGCTTTAATGTAGCCCAGTCAATTGTTGGGCAGTCCTAATTCTTATAGTTTCACAGATTTGGAGCTTGAAAAGACCTTTTTAATACAGATGTTTCATTTTGCAAAAGAGGATGCTTATGTAGAGAAGCAAAGTGTCCTATGTAAGGTCACACAGGTCTTAACTCAGGCAATCTGGGCTTGAACTGAAGCCCTCTATTCCACATCCAACATTTTTCTGCTAAATAATACGGCCACTAACAATCTTTTTCAATGTTAAAATGAACTCTAACTCTTAGGTAGAACTCTTCTACTGTTTCAAGTTCTGTTCTTAGCAGCAACAGAGAACTGAAACTATCATTCCAAGTAGAAGTCTGGCTTTGCAATAGCTCATCTTCACACAACTTTCGGTCAGATTTCCAGGGTTTAAACTTGGTCCTTTTGCTCTTTGGTCCTTTTTTTTCCTTTTTCTTGACTAGAATTTGTGATTGTCTAGTTTTGATTCTCCAGGAACTGAAATAAGGCATATCCATCTCCAACATAACTGAAGGGTTTAGTAATAGCCTACAGCCAATGCTTAAATACTTGTTCATATGAAGAGAATGGAAGGAGTTTTGTGCTTCTCCTTCACTCAGACCTTTGGGTCACATCCCTGGTCTGGTTCTGGGAAAAGAAGTTGCAAATGTAACCATCAATCTAGAAAATTGATTTACCCTGATTATAGGCAATTCCACATGACCCAAAGTGGGTAGGGTCTGTGTGATTTTACAGTGAAGTAAACAAAATAAGCAGGAGGCTTTTATAAAGGCACCAATGTAGAATAAGCCTATCAAAAGTGATTAGGAATATGTCGAATTAGGAGCAGACTAGATAAAAATGAACACAGGAACTCCTTTGGTGTGAGAGGCTATCTCCAAGATTTCATCAGTCATTTTGGGTATTTCTGTCTACTTTTCCAGAAAACAGGCTACATCAGTTACATTCCATTTTGGCAATGGAAGGAGTCCAATTTGACCATGTTCGTTATAACTCATATAATTTAGTCTTGTTATGTTCAGTAGCCAAAAATATTGACTTCTTGTCATTGTAAAAATGTGCTCATGTGTTGGAGGGCAAACTGGGGTGGAATAAGAGGGGAAGGATAACTTTGCTAGTTAAATAATTCACCATATGTATGTATGTATGTGTGTGCATATGCATATGTATATATACATGCACACACATGCATAGATACATACATATTTCATTAAATAATTGCCAATTATGTATACACATTTTTAACAATTTTTAAAAATTTCGAAGTCCAAATTCTCTCTCTCCCTCCTATCCCTGTCCCCTCCTTGGGAATGCAAGCAATTTGATCTTGATTATAAGGTGAAATCATGCAGAACATATTTCCATATTAACTACATTGCAAAAGAAAATAGACCAAAAAAAGAAGAAAGTTTTTATTTTTCAAAATTATGTTTCAATCTGCATTCAGAGTTCATCATTTCTCTCTCTGGAGGTGGATAACATTGTTCTTCATAGGTCTTTTGGAATTGCCTTGGATTACTGTCTTGATCAAACTAGCTAAAGTTTTCACACTTGATAATTCTTATAATACTGCTATCACTGTGTATGGTGTTCTCTTGGTTCTGCTCACTTCACTTTGCATGAGATCATATAATCTTTCTCAGGCTTTTCTGAAACCATCTTGTTTTTTATTTTCTTCACTTTCTACAATACAATAGTATTCTATCACAATTATGTACCATGACTCATTCAGCCATTCCCCAGTTGATGGGTATCATTTTAATTTTCAATTCTTTGCCACCAAAAAAAAAAGAGCTTAAATATTTTTGTAAAAATAGTCCTTTTTCTCTCTCTTTTCTATGATCTCTTTGGAATACAGACCTAGGAAGGATGGTGCTGGGTCAAAGGGTATAAACAGTTTTGTAGTCCTGTGAGTTTAGTTCCAAATTGTTCTCCAGAGTGGTTAGTCTAGTTCACAACTCTACCAAGTGTATTATTGTCTCAATTTTTCTGCATCCCCTCCAGCATTTGTCATTTTCCTTTTCTGTAATGTTAGTCAATCTGATAGGTATAAAGCGGAATCTGAGAGATGTTTTAATTCACATCTCTCCAATGAATCAGGAAGGCTGATGGTGGGTGTTAAACCGGTGTGATTTCTGGATGTCAAAATGAAGAAATTAAATGAAGCCCAGGTAAATGGTGGAAATAACTATGACTCTCTTAAGGTTGCCAAATGCCTCATCATCTACTTAGTGATGCATGAATGGATGAATGAGATTCCCCTTGTTCCTATATACCTAGTGAAACCACAGTCAAAGCAATGGGCTTGGTGGAGTCAGTGGGGAAAGAAGACCCTGTTGAGCCTGACTCTAGGCTGGCATAGTAAATAGACATGAGAGGTGTGGAATAAGTGGGAAGCCCTGGTTTTCCCCCACCCTGGGCCAGACTTCCCACTGCATCCTCCCTATCAGTGATCTAGAATGCGAAATATCACTATTCTCACTTCCTTAGCTTTTTTACATGTAAAATGAGTTAGAGAAGGGCAAATTTCAGTATCTTTGTCAATAAAGCCCCAAACAGGGTCATGAAGAGTTGGACACAACTGAGAACAGCACAAATGAATAGTGATTCAGAGCATTTTTTCATGTGACCATTGATAGCTTTTATTATTTCTTCTGAAAAATGCTTGTTCATATCTTTGACCATTTATCAACTGGGCAATGGCTATGATTTTTTATAAATTTTGCTCAGTTCCCTATTGTATTTAAGAAACGAGGCCTTTATCAGAGAAATGAAACAATATATCTTTATAGATTTCCATCATGAGACCACCCTGTCGTCTCATAATAAACATTCCGTGTTCACAAGAAATTTTTAATTTAGGAGAGAAAACAAAACAAGCACATATATAGTCATAATTGTAATAATAATGATAATGATAATAATAACTCCCATTTTAATAATATGTTAGAACTTACAAAGATTTTTTTCTTTACAAATCATTGATATTTTCTGTTTTTATATCAAATTTGTTCAATAACATATTCTTCTCTTTTACGTCCAGAGTCCCTCAACTCTATAAAGAAAGGAGGCAATTTCATTCTCATATCTCTTCTTTGGGGCCAATCTTTTTTTAATTAAGATTTTTTTTTTTATTTTTAGTTTACAATACTCAGTTCTTCATGCTTTTGAGTTCCAGATTTTCCTCCCCTTCCCCCTAAGACGGCATGGAATCCAACATATCTTCTACATATGCATTTGCATTATACTTATTTACACAATAGTCAAGTTGTAAAGGAGAATTATGACCAATGGAATGAATCATGAGAAAGAAGAAACAAAGCCAAAAAGAGAGAGAGAGCAAAAGAAAAAAAAAAGAGCAAATAGTTTGCCTCAATCTGTATTCAGATTCCATAGTTCTTTCTCTGGATGTAGATGGCTCTGTCCATCATGAATCCTTTGGAGTTGTCTTTGAAACTTGTATTGCTGAGAAGAGCCAAGTCTATTGAAGTTAGTCATCACAGAAATAATATATCTGTGGTTGTGTACAATAATGTTCTCCTGGTTCTGTTCTGCTCATTCAGCGTCATATCATGTAAGTCTTTCCAGGTTATTATGAAGTCCATATCTTCCCCATTTCTTATCTCATGATAGTATTCCATTACATTTCTGTACCACAACTTGTTTAGCCATTCCCCAATTGATGGGCATCCCCTTGACTGCCAGTCTTGATCCGTGTCTTTATAATTACTCGGTGTTCATTTTTTTTCTCCTTTTATTTACATCGTTGTAATTATTGTGCATATTGCTTTCCCGGTTTTTCTTACTTTACTTTGCATCGGTTCATGTAAGTCTTCCCATGCTTCCCTGTATTCTTCCCATTTGTCATTTCTTATAGTGCAATAATATCAACTACATTCAATTTCTTGAGCCTATCTCTAAACATGGGGCATCTACTTTTTTCAACACTTTGCTACTACAAAAAGTGCTTCCAAAATATCTTGTTGTATATAGGACCTTTCATTCTGTCTTTAACACCTTTGAGGTATATGCCTATTAAGGGGATATCTGGGTAAGAGGATACTGGAGTCTTAGTCATTTTGTTATCATAATTCCAAATTGCCAAAACATTTCTGTCAAAACAAGCCAGTCACATAGGTTTTGTAAGTCTTCTTATCACCATTTGACTGATGAGAACAATGAGGCTTAGAGAGAGGTATTAACTTGGCTCAGGTCACACAGCTGTTCAGTGTCAGAGATAGGTGCAAAATCAGTCCTTATAACTCCAAGTATGCCACATGGCATAAGAAAAGGAAACACCAGTTTTGATGAGGTTAAATTCATCCAACAAATCTTGACAAAGTGTCTATTATATGCAGAGTATAGGAGGTGCAATGTGCTAGGGTATATTACACAAGATATGACTATTGCCTTCACAGAAATTGTGATCCAAAAATGACATAACCAAATAGACTATAGTATGTACACATAGACTATAAGTACCAAATAGAACTTAAGATCAAATGAAAAGAAAGCACTGAAGGACAGGAATTTCCAACTTGGGCTGCGTATCAGAAAAAGGTGGCATTTGAACTAATTAATCATAGTCGTAAAGCAACTTTAGATATATTGTTAGTCATGAGCCCTTAATTTCATAGAGGGGTAAAATAGAGGACTGGAGAGGTTAAGAGACTTATTCAATATCACACTGGCAGGAAGAAAAATCAGCAGAGTGGTTACTTGAGCACTGGTTCTCTAACACTAGAAATGTTCTTTCTACTACACTACACCAAAGTAGGTTGTCCTTGCAATTTGTTTCACATTTTACAAAATATTTCACAATTTTCTCATTTAATTTTTGTGACTGTCTTGTGAGGCAGGTAGTAAAATGATTATCTGCATTTTTTCAGATGAGAAAGTTGAGGCTCAGAGAGATTTATGACCTTGCCAAGGCCTTTTACTAGTGGTGCTAGAACTGAAATGTAAATCATTTACTCCAAATTTATTCCAGAGCCCTAGTTCCCAGAATCATCTGTAGAAGCAACTCCTTTGGAAAGGGGCTAGTCATCCAGGTCAATTACCAACTGACTCATTGTACTGTGTTATACCTTTTGTATAATACAGTCTCTTGACTCTGAGGTCTGAGATATAAAATGAAGAAATTGAGTGGATGATACTGAATGTCTCTTTTAGCTTTGAGAGCCCACCAACTGCTATCTACAGGACAGGCAAACCAGGGTGGCTTAGCTGAAGCAGCAAGGTACTTGAAGGTGAGACATTCTGTAGCATATGCCACACAAGTCAAACCACCACTACCACCAACTTAGACTTTGATGGAGTCAGCCTATGACCCTGAAGCCAAGAGCCTTTGGAATAACACTGTCTCCAGTCCGACAAGCACAGTCATCATCCTGGAAAGTAGCCTCTGTGGAAATGCAGCTTGTTAACAGTTCCAGCAAGTGCAGTCACACCTGTAGAAGAGATAGAAAAGAAAGCTCTTGATACCAGTCATTGACACTGTCAAATAGTTCTACATCAGACACTGATATTTTATCAATGAAAATGACATTAAAGAATTGCCATGTACTTTGCCACTCACTCCACCTTAAGGACCATAGAACCTTTTCATTTGATTTGTAGCAGACACTTTGTATATGTGTTGTCTCCTTTATTAGAATGTAAGTTCCCTGAGAGGAAGGAGTATCTTGTTTTTCTGTTTGTATCATTCTGTTTTACTATTGTTTTATTATTAATTCTTACTATTCTAAGAGTATTAAATTATTCTATTGTACTATTTTATTAGCACTTTGCACCTAGTAAGTATTTTGTATACGTTTCATTCATTCCACTCTCTGAAGGAAAGTATGGGAGAGAAGAGGTATTTGACTACCAAACTGAAGGTCTACAGAGCTGTGGTGCTGACCATATTGCTGTATGCCTGTGAAGCCTGGACAGTCTACCAGCGCCATGCCAGGAAACTGAATCACTTCAATTTGAATTGTCTTAGGAAGATTCTGAAGATAACCTGGCAGGATAAGGTACCAGACACTGAGGTCTTTTCTCAAACTAAACTGCCAAGCATTCAAATTCCACTGCAGAGAACACAACTGGAATGGGCTGGCCAGGTTGTTGCTTGCCAAAAACATTTTTATGGAGAATTCATACAGGGCAAGGGTTCACATGGTGGTCAGAAGAAGCGATACAAGGACACTCTTAAGGTCTCTCTTAAGAACTCTGGAATTGATTGTGTGACATAGGAGACATTGGCATAGGACACCTCAGCATGGTGTACCCACATCACAGAAGGTGCTGCACTTTATAAGCAAAGCAGAATTGAAGTGGCACAAAAGAGATATGCAGATTTAGAGAATCCACCCCCAATGTCCACATGGACTATCTATGCCCAACCTGTGGTAGAACATACCAAGCTCATGTTGATCAGATCAGCCATAGTCAGACACACTGTAATTTGACTCTGGCAAAGTGACATCATTTTGTTACTCTTCAAGAACAAAGGATAGCAATAAATCAACCATTGATTCCAATTTGGGTGTTCCTAAGATACCCCACACCCACTAGCTGCATGCCTTCCTCACACACATGTAAGGGCACATGGCTAAAGCCTTCATAACTTCAAGAATTCATTCTCCAGCACAGTATCACACTCAGTCCCATATGCAACCTCACTGGAAGTCAACCACGATGCAATGGAAAAAGTAAGGTACTGGCCTATGATTTAGGAGACCATATTCCAAATCCTACCTGCACAGTTGATTCACTATGCCATATCATATACCCTTGGTAGAATTATTTCCCCCTCTCTGCACTTTGGTTTCCTGAGATATAAAACACAACAATTGGCAGGATGATGTAGAAGGTCTCTTCCAACATTGGGAGTCTATCCTCTTTTATGAATTAGGGAAAACTTTGACAAAGGAGAAGCAGATGGAAGGGTGTTCTCCCTCATGTGGCTTGGAAGGACACTTTTGTTGTGCCCCTAAGGGCCACAGGAAGAGAGCTGGGCTGAATGTCTCATTACATTTTTAATGATTTTTTTAATGTTATAAAAATAACTCCATTCAACAGGAGTTTTGTATGCCTTCTGGCCCCATGTTGTTCATTCAGTTAGGAAGAAATTTCCCTTCAAAAGCACAAGTGCTTATTAAAAAGCACAAACGTAACCCTGTTGGCACACACACACACACACACACACATATATGTACGTACACATACATACATATGTGTATGTATATATACATATGTGCATATGTATATATACATATTTATCTATGAAAACAACAGAATATAGTTTCATCCATTAAAGATTAAAATCTACTGTTGACGTTTTATGAGTAACACTATTTTTGCCATTTTCAGAGGCAACGCGGAGCAATACTAATAATTTTATTATTAAGAATAACTAATATTTACATAAACACTTTGAGGTTTGTAAAGCCCTTTGCATGTGTTATTTTATTTATTCTCACAACCTTGCTGTTCTTGTCACAGTTTTACAGATGAGGGAAATGAGGAAAAGAGAGATTGTAACTTTCCCAGAAACACACTGTTACTGAGCGTCTGGGGCAGGATTTGAACTCAGGTCTTCCTGACTCAATGCACTAGGTTTAGAGTCAAGAGGATCATCTAATAGCAATAATAATAAATATATAAGTATATGTAGAGAGGCAACTTGGACTAATAGATAAAGTCAAGCTTCAAGTTAAAGGGACATCAGGGTTCAAGTCCTACATCTGATAAAAGCTATGGTATGGTCAGTATAGAAGATGCAGGACTGAATAAAGGGAGAAGAGATAGAAGGCTAGTGCAACAGTCCAGAGGAGAGATGTTAAGGATCTTGAGCCCAGGATTTCTGACTACTGGTTGCTTCATTCAGTAATGTGAGCCATGATTTTAGTTCTGGCTGTAATGCTCTGCATGATGCATGATTTGGGGTGAATCACTAAACCTTCAGGATTCTCATCCTCCTCTAATAAAGCTTATATTAGGGACCTATTAGCCCACCTTTCGATTTAACTGACAGTCCCCTATTCCCAAAGCAGCAATCCTCAGCAAAGGCTCATTATGGAATCTGAGAGTGTTTTAAGCAGTAGGGGCAAGAGTAGAGGAGTCAAGCATTTGGGGGAATCCATTTGTACAAATGTCCATTGACCCCTTGAGGTCATGAAGTTCATTCCCCTGCCACTGGGCAAAGTCAAATGCAGTAAATAAATTCATGTTGTGTTTGCTGCATTTTCAGCTAGCATAAGTGAAACTAAACTCAAACTAAGTTATGAAGTAGAGGATGCTAGCTTCTCAAAGACTATTTTAGCAGAATCAAATCTACCTGGGGTCCTACCAAGCCAGAAAGGCTCTGAGTACAGGCTCAGGGGGTATATTATGGGCCATACAAGGTCCAGTTGAACTTGATGTGGTAACTTTTATCCCTAGCCAGTGGACACAATATGCCTTTATTTATTTCAATTTAATTAATTTACATTATAATTTCATGGGACCTTAAGTTTTTTTTTTTAATTGTAATTAATCTTTTACTGAATTTAGCTCTTAACACATTTAGCTTGTTTCCCTAACCTCCCTATATAATTATATATAAAATGTATATATTTGTGTATGTATGTGTATGTACATGTTTGTCTTTGTTACATTATATACATTGTAAATACATTATATACGAACCTCTGTGTATACATACACACATGCATACACATATATATGCATAGATATATACATATATATGAAATACACATATACAATTAATGTGCTGTTGATTTTCCAATAGGAAGAAAAAGTGAACGCTATAAGCAGGAGGCTTCAAATGGAGCTGCCAGTGAATTCTTTGAGTCACAGAGGTGCAGAGGGAAAACTGCTGAACTTGGAATAAAGAACCCTTGCTTCTGCTTTTGGCTTTAATGTTTACTAGCTAGGAGATCCCGAGAAGGAAACTTGATATTTCTGACCTTGTTTCTTCATCTTAAACCTGAGGATGATTGAGCTTGCATTGAATGCTTCAGAAATTAGATCTACTAAAGGAAACTTGATTTTATAATATTAATAATTCTCCCTTAATTTACATGTTTTTGGTTGATAATATATTTTTGTCTTCTCTGCTAAATTTGAGATTTACAGAATCAAAGCATTTTATTGTTGGAAGGAGCCACAAAGGTTATTTAGTCCAACTCCTATCCAAATAGTAATTGCTTATACAGTTTGCTGGACAAGTGATAACTTCTGTTTGAAGAACTCCAGTGAAGGAATCCTGCTACCTCCTCGGGCAACTCATTCCTCTTGTGGAAAGCTCTCTGTTAGGACAGCTTTTCCTTACATCCCTACTCATTGGCAACAACGACTTCTCATTAATCTTTATATCTACCCTAATATAGAACAGAACTTTGTACATAAAAGTTGTTTAATATGCTTGATGCATGAGCATATTTAGTTGTTCTTGTCAGAACAGGGCTTACCATATATTGTTATGGCAGTGTATCAGTGGTGACCTCGAGGACAGATGCTGAATATCAATATTAAATAAATATCGGACCATGCACAAAGACAAGGTTATTGTGTGAGTGTGGTGTGTGTGTGTGTGTGTGTGTGTGTGTGTGTGTGTGTGTGCTGTTGTGTGCTAAGTATCATTTAAGGATCCTATGGGAATTAAATAAAAACAGAACCATAGGCCATTCCATACTCTGTTTATTAAAACTTAAATTTTCAAATACTAGCTAAATCTTTTCACACTAAAGATGAAATAATGGGATGCTCCCTTTCCCTTTTATCAGAACTCTGGGTTTGGGCTCCCCCCTCATTTTGAGAGATGAGATTAGTTTGGGGAGAGCTAGGCAGCGCAGTCAGTAGAGTACCAGACCTGGAGTCAGGAAATCTCATCTTCCTGAGTTCAAATCTGGCCTCAGACATACTAGCTGTGTGACCCTGGGCAAGTCACTTAACTCTGTTTACCTCAGTTTCTTATCTGTAAAATGATCTGGAGAAGGAAATGGCAAACCACTCCAGTATCTGTGCCAAGAAAACTCCAAATGGGGTGATGAAAAGTCAGACATGACTGACCAAGAAGATCGTTTTCCTTAATACAATTTGGATTTTCCCACTTCAGTGGGGGTGGGGTGGGGAGAGCACTGATGTATTCACCTGGTGATAATAACAGCACCTATCTTGCAGAGTTGTCCTGAGGATCAAATGAAATATTTGTAAAATACTTAATAGAATGCCTAGCAAGTAATGGCCGCTTAATAAGTCCTTCCTTCCTTCCTTCCTCTCTCTCTTAGTAACAAGTATTTATTGACTGATATGTCTCAGGCCACTCTCAATGCTAACACAATGGTATATTATTATATAGACTATTATCTGTATTTAAGATCCAACCCGGGCTCATTCTCCCAACCAGGTGAACTAGTCCAATCTCATTTCACTGATGAGGAAACTGAGGCTACAGACAATTGAATCTGTTGTTTAATGTTACAGAGTTAATAAGTAGAGTTAGAGATTCAAACTCAGGCTTCCTGAGACCAAATCTAATCAATCAATGAAAGACTGCATGAAGAAGCATTTATTAACTGCTTACAATCTCAAATCAAGTCAACATACCTTTTATTAAGCACCTACTACATGCCTTTCACTATGCTAAATGTTAGGGACAGAAGTGGAATATTAGGCAGTCACGGTTCGTAAGGAGCTCACATTCTCATTGAAAGAAACAACTCATTTGGGGGGGATTCAGCTGCAGATCAGATGACAATACCCAAGGGCTTATGGGGAGCAGTTGCTGAGATGATAATGCTTAGTGGTCCGTTACCAGAAGGATTATAATTGGTGACTGCTTGTTTATTCCATCGGTGTCATGTTAAGAGAGAAATGGGCCAAAGTTTGAGGTAGAGAAGAGGCTCAGGGTGTACTAACTTGTGGGGTGAGGATGGCAGGTGCCAATGTCTAGCTAGAAGGATATATGGGGAAAGAAGATTTGCCTAGAAGTTTGAGAGAAGGGTTTGTTCCATTGTATCCTCCAGTGCTCCCATGGAATCTGGGCAGTAGCTGGGTTAGGACAGACAGTGGAAGGACTGATTTCCTGCAGAAACTGAGCCCAACTTAAGGTTAGGATGGAAGACTAAAAGCCATAGTCACTCTCTACTACCCTTTGCTTCCAACCACTGTACTTTACACTCAGAGATAGAAATAGAGGAGGAGGCTGTGGAAAAGATTAATTTTCTCTTATTACTTTTGTCAGCAGCATGTGGGAACAATGAGAATTTCCCCCAGCCTGAACCTTAGCAATAGTATGACTACTTAATAGGATGCTATGAAAGAAGGGGTTATTGCAGAACCTTCTTCCACCTTGGAGGGAGAGTGGCTAGGGAATTTGGAAAGATATGCCTCCTCTAACTGGCATCTGCATGCATAATTTATTGTCTTGGTCAGCATATTCTAACTGGAATTGAGGGAACCATTTCATTTAGGTTAGTGGTGGAAAATACAGACTTTGATGGCAAACCTGAGACTGAAAGCTAGAGTCTGAAGTCCTATAAATTAGTGCAGATAGAGAGCATAAGGGACCTTTTAAATGTCTAAAATTAGACTGTTTTGGTGCTTTCTCAGTTACTTTACTTTAATATCAGGATTCTACACCTAAAGAAAACAATTTCATACTCTCCTCCACAGGACAGTGACTGAAAATGGACCCCCTGGCTTTTGCAGGGTAGTAAGACACAGGTTTCTTTCTGACTTGGATTATTATAGAAAATGAACCAAGCAATCCCTCACTGTACCCCCATTCTGCACCCTGCCTTGTCCCTCCTTGCAGCCTCCTCCCCTCGATCACCAAATGGGCTGACGAAATTTTCAGGTATTCTTTCCAAAGTGTACTACTTCTATGCCTTAAGGGTATCACAGCATTTTTATTTGGATTTGAACAATTAAATAGATAATTTTCTTAGTGGGAGGTGAGTACAGTGCATTTATATAGAGAGGCTGCATTACAGAGCTATGGATATTTTATAGTGAGATGGTAGCCCAGGGGATTTCAAGCCATCACATTTTATGGGTGTGGGCAGAGGAATTTAGGTAATAGATAATGAAAAATAAGGAGAAGGAAGGAAGAAGGAAAGAAGGGAGGAAGGAAGTAGGAAATAAGGGAGGAAAGGAAAAAGGAAAGAATGGAGAAAAAGTTGAAAGAAGAGAGGAAGAGAGGGTTGAAGGAAGAAAGACAGGTGGTGGTTCCATTGTAGCATACTTCTTACTACTCAGATCAAAATGGGACATTTTTCAACATAACTGGGAATTGTTACTAATTATAGAACGGGTGAAGAACTGACTTTCTAATCTGTTCCTCTTTATTCAAGGGCTTGACCATTTTTCTTTTCTTGATTTTTAAAATCCATTTATTTCCTCAAAGGAATTTTGACTGTATGAACATTATCCTGTTAATGCTGTGCTCTCAAATGCAAACTTTTATGATCAGTGTAGGGGACACTTAATATTATAACTGATTTGACATTTTCTTTTCCTGTGTGGCCAAGACTTGTTTTAACTTTGCTCAGTTAAAATTATACATATTACACATGCATATACTTGCAAAGATAGCAATTTAGAAATGTTAGAGGTGGAAGAGACTTTAGAAATCAATTGGTAGAACTACCTCCTTTCACAGGGACACAGAGGCCCAAAACAGAGGGTATGATTTGTCCAAAATCATATAGTGAAAGAGTGGCAAACAAAACACAGCTCATTCCATGATACCTGTTGCCCTTCATTTGAAAAAGATTGTTGATTTAGTAATTTTCGGGTCTAAGAGAATTGTTTTCAGAGGTAAGACATTAAAATAAAATCATGAAAATAGCAACACAATGATGTTAATCATATTATTACAGACTTAAAATATTGAGAGATATATGTTTGTATGTGTGTATATATGTGTGGGTATATATATATATACATATATGTATGTATATATATATATATATATATATTGCTATAATCATATCTTAATGAACTAAATGTTCCATTGGACCAGCATCTGACCACCTAACTCTAGAATCAGATTCCTTCCTTACTCCTCTCACTCAAAGATTGTCGAGGAAGTTCCTATTCCCTACTAAATATATTTTGATCCTAGGATCAACATATTGTGTTCCTGGTTTGACCTTCCCTCTGAGAGGTAAGGGTTCATAAAGCCCAGAGCTTAGATAGTTCAATGCTACCAACATGCCTCTTCCAGGTGGATTCATGATGCCTCAAATTCTTGACTCCTTCCTTATTTTTCTACCATTGTTTAAACTTGTGATTATTACTACCACATTAATAATATAAAGATCTCCCAGAAGGGAATAATTAAAGTGGCAATGACATCACAGACAGTGAGTAATAAACCTGAGATTCAAATTCAGTATTGGTGTCTTTCCATTAGAATTAGCAGCCTCATATAGAAGATATATCCCAAAGTAGGCAGATTTTAGATCCATTTCCCAATTAGGAGTACTATATTTCAATTTAGGGCAACACTGTAAGACTTTTGGGACAAGACATTAATAAACTAGAGTCTGTCAAAGGAGGGTAACAGAGGAAATCATGATGTTTTAGGACTAATGGAAATGACTGGAACTGTTTAACTTATGAAAAAGAAACTTGGAGTCAAGGGACAGATGATAGAAGGTCATGATGTAGAAGAAAGATTTTATTTGGCTTATTTGGCCCAAGAAGGCAGAAGTAGGGGTAATTGGTGAAGGTTGCAGAGAGGCAGATTTTGCTTTTACACAACAAAGTAAATTCCTAACAATCAGAGGTGTCCAAAAGTTGATCAAAATTTCTCAAGAGGTGATGAGTTCCCTGTCAATGTGTGTTATATGATTATTAAAATACAATATTAAGATATTAAAATAGACATTGGATGAACAATTGTAAGAGATAGTATAGAGAGGAATTCAACTGGCAAAGTTTAGATAAAATGGCTCCGGAGTCCTTTAAAAGGCTGAGGGCAAGTTGAGCAAGTTATTTCTGTCTCGGATCTTCAATTTCTTCATTTGTTAAGAATGAATTTGCCAAGTGTCTGGAAAATTTAATGAACATTTTAAAATAAAAAAGGATTAGGGAGGGATAAGGTGGCTTATGCATATTCTTCAAGAAAGTATAGTGTATAACTACAGTAAAGGAAGAAGAATAGCAGTTGAGATACCCAAAAAATTATAAGGAGTGTATCAGTAAGGCAAGATTCATGACCTCAAGGATGACCATCAACATGTCTATATGGTTTGGAATCACAAAGTATTGAACAACTGTCTAGGTAGGAGGCAGAGGAAGTACAATATTTATTTAGACACCAGAGGATCCAATCCCAAGACCATGACTCCTATTAGATATAGTAGTAATTATATTCCAAAACCAGTAAGCCCACCACAATATAGCAACAAGGAAATTATGACACAGTATTATAGCAAGGAACCAAGACATCCAGTAAGCTTCCCTCCTGCTGGGGCCTTCCCATACATAATCAGTCATGAATCCTAACTGTCTGCTTGCCTACATGCTGTCCAGCAGTTCTGAAAGCCCTTGCAATTTGCAAAGTCCTTGTAGTCTCCTGGATTCTCTTGATTCTCAGTTCTCTAATACCTCAATGTTGTGCATTCTCAGCTCTTTGATCTCTGCACTCTCCATTCTACACTCTCTCTCAAAACTGGCTGCTTCAATTTCTTCTTGATGTATGCTTGTCAATTCTCCTTCTCTCAATTCTTCTGCTCTCAATTCTGCTGCTCTTAGATCTGCTGCTCTCAGTTCTGGGCTCTCCTTATATGTAGTTCTAGCCATCATGTGATTGGCTAGAACTCAGTATACATTCAATTGCCTCTGGTCTTAATACCTTTCCTTAGGGCCCTGAGGGTTTCACATCTCTCCTGATCTAAACAGCAAAATAGTGTGGGCCTGGGGCCTCAAATCTAGTTAGTGAAAGGGCCTGACTACAAACAAAACTCTAATCAAGCTTTCCCACCTAGCCCCACCTGAGGCCTATTGAATGGGCAGGAAAGATCTTTCACTTACTGACTGGCCTCACAAGGAGAAAAAACCCAAGAAAGCAAGAAGTCATGCAACCATGGCCTCAAATGTCTGTGCACAAATTACCAAAGTTAAAACATCAGAGGTCCTACCAAAAAGAAGCATTTTTTTATTGTGACTAAGACTTGATGGGATAAAGTCCATGCGGATTTTATTGATCTGAAACAGTATAATTTATTTAAAACAAATTGTTTTAAAGATAATAATAAATATATATATATTTGTATATATATAATATAATATATATTATATATATATAAGCATATATATATATAATATATAAATAAATAAATAATAAAAATAAAGATTAAAAAAAAAGGAGGGAAGGGAACCACCCTCATACTTAACACCTTGTAATTACATTAATTAGGGTTGAAAGGAATTCTATCCCCTTTATAAAAGCATGGAATAACAGATTTGCATGTTCTTCCCTCAAAGGTCAAGATGCTTGACCAAATATAAACAAAAAGGAAAACATATAACTGAAAAAATCTGCCACAGAATTTGGTCCTGAAAGATTTCTGGCATCTTTTGAATGAGAAAATATGTATGTAACCTAAAGAAAATATGTACATCTCCACGCCACAAACACCTTTACAAAAGAGACCATGCATTAGGACACAGAGAAATTATAAATAATTTTAAAAGAAGAAATACTAATCACATCCTGTACAGACACAACAGTAATAATAATTAATGCAAGGAGCACAATAAAAACACAGAGACCTAAACAGAAACTTAAAAGCATCCTGAACAATGAAAGGGCCAAAGAACAAACCAGAGAAACAATTAATAATTTTGTGAAAGAAAATGATAATGATGAGGCAATATACCCAAATTTCTGGAATGAAAATAAAGAAATCCTGGAGGAAAAAAATTGGAACCAATATTAGTTAGACAAAGAGTAAACTGAATATGTGACAAAAATGAAGCTAACTAATTCATAACCCCAATATAAACACAAAAACCTTTAAAATAGATAAATTGGTAAATTATGATAATGTTGATAAACTAAATGAAAGCTAGTTCTTTAAAAAAAAAAAACTAACAAAATCAATCAACTTTTACTTAACCAGATTAGAAAGAAGAGGAAGAAAGGTCAAATTAACAAAAAAAAAAATAAGATGCAATCAAAACAGAGAAGAAATTTTAAAATGATTTTAATAGCCTACTCTGTAGAGTTACATCTATGAAAATAAGGAATTGAAAAGAAGTCAATTACATATAAAAATATTTAATACATTATGAGAGCACCAAATAGAAATTTTCTACAATCTAGTTTGAGAAAAATAGCAAGCAGTACTGATTGATTCCATGTGATCACAAGAAATATTATGATTTTTTTGAAATGAAATATTAGAAAAATATATGCCCTAGTAAATAGATCACGATGAGTTAATTTAAAAATCACTTCATTGTTCAGTCATTTCTCAGTTATGTTCAATTCTGTGTGATTTTATTTGGGATTTTCTTGGCAAAGATGCTGGAACAGTTTGCCTTTTCTTCTCCAGCTTATTTTATAGATGAGGAAACTAAGGCAAACAGGGTTAAGTGACTTGCCCAGAGTCACAGAGCTAGTGAGTGTCTGAAGCTTGATTTGAACTCAGGAAGATGAGTCTTCCCAAATCTAAGACACTATGCTACCTAGATGCCTTTAAAAAAATTAAAAATCACAGGGCTCTCTGAAAACCATGGCCAAAGTATGTAGATAACATAATTAAGAAAAGACAATGACAACAGCCCAGAAGTGTTATAGCCAGACAGCAAAATACAAATAAAATAAATCCTTTATACTTCCTTTATACTTTATGCTTCATGTGCTCAACATGTTATGAAGGACTAGACATTTTCTCTGATTGTCATAACTTCTCAAACAACGCTAAAAAGAGAATAATTTACAAGAGATAAGTAATTTCAGCTGTCTCTATAGATTAAGACACAAAGAACTTTAACACGAAAACAACTTGAACTACAAGCAGAGAAGGCTAATCCCTAACCTCTAACGTACTCATTTAGCACTCCCCCCATCCACTCACTACATACGGGTTGCACAAGCTGACCAGTAGTGTACAAAAAAAAACCAAAAAACAAAAAAACCTCAACTGTTTTGCGTTACATCTAATTTTAGACTTCTTCAATATTATATTTTCAGTTATACAAATTTTTCCTCTTCTTTGTATTGAAAATAGTCATTGTTATATTTAATGACTCAGAGGGACATTAAGTGAAGAGATATTAGGGGAAATTATGGTGGTGTTAAAAAAAGAGTCATCAATAAAATTTATTTAAAAAAATAATACATCCACAAGTCAAATTGAAACTATGCAGTCCTTGTCATAACCAAATCCAGAGATTCCTGATCTAAGAAAAAATACTACAAGTAGCTAAGAAGAAAGAGTTCAAGGACCAAAAACCACTGTACAAATCACATACAAAAAAATGATGCTGCAACTAATAGGAATCATATGATTTATATGGCTTATGATATATCAAAAAATTAAAACCAAAACTTATTTTGTACAATTGAGTAGAAAAATTAGAAAATTACAATATTCAAGTACTCTTTTGTGTTTTGTTTTGTTAAATTCAAATTTAATGTTAAATTTCTATAAAATGCTCATTTTTTTCAATCAACAAGTATTTATTAAGTCCCTACTATGTGTCAGGCACTGTGGTTGGTAATAAGCATGCAAGAGAATGAAACAACCCTATTCACAAAAAGTTTACATTCTTTTTTTTAAAAAAATAATTTTTAGTTTGCAACATTCACTTTTATAAGATTTTGAGTTCTAAATTTTCCCCCCTTTCCCTTCTTCCTCCCCATGATGGCATGCAATCTAATATAACCTATACATATATAATCATATTAAATATATTTCCATATTAGTCATGTTGTAAAAGAAGAATCAGAATAAATAGGGAAAAATACAAAGAAGAAAAAAAAAGAGAGAGAGAAAAGTATGCTTCAATCTGCAATCAGACTCCATAGTTCTTTCTCTGGATGTGGATACCATTTTCCATCATGAGTCTTTGAAATTCTCTTAGAACATTGTATTGCTGAGAAGAGCTAAGTCTATCAAAGTTGGTCATCATACAAGGTTGCAATTACTATGTACAATGTCCTCCCAGTTCTGATCACTTCACTCAGCATCAGTTCATGTAAATCAGGCAAAAGAGGTTGAAAAAACTTGTTCGCCCTCTCCATCCAGCCCCCACATAAAGGACTCATATAGAAATATTATAAAATTCAGCAGGGACAGGGCAAGGTAGGGTAAAATTGGGGAGGGTATGGTCATAAACAAGACAAACTTTGGCTTTGAAGGGTAAATTATAAAATGAAGATGAGAAGAAGGAAGAGAAAAAGTAAGAGCCAGTGATCAGGATCTGGGTTGATGAAGAGACATGGAGTAGAGGAGCGTCATCAGGCCGCTTACATTTTAGATCTCTAGTGTTGTTCCTATTCTTTGTCTTTCTCAATGTTCTTTAGTGGGAAGTGGGCTGGGCAAGAGCCCAACTATAAGGAAAATTATAAGAGGATAGGAGAGAGGAAAAAAAAAAACAGTTAACAGTGCTCTTGAATGTGAATGATGTGATAAAAGAGAAAAGGGTAGCAAAATGGATTCCAAGGCAAAATCCAAGAATATGTCACCTACGGTCAATAAAGTCAAAAGATAAAGAGTCACAAAGTTAAAATTAAGAGCTTGAGCTAAGTCTATTATGTCTCAGGCAGATCCAATAAAGCAGGGATGGATATCATAATCTTAGAGAAAGAAACAGTCAAAAGTAGATATGTTTAAATAAGACGAGCATGGACATTCCATTATGCTTAAAGGTACCAGAGATTTAAATACACACACACACAAACACATATATACATAAATGTGTGTATGTGTATATATATATATATATATATATACGTGTATATATATAATTAGTACATATGCATTCAATGGCTTAGCATTCAAATATTGAAAAAGAAAACTGAACAAGGAACAATATAAAGCAATACTATAATAGTCAGGGATTTAAGGGTGGTTCTTTCAGACCTAGAGAAACGTTATGAAATGAAAAACAAGAAAGAAAGTAAGGATTTGAATAGAATATTAGAAAAGTTAGATATATCACAGAATGGAAACTGAAATGACTATATAATATTTCTCAGCTTTGTAGTTCATCTTTTAAAAAAATTCACCTTGTGAAAGTGTATTAAAAACTGAACCACATGCCAAAAAAAAGCAGAAATAATAAATATATAATGTATTGATCATAGTATAATAAAAACATAATCAACAGAGGGCATTTAATTCAAATTTCATTGGATAGTATAATAAATAATGTAGTGTTGAAAAATAAGTAATATAGTTTTAAAAAATATATGGATCAAAAATATATCGCAGAAGCAATTAATTATTATTCAATTATTAAAATTTCATCAAAAAAGTTTTTTTAAGTGGGACAATTTAAGAAAAATTTTGGGATGTAGCCAAAGCAGTTATTTGGGGGAAATTTATATATCTAAATACTTTAATCAACCGAAGAGTAAAAGAACACATTAATTGGGAATGAAACACACGTACAGAGAAAAATAATGTAAAAATGCTAGTAAAACACAAAAGAAGGATTTTAGAAATCAAAGATGAGATTTAAAAAACTGAAAAGAACAAAAAAGACAATGAATTGTTTAAAGTAAACTTTAAAGTCACAGTATTATAATATACCAAATGGCAGATAATTTAATTTCAAAAGTGATACAGAGAGATTGAAGATAAAGTGGAGGGTACGAAAGGAAATGTAAAGCTTTTCCAGCAGAATTTAAGCTCCTCAAAGGCATATTCAATTCTATTTTATTTTTGTTGGGGTGGGAGTTAAGAGCTTGAAGAGAAAGAAGTTTGGGGACAATTATGATGAAGAATGAGATGGAGTTAATAGGGGAGGGATAAAAGAATTGTCTTGCCGGTTGATGTTTGATAACATGATTAGTAGGGGATCTACTATCAGGAGGTTGGTTGTGGTTATTGTTGTGGTCCTTATTATTATTCTGTTCATCTAGATTATGTGATGTGATTGGTAGGAGAAACCCTTAGTGAGGAAACTAACTACTGGCTCATAGTAGGTGTTTAATCAATGCTTGATGTTGATTTGGCTACTGAAGTAAAACAGCCATTGTTCTGCAATTTATAATCTTGGGAAACCAAGAGGTTAAGTGATTTGTCCAGGAAAAGTGATTATGTGTCATAGGTAAGTATTGAAACCATGCCTTCCTAACTGAAGCCAGTTCTCAGTCCACTGCATCACACCATTCTCTCAAAAGGAGAGAAGGAAGAGAGAAAGCAGATGATAGGGGTGACTGAAAATTAAGGATGGCCAGATAGTGACAACTAAGCAAAAGGACAACGGTCTCAAGCTTGGTGGATAATGTATCCAATTTACTGTATTTCCCACTTTACTGTAGTATTAAACTAAAGGTATGGGGAAAAAAGAAACTAGAATAGGGACAACGGCTGGGGATATCAGGGTGTGATGTATGTATTGACAGTTTCAGTTGGAAAAATAATTATTGGGACTAATGAGTCAGAAGGAGAGAATAAAGACTGGGAGGTTATGGTTAAAAAGGAGAATTTTAGAGTTTGTGGCCATAGACCTGCAACTGTTTGGAGCCATTTGGAATTTTCAAGGCATAACTACACTTGTAAGTAACTAAGGGAGAATGGAGAGATAGGACATGGGAGCTGATAAAGTTGATCAATTGGCAAATTTCTTGGAAAGGCAATCCATGTGAATATTAAAGTCCCAAAGCATAAGAAATGCAGTTGGGCTTGAGAGAAAAACTGAGGCAGATGCACATCTAATTGAGAAAGGAAAGAAAGTGGTGTTTGAGCCTGTAGATGACAGAAACAAATATCTGGATAGATGGAACTTCAAAGAAGAAGTTACTGACTGATACAGCAAAAGGGAGGCATATAAATAACAGTGAGTTTCATGAATATGCCCATTCCTTCTCTTTATTCATTGTATCAGGGAATGACAGAAACAATGAACACTATTCTGAAAGGCAAGATATTTGATACTTTCAAAGAAAAGGCAAACAAACCTAAAAACCAAAATAGATTTCCTTACAAAGCAGAATATGGACAGAATATAAGAGCATTTGATATAAGATGAAATAGAATCTGTTAACGATGCAAAGAAAGAAATGAACAGAGAAAGACAGGGACTGGGTTAGAGTAGTGCTGAGCCTACTAGGGGCAAGAATACTAAGGAATGGCAAACATTTCAAGGCGTTTCTACCTCAGAAAAAAATGACTGTCTCATTGGCATGCAAATAATAGGAGGTAAGAATTTACTAGGCATAGGATAAGGGAACTAAATGACAAACACAAGAGCACTGGATCACTGAGGGTAATGGTAGCTCTGAAGTGAGCTATGGACAATTCCAGTTCTGGGGATGTCACTTTATTCTCCATCATAACCTCCTGGGGCACAGCGACAGAGCTGAGAAATCTGAAAGCCAAGGCATCTGGGAGAGTCACGTAGCTAGAAGCACTCTAAGCCCCGAGAGAGGCCAGGTTGAAATTAGGACCGTGGCAGTGGAGGCAGAGGCAGCTGTGGCGCTTGTGCTATTGCTATTGCTGTTGCTGTTCTTGTTTGGTTGGTTGCTTTTCTGTTTGCTTTTGTTTGTTTTATACAGCGGAAATGCTGGTTTCCCAGACAGAATGGCTAACAGCCCTGAGTAATGCTTCCCTCCTTGTGAAATCCAAGTACTTCAAATGAGAAATTAAGTGTAACAATCAAACCCATTGCCCTCTTTCTTAACCATCTATACCAGATCTTTAATTGTGCCCTTGTAGGATATCATAAATAGTTGGCTTCATTGGAATGCACAAAGCATTGGTCTAATGTACAAGAAGATCTGGTCACTACAATTCCATGGCCTTAGCATTTGTTTTGTGTGCTCAATTCTAGCTTAAATAATTTTCTAGTATAGAAGAAAGAAGGGATCCTTGGACATTAAGATTTGGAATTGTAAGTGACTTGAGAGATCAACTGATTCCTTTTATTTTTCATACCACAGTGGTTTCCTGATACAATCCACTCCACTATTGAATCCTTCCATGAGCCAAAGAAAAACAGTAAACTGACCTATGAAGCAATTACACCTGACAAAATATACAAAACTGCACAACAGTCTCTCATCACCTCACTCCTCCAATAGAATGCTGGTCAGTCTGCCTGCCACAAACTTCTATTTGCTCTAGCCTGTCTTCCACTCAGCTGTCAAAATCATCTTCCTAAAGCAGAGTTCTGACTATAACACCTCCCTTCTTAATAAACTTGAGTTGATCAAATATAAAATCTTCTGTTTTTCATTCAAAGTCTTTTATAACCTTCCTTCTTGTGTCTTTCCACAGTTCTTATACCTTACGCCCTATCCCACATAGCTGGAACTCCAGTGACACTATCCTCTTTGGCATTCATTCCTCCCAGAACTCCTGACTATGGGCATTTTCACTGTCTGCTCTCCATGCCTGCTTTGCTCACTCTCCTAATCTCTGCCGCCTGACTTCCTTCAAGACCAGCTCAAACACCCTTCCTCCAGGGAACCTTTCCCAACTCTCTCCCAATTCTAGTGTTCTTTTATTTCTCACTTTTCTTGTATATATCTGTTTTGTACATAGTATTTGCATGCTGTCTGCCCCAATAGACTGTCAGCTCCTTGAGAGCAGGACTGCCTTTTATATTTCTGTGTATCCATAAAATTTAGCACATAGTAGGTACTTAATGTTTATTGACTGACTAACTAATCTTCCACCTTCATATAGGGAGAATATAAGCTTCATTATCTGTTTTTATCCCTTTGTCATCAAGATTGAATTTTACAATGAATCACAATTGATTGCCTTTGAGTATTTTATGTTATTATAGTCATTTCACATTTTGTTCTGGTTCCGTTTTCTTCATTCTTTATCACTTAATCCTTCTTTCCACATTTCTTTGCATTTTCTCAGGTTTATTTTTTATGTTATAATAATATTTAATTATATTCATATGCAGGAATTTGTTCAGTTTTTCTCTAATAAATTGCCTCCCACTTTGATCCAAGGTTTTGTTTTTTCTACCAAAAAATGTTCAATTCTGAGGATTTGTGGGAAAATTAGATCTTCTGGTCTTTAAGTTAATTGGAGTCATGTTACTTTAGTGACTTTTCTTACATAATTTTAGTGCCATTTTGGTTTAGTGCCATTTTATGTTAGATACTATTTTATTATATTCATATAAATCAACTCCCACCCACTTTGTTCAAGGTTTTATTTTTTTTTCTACCAGAAAAAGTTCAATTCTGAGGAGTTGGGGGAAAATTAGATCTTTCTTCTGGTCTTTAAGTTACTTACAGTCATGCTATTTTAGTGACTTTTCTTACATAATTTGAAATAGTTTTCCAGAAAGATTGGACTAATTTCCAACTCCACCAACAATTAGTGTTCCTGTCTTCCTTCACATAGTCCATCTAACCAAGGCTAATTCTATTCTTTTTCATTTTTGCCAATTTGATGGCTATTAAGTAAAACAATTGTTTTAATCTTGATTTATCCTATTATTTATATTGGGCATATTTGCATATCATTGATGATATTATCTCCTTTGTTAACTGTTTCTTTATATCCTTTGACCACTTATGTATTTCAACCTTTCATTTTGCAGCTTAGAACCCTATAGCCTTGTGAGGTTAAATAATTTGCTTAGGCTTGCGCAGTTAGCAAATAAGTAGAGACTGGATAAAGACATAGAATCAAGAAAAGAATATGAGTTATACTTCCCCTCTAAATGTGAGCCTTTTCTGAAGAAGGATTCTAACTGCATGTGCGGCTGAAAAAGTCTTCACCTATAAAATATTGATAATGACTCTCTTCTGAGTATGACTGCTAGAGGTTTGGAGATAAATATGTGAAACTGTATGATATTTCTGCTATGTATCTCCAGCTATTCCAGTTATGCTGTCACTGCTAATTCATTCTCTTCTCAGGTGAGAGGGGTGAGCATATGCTAGGAAATGGAAACCTCTGGGTAGAAATCAAGAGAAGGGACAAAGACGCTCAAGAGGTATGCAGGAAGGGGGATTGGCACTGGTGTATATTAAGACCAAGAGATGTCATGGTAGGGTCTTTTCTGCCTCCAACTTGAACAGCCTACAAACTTATCAATGTGTTTGATAGTTATGAATATTAGGAAGAACATACATGTTCCTAAGTTTATGAGAAAAAAGAGCAGAATGTTTAATCATTCACATAATGATGATTTCTATCTCTGTGTCATTTGAACCCTATGAAAGTATCTCCATTTTATACGTGAAGACATAGAGTTTCAGCAAGGGGCAAGAGAAGGGAATAAACATTTATATGGTACCTACTATGTACCAGGCACTGAATCATTTGATTCTTATGACAACCCTAGGATTTAAATGCTTTTATTATATCCATTTTACAGTTGAGGAAACTGAGGCAAACAGAGGTTAAGTGACTTGCCTAGGGTCACACAGCTAGTAAGTGTCTTAGACCTATTTCAACTCAGGTCTCCTGAGCTCCAGGCCTAGTAGACTATTCTCTGTGCCACCAGCTGTCTCAGAGAAAGGTGGAATGACTTATCTAAGATCTATACAACGAGTAAATGTCAGTGGCAGTTCTATACATAGATCTGTTTAACTCTATGTCCAACATGTTATCCATGATCTCATCATGATTATTACTACAGATGAGTCATCTGAAGCCCTAGGAAACCAAGTGACTTGTCCCAATTCACACTACTGGGTTGCTGCTGAGATAAGACTAATTTCTAAACCCTAGGTCTCCCTGTTATTTCCACTACATCATGATTTTCTTCCTTATAACAATAGTTATATTGAACTATCTATGTTCCTTTCCCCAGAATCCTTTGTGATTTGAAATCTAAAATTCCAGAGTTACACACATGCACACACACACACTATATACACATATATCACATGGTTAGTCAATCAGCAAACATTTATTAAGTTCTTACTATGTACCAGGCACTATGTTAACCACTAGGAATACAAATATAAACAAAAAGAAAGACACCTGCTGTCCTCAAGGAACTTATATTTTAATGGAAGATGACAACATATAAAGGGAAGCTTAAAGCTGGGAGGGGAAATGAAGAAAATGAAGGTAGGAACCACCTGGTGGGGGGAGTAGGGAGAAGTTGGGTGTTCAACCAACAAAAGAAAAAGACATAGCTAGCCATGGCATTATCCTTAAATAGAAGTTCTTGAAGGAGCCATCCAATTGGAGTGAGAGGCCACAGACACAGGGAATACGTCCAAGGTATGAATTTCAGGGCTTGAGGGATCTTCTAGGACAAACAGGTTTCTGGGGCATGTAACTACATACATCCTAGATATATAGACTTGGTGTTGTTCAGTCATTTCCATTGTGTCTGACTCTGTGACCTCATCTGGGATTTTCTTGGCAAAAATACTGGAGTGGTTTGTCATTTCCTTCTCTAGCTCATTTTATAGATAAGGAAACTGAGGCAAATAGTGTTAAATGACTTGCCCAGGGTCATGAAGTTAGTAAATGTTTGAGGTTAGGTTTGAACTCAAATCTTCCCACCTTCAGACCTGGAGCTCTACCCACTGTGTCACCTAGCTGCCCTCATGTAGACTGTTAAGAAGAAAGTAATTTCAGAGAAAGGTACTAGCAAAGAGGAAAGGGGATGGAGGAAGGACTTTCTCAATGGGTGTTCTTTCAATTGAGTCTTGAAGGAAACAGGAAAAGGAGTAGATCAAGGTGAGGAGGGAGAGTATTCTAGCCACAAGAGACTGAATGTGAAAAGGCACAGAGTTAGAAATAGAGTTAATCAGGTGAGGACTAGTAAGTGGGCTGGCACAGGCAGATCATAGAGTAAATGCAGAGGAGTCAAGTAAGAATACTGAAGGATCTTGGTTGTGAAGGGCTTCAAATACCAAATACAGTATTTTATATTTGAGATAAAAAGGAGCTTGGGGGGGTGGTTAAAAAGGGCAGGGGCAGTGCTGTGTCAAAGCTGAAAATCACTTTGGCAGCTGAATCGAGAATTGATAGAGTAGGAATGGATTTGAGGAAGGGGCAGGAAGAATAAGCAGAAAGTTACCCCATGAGTCCAGGAATGAAGTAATGAGAGTCTGCACTAGGGTGGTAGCCCTGGTAGTGGACAAAAGAGGGATTATAGGGAAAAAATATTTGTTAATGCCAAGATGACAAGACATGAAGAGAAATTGGATGTGCGGAACATGAATACATGGAATACTGCTTATATGTATATAAGGATGAAAGAGAGAAGTCAAGAATGACACCAAGATTGCAAGACTGGGTGACTGAGTATTATGAACAGTAATAAGAATGTTCAGGATGAGGGGGGCTTGAGGGGAAAGATAATGATTTTAGTTTTAGATAGTTGATGTATAAAGATGCCTACGAGACATAGAGCTCAGTAGAGAGGTTGAGATTGGAATCGAAGATCCAGGGATCATATTGTAGAGATTCTAAATGAGCAACTTCCTCTAGCCTCCAATCCTTTATACATGTTGTCTTCCTAGCCATCTCTTTCCTTCCTCACCTTCCATCTCTATCCCACTGGAAACTCAGATTCTGATCCTAGGTTCCCTGGCTTTGACAGGTGATCTTTGCTTTATCTTGCCATTGTCCAAGTCTCAATGAAGCTATATGATCTTCTCATAAACACCTACTTCCACAACTCTGTTGAAGTCATCCCTCCCCAACTGCATCTGCCATAGAAAGGTATATATATATATATATTCCTTTACATATTGTTTTTCTCCATTAGAATGCAACCTCCTTGAGAGGAGGAATTGTCTTGATTGCATATGTTTGTATCCCCCGAACTTAGACCACTGTCTGACACACAATAAGTGTTTAATAAATATTTTATCTATCTTTATATTATATATGTATATACATATCTATGCACACATACATTCGTAATACATATACACATTCACACACACAACTACACACACGCATATATTTCTTCTGCATTTGAATATAAGCTTTAAAGCAAGGACTTATTTTCTTTTTTGATTTTATCCATAGTCATTTGCAAAGTGGTGGGCATATATTAAAGCACTTTATTGGACAAATGAATACCAAGTCCACAAGAACATTTAAAGCACCTACTTTGTGCTAAGCACTGTGTGATTTGCACTGGGGACACAAAGATAGAAATGAAATAGTTTCTCCCTCCAAGGAGCTTACATTCAATATACATCAAAATATGCATAGCAGCACTTGTAATAGCAATAAAATATAAATAAAGTAGATTCTTTTCAATTGTGGAATGACTAAATTATGGAAATGAATGTGATGGAATATTACTGTATCAGGAAAAAAAGATAAAAATGAAGAATTCAAAGAAGTATGGAAAGACCCGATGAAAAAGTCTTATAAAAATTAAAAAAAGGAGAAACAAGCAGGATGAGGAAATGACTGACAAAATTAACATAATATAAACAGAAAGATAGGAAGAAAAATTGAAACTAGAGAGTGTGATAACTCTAATACAGGCTAGTCCTGGAGAGCAAATGTACCTCCCTCATCATTTTCCAAAGGCGAAAGTCTAGGGAGTGGGGGACTATTGCACATATTGTCAGATATAGTTGATTTACTGGTTGCTTTTGCTAAACTGCACTATTCCTTTTTATTTTTAAATATGTTTTATAAGATATGGCTTCTTGTTTAGGGGAATGAGTGGTATATATTCATTAATTAAGCATGTGTAAGCAAAGAAGAATTTTTTTTAAATTGGAAAGCTGTGTATACTTCTTTAGTGTGGCTTCTGGGGAGGAGCCAAGTTGGTAAAGTACAGAAAGCAGCCAACCTCTCCCAACATTCCCCTACAAATAATTTTAAAATAATGCCTCTAATAGAATTCTGGAGCAGCAGAGCCAACAAAAGGTCAGAGTGAGACATTTTTTAGCCCTATACAATTTAGGAGATCAGAAGAAGAGGTCTGTGACACTGGGGTCAAGGCTGGCCTGGAGTACACATAGCAGCAACACCAGTTGTAGGCCTTGGAGATGGCAAGAGAAGCAGCAACAGAGGCTTTGAGATCCCTCAAGCCAGAGATTTGAGCAGATCTGGCAAATGTTTGGGAAGAGATTACAGGGGACTCTTGCATTAGCAATGAGAATAGGAAAGGGCACTGCTTGACATTTCCTTTACTATACCCATTTCTGGGTCACAATTCGAAGGCAGAGAGGAAATCTTGCAGTTACAAGAGATCAGGGCCTTCAGGAGTAGTATCACTTTTTGTCAGAAGGGATAAAGGACTGAGAAACAATATTTCTTGCTTTCTAGAGAGAGAAGGAGCCCTATCACTTGAAGTTCCAAGGGAACAGGGCCTCTGAGAGCAGTATCATTTGTGACTGAAAGGGAACAGGGGTCCTTCCTAGGTAAGGACCGAAGCACCAAGGAGAGCTGGATCATACCACCTAGAAAACATCAAAAACTTCCAAACCCCAAACAAGAAAGAAGTACCCAATCATATAAAGCTACTATGGTGACAGAAAAGATCAAGATACAAGTACAGAAGAGGATAATGATGTCAAAGCAGCTACAAGCCAAACCTCAAAGAAAATGTGAATTAGAAATAACCCCAACAAGAATTTCTTGAAGATAGACAAACACACACACACACACACACACACACACACACACACACACACACACACATCAAATAAAAAAAGAAAAATTGGGAAAAGAAATGGGAGTGATTCAAGAAAGTTAAAAAAATTTGCTCGTTCTTCATTTCTGAAGACAATCAATGATAGCATGAATGAATGTCTCAACATGCCTGTAAATCAGATTTAAGTGAAATAGTGTCTCATAAATCATCAACCTCACTCTCTCTTCCATATTCACAGAAGTCCAGTGTCAAGACAAATGTCAGGATGACTGGTGATGGCCTGAAATACAATTAGATGCCTGAGATGCACCTTGCTGTCTTTTAAAGAGGTTAATAATCTTACTTTAATTACATTCACTAGTTCAGGGGAAAGGTCAGCACCCTGAATATGGAGAAAATACAAGCAGAGAAAATACAGAGAAATTAGCACAAAGACCAACAGACAGGGCTCCAGCTGTCTGATCAAAGTAATACAACCACCTTCATACACCACCAGATCAGGGGAGCACAGATACACCTGAATAGTCAGGGGAGGGCTCTGAACAAACAGTTACTCAGAGTGCTGTCCAGAGAATCAAAAGGTACTTCTCATAAGCAAACACCCAAAGCAAAATCCAACCTCAGAATATATATACAACTTTGGTCAATAGGCTCAGAGACAGAGGGCATCACAACTCTCATGACTCAGTGCCTAATTAGTTTAGGACCAAAAGGTGTGAAAGCCTTCCTACAAGCAAGCCTCCCAGTAGGCAAGCTCCTCCTTAGGCAAGTTCCTCTCCCAATGGGCTCTATGTGACTCAGTATGTATCATAGCTGTGATTGAACATATGTGGTCACATAGGCCTACTAATGGATGGGGAAGATCTTCCTATTCCATTAACATTACAACTCCACAGCACATTTTTTCAGCCATCTTCATGGCCATTGAAATAAATTGTTCTCATCCACTCATTCTGCTGGGAGAAGTCACATGCTTGGGGTGGGGATCTCCTTAACTCAGCAGTGTTTACAGTCTGTTAGCTACCCTCAAACTGGTTTAGCATGTCTGCAAGATGTTTTGCTAGAGTGTGGCTGGTGGCCATGCTTCTTGAAGCCACAGGTGAGTATTGAGTGATACATTGACTCCAAAGGTGGAGGAACAGCCCCGTAGTATTCAGCGAAAACAAGGACCACTGGTGAGATAGCTTAAAAAATTAAAAAGTTAATGGTTTGGTAACTTTGGTAACACAAAAAACCTGAAGAAAAAACACCTTAAAAACATAACTGGACAAATGGGAAAAGAGGTACAAACCTTCACTAATGAAAACAAATGCAAAAAATTCTTTAAAAGTAGGATGGAACAATTAGAAAAAAAGAGGTAAAAAATCTCAGTGAAGACAATAATTCTTTAAAAACTAGAATTTTGCAAGGGAAAGCTAATGACTCTATGAGACATCAAGAAACAAATTCAAAAGAATGAAAAAAATAGAAGAAAATGTCAAATATCTCCTTGGTGAAAGAAATGATTTAGAAAATAGATTGAGGAGAGGTAATTTAAGAATTACCTGAAAGCAAGATCAAATAAAAAAGCATAGATGTAATAGTTCAAAAAATACGTAGGAAAACTGCCTAGATATGCTAAGATCAGAGGGTAAATAGAAATTGAAAGAATCCACCTCCTGAGTATGCCTGATGGGCAATCAAACTCTGCATACCTTTTGATCCAGAAATACCACTGCCAGGTCTGTATCTCAAAGAGATCATAAAAAAGGGTTAAAGGACTTAAGTGTACAGAAGTAGATAATAGTTATTTTTGTGGTGACAAAGGATTGGAAATTGAAAGTATATCCATCAAGTAGTGAATGACCGAACAAGTTGTGGGGTATGAATGTAATGGAATACTACTGTGCTATAAGAAATGAGGAGCAGATGGACTTCAGAAAAAAAAAAAACAGTATTGAAAGGTTTAAATGAACTGATGCAAAGTGAAATGAGCAGAGCCAGAACATTGTACACAATAACAAAACATTGTGTGATTGTCAACTATGAATAACTTAGCTCTTCTCATATAATGATCCAAGACAATTCCAAATGACTAATGATGAAAAATGCTATTTGGGTCTAGAGAAAAAACTGATGGAATCAGAATCCATATTGAAGCATAGTATTTTCATTTCATTTTTTTTTCATGTTTTATTTTTTATTTTGGTATATTTCTTCTCTCACAACATGATTAATAGGGAAATATGTTTACACGATTGAATGTTATTGCTTACCCTTTTAAGGAGGAAAGGGAAGGAGAATATTTGGAACTCAAAATTTCTTAATAATGAATGCTAAAAATTCTCTTTACATGTAATTTAAAAACCCAAAATAATACTTAAAAATACTATTAAAAAAAGAATCCACCAAAATGAAAACTCCCATGAACATTACAGCAAAATTCCAGGGTTCCCAGGTCAAAGATATGTAGTGCAGTGGATAGAGGGCTAGGCCTGGAATAAGGAAGCCCTGAGTTCAAAACCAGCCTGAAACACATACTAACTGTGTGATTCTGGACAAATTCCTTAACCTCATTTACCTCAGTTTCCTCATCTGTAAAATGAGTTGGAGAGAACCACTCTAGTATCTGTACCAAGAAAACCTCAAATGGGGTGACAAAGAGTCAAATAGGACTGAAATGGCTGAACAGGTCAAAGAGAAATACTCCTAGAAATCAGAAAGAAAACATTCAAATATTGTGGATCCACAGTCAGGATCACAAAAGATTTAGCAGCTGCCATGTTAAAGGACTAGAGGGCTTATAATATGATATTCAACAAAGCAAAGAAGCTAATATTACAAGCAAGAATAACCTATCCAGCAAAACTGAATATAATCCTTTAGGGAAATCAGGATTTTCAGGCATTCTTGATGAAAGGAATCTGTCATGCTTCAGTTGAATTAAAAAAGGTAGGGGTAGGAATCATGACCACAGACAAAGCAGAAGCAAAAATAGACTTAATTAAATGAGATAAGCAGGGAAACTAAAAGTAACCATAACAACAAAGTAATATCAGTACTAAAAACATATGTACCAAATGGCATAGCATTCAAATATTTGAAGGAAAAATTAAATGAATTATAGGAGGAAATCTACCGGTGGGAGTCCTCAACTTTCCCCTCTCAGAAATAGATAAATCTAATCATGCAATAAATAAGTTAAGGAAATGAATGAAATGTTAATAGATCTCTGTTGGAAATGAGAAAAGAAGCATATTTTTTTCTCAGCTCTACAAGGCACCTTCACAAAATTGACTGTGCATTAGGACATAAAAACCTCACAGCCAAGTGCAGAAAAGTGATAATATTAAATGCGCTCTTTTCAGAAAATAATGCAATAACAATTACGTTCAATAAATAATGGGGGTAGCATAGATTAAAAATTAATTGGGAACTAAATAATGTATTTCTAATTAATGATTGATGAAATAATAAATCATAGAAGCTATCAATAATTTTATTAAAGATAATGACAACAATGAGACAACATACTAAAATTTATGGGATTCAGCCAAAGCAGTGCTTAGGGGAAATATTATATCTCTAAAGGCATACATCAATAAAAGAGAAAATTGCAGATCTATTCATTGGGCCTATAACTACAAAAATCTAGAAAAAGAGCAAATGTAAAGTATCCAATTAAATCAAAGTAGTAATCATAAAAATCAAAGGAGAGAATAAAATCAAAAGTAGAAAAAAATACTGAACTGATAAAACTAGGATTTTTTTTAAATTTTTTTTAAAAAATCCAATAAAATAGACACGCCATTGGCTATTTTGATATATATAAAAAAGAAAACCATACAATTAGCATAAAAAGTGAAAGGGGTGTATGCACCACCAATGTAGATGAAATTAAAGGAATTATTAGGAATTATTTACTGAATTACATGCCAGTAAAACTGACCATCTACTTCAAATGGATGGACATTTACAAGAATGTAAATTGCCCAGAATAATGGAAGAGGAAATAGAATACTTAAATAACCCTATCTTAGAAAAAGAAATTGAACAAATCATAAATAAGCTTGCTAAGGAAAAAAATCCCCAAGTCCAGGTGGATTTAAAAGTGAATTCTACCAAAAATTAAAAAAAAAATAATCTCAATATAATATAAATTACTTGGAAAATAAGGAGAGTCCTCTCAAATGCCTTTTATGACACAAGTATGGTTTTGAAACCTAAACTAGCTAAAACAAAAACAGAAAAAGAAAATTACACTAGAACCTCAGTTTACGAGTAACCTGGTTTACATCTGATTTACTGGACAAGGAAAAAATTTTCCCAAAATTTGTCTTGCAGGATGAACAAAATTCGCAGTGTGAGCATCATGCTTGGACTTGAAAAAAACAAACAAACAAACAAACAAACAGTGAGTCAAAACATGAAAGTGATTCTAAAAAACGAAAAACAAGTGAAGGCAGTAGTGTTAGTCTTACTTTTAGTGAAAGTAGCGGAAGAATGAACACTCCTGAGGTTGCAAATCCCCGATGTTCGCAAGGAGATTCTCCTTCCAAACAATAACCCTGGTCTGGAACAGGGGAAACGGTGCAGAGGGCTCAGGCTGGGAGGGCTGCACTCACCCACTGTGAATGTATTTATTCCTGATTAAAAATACCAACTTAGCTTAGGTCCACGGATCGGAAAGGGATCTGCTTGAACAAGTTGTTGCTGCTGCTTTGAAGAGGGTGCTGTCTCCCCTGTTTGCCGGCCCCTCCCCTTGCTCACAGGCAGTGGCCTGGGCCCTGCGGCCACCCCCCACCCCCACCCCGCCTGAAGCCTCCACCTGCCTGCATCCTGCATGACCTGGTCTTCCAGGCCCTGTGGATGGGGCCTCCTCCAGTCTGGGCTCCCAGACCAACTTGGCACTCCACGGTGTCATGGTCAAGTAGAGAGAACAGACGTGGGGTGTGGGGAGTTTGGGTTTTTTCTTCCTTTTGTCACTTTAAAGACCAAAAATGTGTAGTTGGAGATAGGCAATTCTCGCCGATTTAAATGTACAAAGATCCCAAATGAATCTTCGTGTCAGTCGCAGCCTGGAAAAAAAAAAGTTTTAATTTTGGTTTATATTCTGGACTAATTATTGCTATTGTATTTCAGGTGCATTAGGGGCAAAAAACTTCCTTAAAATTATAACGAATTATTTTATATGAATATTTTGGGGGATGTGGTACCGATCATCCAACTTCACATTATTTCCTATGGGAAAATTTGCTTTGCAATACAAACAAGTCACATGATGAACAGAATCTTGTTAAAAATTGAATTCATAAACCAAGTTTCTACTGTATAAGGCGATTCTTCTAATGAATATCAATGTAATTAAAAAAAATACTACCAAGGACATCACAGAAACATAAACAAAGATTATACATTATGGCCGGGTGGAATTTATACCTGGAATGCAGACTTGGTTCAATTTTAGGAAAACAATATGAATAATTTGTAGTATCAATTACATAAATAGCAAAAATCATGATCACTAGAAAGCATAAGAATTAAAAGAGCCTTTCTTAAAATGTTAATTAGCATATATCTAAAACCAAGAGGAAGTATGATCTGTAATAGGAATAAACTTGAAGTCTTCCCAATAAGACCAGGGGACAAGCAAGGATGTTCTTTATCACACTATTTTATTCAATCTTGTATTTAAAATGCTAGCTTTAGCTTTTTTAGCATTTTAGCATTTAGCAAAGAAATTGAGCCAATTAAAAAATGCAAAAACATACAAAACAATCATTCTTTGTAGATGATGTAATGGCACACTTAGAGAACCCTAGAGAAACAAATTAAAAAAAAAATCTAATCAAAATAATTAACAACTTTAGTAAAGTTGTAGGGTATAAAATAAGCCTAAATAAATCATTAGCATTTCTATATACTACCAACAAAACCCAGCAGGAAGAGAGAGAGAGTGAGAAATTCTACTAAAATAACTGCAGAAATTATAAAATACTTGAGGTTCTACCCGCCAAGACAAATCCAGGGACTATATGAACACAATTACAAAACACTTTTCACACAAATAAAGATAGATTTTAAAAAATTAAAGAACATTCTTTGTGCCTAGGCTGAACCAATATAATGAAAATGACCATTCTGCTTAAGTCAACCTATCTATCTGCATGCTATACCAATCAAATAATCAAAGGAATTATTTCATAGAGCTAGAAAAAATTAATAACATATTTCGTCTGGAAGAGCAAAAGGTCAAGATTAGCAAGGGAACCAATAAAAAAAATATAAAGGAACGTGGCCTAGCAGTACTAGATTTCAAAGTGTATTACAAAGCAGTGATCATTAAACAATTTGGTACCGTATAAGAAATAGAATGGAATAGATTAGGTACAAAGCACATAGTAGTAAATGATCGTAGCATTTGAAAAACCCGAAGATTCAAACTTTTGGGACATAAACTTGCCATTTGACAAAAATTGCTAGGGAAAGTGGGAAGCAATTTGCCAGAAATTAATAATAATTTCTCATCTCACACTTAACACAGTATTCACAAATAAGCTCAAAATGGATAAATTATTTAGACATTAAAGCTGATATCATAAGTAAATATTGAAAGAGTGGAAAATTTTGCCTGTCAGATATATGTAAAAGGTAAAATTTTATAATCAAACTAGAGATGGAGAGGCTCATGGGAAGTAAAATGAATAATGTTAGTTGTATGAAATTAAAATATGTCCAATGTCCAAAATATATACAATGTCTAAAAAATAGCCAATATCCAAAATATATCCACTGCAGCCAAAATTAGAAGGACAAGAGAAAACTGGGGGGAAGGGGATATTTATAGCAAGTTTCTGTTAAGTTTCTCATTTCTCAAATATATAGGTAACACAGCCAAATGTATAAAAATAAGAGCCATTCCTCAACTGATAAATGATCAAAGACTATGAATAGTCAATTTTCAGAAGAAGAAACAAAGTTATTAATAGTCACATAAAATGCTCTAAATTACTATTGATTAGAGAAATGCAAATTAAAACAACTCTGAGATACCACTTCCCACC
>CM053625.1:6932104-6967359 GCA_028646595.1 Phalanger gymnotis
CAGGTGTGAAACCTGTGTGGGTGTGGATTGGTGACTTAGGAGGGGCCAGCTCGGGAACCAATGGTCTCTGGTCATTGAGGCGGGGCTTGAGAACGCCGGAAGCTCGACTGCGAGGAGGGGTGAGCCGGGAGACAACTTCAGCGACGGTGGCGGAGGAAGGTGTGGAAGCCAGAAGGTGCGGAAGCCAGAAGCTGCGGAGGCAGGAAGCTGGCAGGTAGGAAGCTGCGGACTTCAGAGGCGGTGGGGCTCACCCGAGTGCGAGCAGGAATGTGAGGCCAGTGAACATGATTTGGCTAAATACTCTCTTGCTTTTCTGTGGCCTCCTAGTTGCCCTTGTGAAATGGGCTTTCTTTGCTTGGAGTCTTTTTGTCAAGATGTTGGAATGGGGAGGCTGGTTCAAGTTTTTGCTGCGGTGGGGCCTAAATAAATTTCTCCTTAGAGAATCTCTCATACCTTGCGATTTCGGACCATTCAAACATATACATGATTATATTTGAGATCATAAATTCGGCCTTCCTACTACAAGGGGAGAAAGAATTGTACTGCCAGAGGCAATTGCCTACACGTAAACCAATGGAATCATAGGTCTATACCTTATCCCCATTCTATTTAACTAGTCAATTGATCTTATTTGCCTTTCTGTGTACTTTATTTCCATTTTCCCCCTCTAGTTTCTTATCCCTCTGATTTTTTATAAACAAGGAGTAAACTTAAGATATTCTAGTCGACATTTCTCGTAATGTGAAAGATTTTATTTTTTCTTGCTGCTTAAGAATGTGTTGTTTGATGGTTTAATTCTAAAGTTTGACCATGATATTTCTTTGTGAGTTAAATTTGGGTTTCCTTTCTGTGGCACTTACATCTACTTCTAATATTTATAAATATTATTTTTTTCTTTTCTTGGTGTGCAATATTAAATTTTATTTTTTCACTATATTTTAGAGAATCTATAATCCTTAGATTATTTTTCCCCTCTTATCTTCAATTTTAATAAGATTCTTATTTGGTCATGTTTTTTTTTCTCTCTTTTCATTTCACTTAATTAATTTTCCTTTTGCTTTTGCATTTTAAATTCATTTTCTATTATTATTTTTTTACACAAAATCTACTGTTGAGGAGAAAATTTCTAGGTTTTTCAACCAGTGTCACCTTCCTCCACTTGTTTTTGTCACATTTGTTCCATTTTACAACATTTTCCCTGGTTTTTTTTTTCTTTTTTTTGGGGGGAGAGGAGAAGGGAACTGCATCTTAGATTCCTCATGCTCTGTCATCTTTCCAGGACTCTCTCAATTCTTTATTGTTTATTTAATTTGAATTAAAAATAATTTTGTGGATTACTTTCTCATAAATATTTAATTAATGCTACCATCATTTTATACCAACTTTAACTGTTCTGTATTATACATTCTTATTAGGTTATTTAAGAATAATATTGAAAGAGGGGGCAGGTCTAGAAGAATTCCTATATACTGTCATTAGTAGAATGAGGTAATTAAATTGGTAAACTGACACTTTGGAAGGTACAGAAAGGTTGCCTGAAGACCTGAGCTTTAGAATCAGAATGATGAGGGAAGGAGGAAATGAAAGACAGGAAAAAAATGGAGACATCAGTAGCAGGCCCTGAGAAGGAGGCAAGCCCAAATTTAGGTTACTAGAGAAAGGATGGCCAAAACCTCATCAGTTTTTGCATGTGTTAGAGCGGAGTGGGCAAAAAAATCTTTAGGTCTTAGTGTAATATGGAGAAGAAGAGTGCTAGCATTAGTACTGAAAGACTAACATTTATATCTTAGCTCTGATCTTTACAATCTGTGTAAATTTGTTCAAATCTCTCTGTGTCATAGTTAGCTCATCTTTAAAATGAATAGGTTGGACCATATGGCTTAAAAGGTTGCTTCCATCTCTGATTCTTTGTTTGTTTACTTACTTTCAATCTAAAGCCTCATCATTTTAACACATTTATTTATGTATTACAAAGATGAGTTAGCAAATAGGTAATAACAACTTGCATTTCAAAATAGATTTAAAGAAGACAAAAGCCTTTTCTTCATTGTGACCCTAATTGGTGAGCAGTATTCTTATCTCTATTTCATAGAAAGCCAGAACTAAGAAAACTCAAACAATTTCCCCATGGCATCCTACTTAGTGCTAGATATAGTATTTGAACCAAGGTCACAGAGCCCTTTCCAGTAAGCTATGCTGTTGTGTTCTTTTGCCTTAAAGAGCTCGAGGTATGGATGAAAAGGGGTGCATATAGCCACACTGACTTCTGTCTTCCTTATTTTTTAGAGGAAGAAACTGAAGCTAAGAAAGAAGTTACTCGTCCAAGGTCATACAGGAAGAGACTTGTGTGGGTCCTATTTCTAGCTCAAGTCTGTCCGACTTTTCTACTCTATCTCTTATTCCATTCCATTTCTCTCAGTTTGTTTCTTAAAAGTGGAATAGGATGAGTCATGGTTCCCCCTTTTCTATGACAGCATAGTAATTGGGGTTTAGACACATTCATCTATAGAAGGAAAATTCTCTGTTGTCTGCATTCCAGGACTCAGAAGAAAAAGAAAGAAAGAAAAGAAAAGGAGGCTGGGATTAGTGCCAGACTGAGTAGAAATGATGCAGTCTGTCAGCAAGCCCTCAGGTAACAATATCATAATTTCGGAATTTTACCAACAATGGAAAGAGTAATTACAGATGGAGTTTCTCTTTTATTCTTTCTATTTTCAGCAAAACTGGTTTCATAAAGTAAAGAGTGTATATAGGTATATGTGTCTATAGAGATAACTGCACAGTGATGTCAGGAGAAGAGGCTGAGGGAGGGAAAGAAGGAGTAATAGGTTCAGGGGCAGAAGCTCTGGAGGTCTCAGGAAGGTTTAATTTAGCCAGAAATCACCCATGGGACAGGAGTCTCATGTTAGCATCTGTCCCAACTTGTGAACTTTTTGGCAATATTTCAGTGAGTTAGCAGCTCATTAGATGGGTTGATGGACTTCCCTCAGTTCTCCCTGTCCTCAGAATTTATTTGGATTTGAAGGGAGACCTAATATATTATTTATTGCCTCAGTATGCCTTTTAGATTTTTGCAAGGTTTTTTTCAATGTCAACACAAGTGAAAGATGCCTTAACACTTGTTTTCCTAATATCAGGGACAATGGAGTATCTACACCTAACCTACCAGATGGTCTACCTCTTTCCCTCTTTCCTGGATAGCTGCAGCTCCCTCCTGACTGGCTTGTTGTGTCCAATTTCTTGACCTTCCAAGCCATTTTGTACATAATTACAGCTGGATAGGAATTTAAGGTTTATGAAGAGCTTGACAAATATTATTTTATCCTCACCACAACCCTACAAGGTCTAAGTGCCATAATTATCATTATTTTGCATATAAGAATATTGAGGCAGAAAGATGTTAAATTATTTGTCCAAAGTTACACAGGTAGTAGGAGTATGAGGCTGATTTGAGCCCAGGTCTTCCTGACTGTAGGTCCAACAGGCTAACCACTGTGCCTCCTAGCTGCCCCCCCCCTCACCTGATACATGCATCTGGAGACAGTGACACCCCCTTTGCCTACTTAAGAAAGGTCCAAATTCTTATTCTACAATTTAAGCATCTTTCCACTTCCTCATTCTTGCCCCACCCCAAGATCTGATCTTCTCCTTTCAATCTCATTTCAGGGGACACCCTTATATAAAGCTGAAGTTCAAATCTAATTGAACTGCTCAGCATTTACTTAACTCATCTTTCCCTTTTTCACCTCCATACTTCAGCTCAAACCATTCCCATTACCTTCTATTGGTTTAAATCCTTCCCATGGGTCAAAGTTTATTCAAATGCTATTTTCTCCATGAAACTTTTTCTAGATTCCTGTCTCTGGAATTGATTTCTCCCTCGACTTCTCATAGTACTTCATTTTGACTTCTCTTGCACACTTGCCACATCAACGATTTTTGTTAGAGTTAGTTTTGCATCTCTTTGTTAGACTCCTTGAGGACAGGGTTTGTACTGTGTCCTTCTGTATATCCCCAGCACCTATCAATCAGTGTCATATACATTAGAATTTAATGAATATTTTATTGAATAAGAGAACTTAACTTCTGAAAATGACATTCTTTTTGTCCCTCATCCCCTTTCAGAACATTTTAGAGAAAATAATGCCTCCCATTTTCCTTTGCCAAACATAAGCCAATTACCTTCTGGGTATTTTTTTTTTTCATTTTCACAGCCTTCATAGCCATCTCCCTCCACTGCATTAAGAAAAACATTTTGGAATCTTGTCTTGCTCATGGTCGTATTTAGTCATGCATTAGTGGGTTTTTATTGAGTTGAAATCATGAGTGTGTTAAGTAGCAAAGTCTTGATTTCATTCAAATCAAGTGTGGTTGTAATTGGAAGCAATCAGAATAAAGTGTCCCAATTTAGGAAAAGTCCTTTATGCAGCTAAACTTTGTTGTACAAGAAGAGAGGACTTGGGTGGGGGGAGTAGTGACATGGAATGGGGCCAGTTCTCTGTTAAAATATAAAATACAAGAAGGTCTTTCAAGAAAATACTATATGCAAAACTTCCAATTCTGTCCTGAATAAAAGACAAAAATACAAAATCGTCATCATCGTCATATTCAGTACCACTACTATCACTGATAGCTCCTATGACTTAGCACTTTACAAAGTAGGTAGTCAGCAGACATTATTAATACATACCAACCTGTTACATGGGGAAGGGAAGGGAACACACTATGTGTTAGGCCTTGTACTAGGTGCCAGAGATACAATGAATGAAATAATCGGTACTCAAAAAGAGCTAACATTCAAATGGGGAAACAACAAGTACATATTTATGTTTGTGTGTGTGTGTGTGTATTTGTGTGTGTATGTATGTATGTATATGTACATATACATATCTATATCTATCTATATATACACACATATAAATGTATGTATATGTGTATGTATATGCATATGCATATATATGCATGTATATGTATATTTGTATATATGTGTGTATATATATTTGCATATAGCACAAATGTAAAATGAACAAATATAAATATATCAAAATGTATTCAAAAGTATTTGAATACAAGGGAATTTGGAGGGAAGTCAGGGGTATGCTGGAGCCAACTCAAACTAGCTCTGAAAGCCAATTGTTAAATTTTCAAATTTTCAAGTGAACAGTGACACTTGGAAATCCAAAGATTCTACAAATCAAGAACTGATTTGTTGTTTTGTTGATTGTCTAGACCTAAATGACAGAGAAAATATTAATAATGAAGATCTAACTTTAAAATGTGTTATAGGTATTTTTTTTGGAAACTTGATACAGTATCTTAGGAAAAGAAAGGGATTCTCCAAGGCAGTGGAAGGAGGGAGTGCATTTCAGGTAAAGGAATAAGGAAGTATGAAGGAAAAGAAGTGGAAGGTGGGGTATGAATATAAAAATGATAGAGAGAAAGTCAGTATGGCCACATCACAGAGTTTGGGAGGGAGAGTAACATCCAAAAAGACTGGAAAGATAGGCTGGGACCAGGTTCTGAAGGGCTTTACAAGATAAACAGAATAGTTCATAGTTATCCTAGAGGCAATAGGGAGCCAATGGAATTAATTGAATAGGGGTATCATATAGTCAGGTCTCTGCTTAAGAAAAGTCACTTTGGCAACAGAGTGTAGAATGGATGAGGAGATGATAAAGGGCAGTAGTAGGAGAAAATGATGGAATAAAATACTGTAGTAGAGAGGAAAAAAAAACACTCTGGCATTGTCAAACATGTATTTTCTGATGTAGATTCCATTAAAGCAGATCCTTCAAAAGACAGAATTTGGTATATAAAATTTTATGAATTAAAAAATCTATAAATCAATGTATAATAAAGCTAGGTAAAGATCATAGCATTTAGAGTTAAAAGGATAGACCTTAGATATAATCTAATGTAACCCTCTCCTTTTATAGATAAAAAGCCCACACTGATTAATTTCTCTTTGGTCAGACAGCTAGTAAGTACCAGAGCCAGGTTTTGAACCAGATCATCTGAATCCAAATACAGGTCTATTGGTGGGTATAAGTTTATCAGTGCAATGCCAAAGTCTTCTTGACCCTCCAAATGCAGAAATATATACATAATCCATAGCATCTTCATGTTTTTTTAGACACCAGACTCTGGCAAGAATGATCTAAATGGTCGTCATTTGCTTATATAAGGGAAAGTAATATGATGGTGCATAAGGGCCTGCTTCCATATGGCCTGAGCTAGATGACTTCTGAGGTCCTTCCAAACTCTGAGAATATATAATTCAGTCATGTTTTTGAAGAAAAAAAAACAGTGATCTGGGGTGTCAGGAACTACTGTGACTAAAAAAACACTTGATTGGTTGATATTACATATATTCACAGACATAGATACTCTCCTTTTTTTTATCTTCTAGACATAAACCATAAAATTTAGTTTCAATAATATTTCATGATTAACCTCATTTTCCTGTTCACAGAGCAAGGGGACACTGGAGCTAGAAGGAAGGTTAATGATGATTTAATTCCAACCCTTCTTCCTACACACAAAGAAGCTGTGATATGCCCAACAGAGAAGTCGCAATATGCCCAAGGTCAAATAGTTAGTTAGCAGTAAAAGTGGAAGAAAGTGAATAAGGTAGATTGTGTGAAAAATGCATGCAAGCTTGTAAAAACTTGGGCAATATTATGTCTTTTAAGTCCTGGTAATGTTGAGCAAACAATAAGTCTCCATAAATGATCATTGATTGCCAGGAAGATTCACTTATGTAGCTAAATAGTACAGTGAATAGAACACTGAGACTAGAGTAAGAAAATTTGAGTTCAAATCTGGCCTCAGACACTAGCAGTGTGAACCTGGGCACATCATTCAACTTCTTCTGCCTGTTTCCTCATCTATAAACAAGGGATAATAATAGCACCTGCCTCTCAGAGTTGTTGTAAAGACAAATTGGGATAATATCTGTGAAGAAATTTGCAAACCTGAAAGTGACATGCAAATGCTAGCTAGCCATTATTTACTTAAAGGAAATATCAATTTTGACTCAGAGGTAAAAATCTGATATAATAGAAAGTATCTTATATCAGGACTTAAGAGACCTGCATCCCGGTACTAATACTGCCAGTGCACATTATGTGGCCTCGATCAAGTCACTCAAATTTTCCATGTTATATTTTCCTTCTTTATAAAATTAATAGATTTTAATTGTAAATTTGTAAAATGAAGAGTGTGGACCCCATGATCTTCAAGGTTCCTTGTATTTTTTTAAATTTTACAATTCTAGGATAACAAGACCCCTTTCTGCTTTAACATTCTCTGCTGTTAGGTTTCTTCTAGTTCTTACAGCCTATAACTCTTTCTAGCATTCATAGTGTTCCTAAAGTTCTATTTTGGTCAAGCATGATATCTCTACGACTTTTCTTGCATTCCTGAGATAGCAGATTATTTTCTTTTTTATTTCATTCACACAAAGATTTTGCCTATAATCATTATTATTATTCTTTATAATTTATTGACTCATAGACAGGGTAAAGCATTATTATATTATATGCCCCAAACTCTATTTTCTTAAGGTTGAATATGTACATACAAAAATGTTAGCTGTTACAGCTAGTTTCTTCTTCTCATTCTTGTTCTTGTACCTGTTCTCCTCCTCCTCCTTCTTTTTCTTCTTCTTGTTCTTTCTCTTCTTCCTCCTCCTACTACCCTCAATATTTTTTTAGATATTATCACTAAAAAAAATTGGTCACTTCTCACAAGAACTGAACTTGGAGTTCATGAATTTTTTATCTGTGTCTTCTATTGGCATCCATTTCTCTCTCTCTCTCTCTCTCTCTCTCTCTCTCTCTCTCTCTCTCTCTCTCTCTCTATTTCAATAAACTTAGTTTCTTTTGCAATTATATATTTCTTTTGTTCACTTTTGAAACATTGTTCCGAGGACCTTCTTCTAGGCGTCAACATAATGTCACAGGGGTCCGAGACATACACAAAAAGTCATGAACCTAGACTTGATACACCAGCTCCAAAAGCTTCACTCAATGAAGACTTATAAACATGAGGTCTTTGAGTGACAGAAATAGAATAAGAGCCCATAAGAATAGTCTTCCTACCTTTCATTGCACTCCTACATTCAACTGGAAAAGCAGATTTCTTCTTCTCACTGAGCGATGTAGCTCTTGGCTATGATCACTTTTGAATTTTAAAAGCATGTTGGCATTTCCTCAGCTTGGCTCCTATGTTCATGAGAATCAGCTTCAGCCTCTGCCTCACAGTTCTCCTGTTCAAATAATCTATAATTCAAAAGAAAAATGACAGAGCCAGGAATGGGAAGTCACCCTCTCCTCCAGAGCAAGGACAACTTTTCTTTATACAAGAAAAAACTTCATTGTTCTCCATTTGTTCTCAGTCACCTACTGAGATAGTCATATTTTAGAACTGTCTTTTTACTTTACTGAGATAATGATTATTATTATGAGAGATATTATTATTGAGACCATCCTTCATGTGATAACGAATCTGTGAGGTATTTTACAAATATTATCTCATTTTTTTTCCTCACAGTAATCTTGAGAGGTAGGTGCTATTATTATCCCTATTTTACAAATGAGGGAAGCAAGGCAATTAAATATTAAGTGACTTGCCCAGGGACAAACAGATGGCAAGTGTCTAAAGTCAGATTTGAACTTGCATATTCCTGATCCCAGATCCAGCACTCTATGCACCGTACAACCTAGATGCAAAGGAGATCTTGTACCTCATCTACTCTGTACCTCAAAACTCCTCTACATCTTTATCCATTTTATCCATCTTAATTATAGACACAAAGTGGGGAAATGGCCATTGTCTTTAGTAAGAAGGGCATCCAGAACCGACATTCTTCATTTCCCACTCAGTTTCACTCTTTTACTCTCCAAGGAACCTCATCATCCTGCAAGATCGCATCAGCTCCTCAGTACCCTCTTCTAGTTTGCCTCTCTGATTGGATAGCAAAGCAGAGAGCACTTCTCAGAACCTCCATTTAAGGAAGACGTGCAGGCCAGTCTTCTCTTTATTTCACACCAAGCTAGACCTCTTTGGACTTCAGTGTTCCCCAGGCCCCCCATAACTTGCCTTCTGTGCTCGTCCTCCTCTGCTTTTTTGGCTTCCTTTTCTGTATTGTCTTTCCCCATTAAATTGTAGGGTCCTTGAAATACAGGGATTATATTTTATTTTCATATTTATATCTCAAAAATTATTACAGTGCCTGGCATGTAAGGAGGCACTTAATAAATATTTATTGGCTAACTGATGGAATCCTTCACCACCACCTCAGCCCCTTGATAGCTTCTCTTCTTCTAGCTGAATTGAAAGATTGAAACTAAAAACAACAAAATGGATGCTACTACTTTAAAAAAAAGGCAAGAGAACATCAAAATTTACTAACCCAAATCCTTTCTCATCTTTGATTTGAGAATGATTTCTACAAATTTTTAGGTCATCATTGCTAGAAAAAGTAGAAGAGAACAGACATACTTTTCCAAATAATATTTTATAGCACACCACATCTATACAATCACACAGCTGATGACATATGCAGAGAATATAGCATTCTATTGTTTATTGTTTGTCAGCTATTTAAAAAATTCATTTGGAAAAGCAAAATTCAGCCTTAAGGTCTATCCTTCAGTAAGTCACTTCCCATGCATCTATGAAGACAACACCAAATATCTTGAAAGATATAACAAATAACTTTATTCAATGATTTTCTAATAATTAATATCAAATAGCTGCTAAAATATAGGAGATGTATTTGTTCCAAAGGTGTTTAGAGCTGTCATGAAGAATATTCCATGTGAGGTTTGGATAAAAGTTGAATTCTTCATAGATAGAGAGGTTTTTCAGATGTGCTTCTTTGCACATGATATTGTCCTTAATGCATTATCTCCTTCCCTTCTCTTTCTTCCTGTCCTACCCTCACCCTCAGATTAGTCGAAGTAAATGTTTTGTTCTATGTGATAACCAAAATAAATGATGTGAATAGAACACTTTATGACTTCAAAAGGACTTTATATTCATGATCACAGATGATTTTCACAATAACCCTAAGAGACAGGCATTAAAGCAATTATTATCCCCAGTTTATAGATAAAGGAGAGACTCTGAGGGGAAGAGACTTGTTCACATTCACACAGATACTAAGTGGCAGTTCTGGGAGTAGAATCAATGCCCTTTTGTAGTGAAAGTAAAAATGAAAGATTTAAATATTAGTTCAGGATGATAATAGAAGATTCCATATCGTGGTTCATGAAAATTGTCAAATGAAATGAAGAGACAACATTGAGCTGATGTTTAATTGTGAGAGAGAGGAGGGTGAGGGAAAGAGATAAAAAAGAGGGAGACATAGTACTAAGGAGAGGGAAAGAGAGATGGAGAAAAATGGGAAAGGAAGGAGGGAGAAGGATAGAGATTGGCTCAGTCTGGATCGTTAGGGAAGAGATCATGAAAGATGGTAGACTTGACCTCATATTTAAAGGCTGAAAAAGAGTTTGGTTAATGGAAGTCATTTCAAGTAGGGAGAATGGCATGAATAAAGGCATGAAAGTGGGGATATGCCAGGTATGCTTACTTGACAGTGAGTAGACCAAAACCACAATAACAGAAGATTTGTAGGAGGGAGAAATTGTATACAAATATGGAAAAGGTTGTTGGGTCACACTATAGAGGTCTCAATGTCATTTAAAATCCTGTTTAGATTGAGCTGGGAGGGAGCTTGAAAGTCATTGATTCATCGAATCAGTCTATATACAAGAAAAAAGTTTTTAGAAGATAAATGACTATTCTCTCTCCTTTTCCCTCTCCTCCTCTTTCTCTCTCCCCTGCCTCTCTCTGCCTCTATCACTGTCCTTGTCTCTGTCTCTGTCTGTCTCTGTGTCTCTGTCTCCTTCTCTCTCTCTCTCTCTCTCTCTCTCTGTCTCTCTGTCTCTCTCGTAAGAAGACTTTCTCTTTGCCTTGCCCAAGCTGGAAGAAAATAGCATGGGCCCAATCCCTCTACTGGCAAGCATATAAGTTTTGACCTGCTCCTTTGCTGCTACTTGGGCAATCTGGTGGTGTCCTACTCTTAGAGGCTCCAAATATTAGCTCAACTTAGCATGGACACTTAATGGGCATAGCCAACTTCAGTTCTGCACTCTTGACCTCAAGAGATCTTCCACTATCAGCACCCCATTTGCTGAGGGTGGGACACATGCTTAGCTGATAAGTAACTTTTCCAAGGTAACATGCCTACTCTGCTTCAAAGCCTCTCTCGTATTACAGGTTTTCTGGAATCTTGCCTAGTATTATTTTCATTATAACTGAGATGGTCTCTTTGGTGTTGAATGATGTCCACTGTGCCATCTATACTCTCTCATCCATAGTCCCTTCTAACCAACAATTCCAAAATATCACATATTATTCTTCTAGAAGTTTAAAGTCAGAGACTGTTAGACCTGGAAGGAGCCTTAGAATCATTGGACTTCGCCTATCACAATTGGAAGGGATCTTGGACTCACAGAACATAGAATATCAGAGCTGGAAGAGACTTGAGAAGTAATGTGGTTTAACTCCTCTCTTTATGTACCACCGATTTTAACAAATGAGGAGCCTGAGTCTTCAAGAGAGAAAGTAACTTGGCCAAGGTCACACTCTTACTTTTCTTTTCACTTTGCTCACCTCCCTCTAAGTTGTCATGGGGTTATGTAGACAACTCTGTAATTTCTCAATTCTGTACATAATGAGTTAGTGGATTTCCACTTGGGAAAGTAGAGAAGAGGCAATTTTTGTATAATAGTCATATTTTTATTATGTGAGAAGATGAAGGAGAAAAATATGAGGAAGACAGCCATTCAACTGCTGATATTTAAAAGACACTTAAAATTTTATGAATAAAACAACAAAAAAAAGAATGGCTCTGTTTTTCTTTAATGTTGGAGGCCAACAAAAGGTCTGAATTTGCAAACTACTCTCAAAGGAGGAGAATACAAGGTCACTGCAGTTTCCCATCTTATATTCAGCTAGCTAGGAAGGCAGGCTGACACGTGAAAAACTGTTAGTTTTTTTCCCCCAATGCTAATTGAATGTGCAGATAGAAAGGTACAAAAATGGTTGCATTAAAATGAAATATGTCCCTCGGGCGTATCCCTCCATCCTTCCCTCCCCTTGCTGCCCTCAACACCAGCAGAGTGATAACTTTTTTCCAGCCAACAAAGCCAATCTATAGTTATTATATCTCTTTGTCTCTTTTCATATCTCCTAATGGAAACATTCCAGTTGCTGCTGGCTAGAAAATTGGCCATCTGAACTCTCCCTTTCGGTGTCTCTCTTTTCTCATCAGATTAGTGAGAAAATTCAGCATTGAATCTCTTTCAAACTCTTCTCCCTGCACAGGCTGGGAACACATGTTAGGGGCTAAGATTAAACCTTAATTTAACTCTGTCTCTCACCCAACCATCACCAGCCTCATGGCCCAGCTTATTGAATCATTCCTGAAAAACTGTAGGAGTAAAGCCTCATACTTCATGCTCCTCCTTCTCTGAGCTCATTTCTCTGATCAAAGTCCTGGAAAGTAAGATTCAAGATGGCATTAGGCAGAATGAGAGGTGAGAGTAGGCAGAATGAGAGGTGAGAGTAGGCAGACAGAAGGGAAGTGGTGAATGCTAACTAGAGTACGTCACTTGCATGATTATTAGAGTACCTCACAGTTTATACAGATACAGATATATCTATTTCTATCTATCCATCTTTATCTCTGTCTGTCTGTCTGTCTATCACTGTTTTTAATCTTCCCTCAAGGTATTTGGTGTATAATGTAAAGTGGCCTGAGAAAAGCAAATTGTATTGGATCTCATGGTTGACACCAAATATCTCTGAAAGAGATCATGGACTAGAAATGAAAAATGACTACTCTGACTCTGAGGCATCACGGTATAGTAGAAAATATGAAAGGAGTAAAAGTCAAGAGACCTGGGGACTTGAATGGAAGTTCATTCTCTGAGTCTCCTCCCCCTTCCTTTTTCCCTTATCAGCTCTGTCTGTCCCTGTCTGTCTGTCTCTCTCTGTGTCTCTGTCTCTCTTTCTGTCTGTCTCTATCTTTCTGTCTTCCTCTATCTTTGTCTCTGTGTGACTGTGTCTGTTTGTCTGTGTCTGTCTGTCTCTGTCTCATTCTCTCTCTCTCTCTCTCTCTCTCTCTCTCTCTCTCTCTCTCTCTCTCTCTCTCTCCCCCCCCCTCTCTGAAGCTCATATGGAGAAAGGGCCAGCCATCCCTACCAACTGTCAATGAATTGACACAAAAAATGTCAAGAAGGACAGGGTACGCTGAGAAAGAGAGGGCAGGCAGAAATGCTTGGCAATGTCACTTCTAGCTCCAACACCACCACTTTAATCATCATGTGGCCTCAAACTCTGATGGAGATAGATCAGAACTTTGAATTCAAGAGCCTTAGGAATGCTACCAATTCTATTTTCATCTAATCAACATGGAGGAGCCTGCCTTCTCCATCATCACCAAAGACTACTGACAAACTGCTACCAACAGACAGATTGGCACAAGAGATCCAGGAGTGTCAGCACCTCCAGTGTTTCTTAAACTGTGGCTTGCAACCCTGCAACCCAAAGTTTAAGAAGTGCTGAAGGGGTCATGAGTGGAAAAAGTTCAAGAAGCCCTGTGCCCAGGGCACCATTCCTACTTTGAGCCCAGCTCTAACAGTCGTCACCTAGAGAAACTGCTCCTTTGGAGAAGGCACCAGCCATCCTCAATAATTGCCAACCAAGTGGTACCCACAGGGTGGGCAAACCAGAGTAGCTGAAGCAATAGAGTGCCCTGAGGGAGAGACAAAAGATAGCTTGTGCTAGAAAAGTCAAACAACCACCACCACAGCCTTGACTACCACATCCCTCAGACCGCAGTGGAGATAGATTAAGACCCTTTACCCAAGAGTCTTGGAAACAAAATGCCTCCAGCTTAGTGCTCACAGTCATTATCCTGGGTAACGGAAACATAGTAATCATGTCCTTTGAAGACACAAAAAAGAAAGTACTGGTCACAAAAGTCCTTGGAACTGTCAAATGGATCAAAATTAAAAAAAAAACTGATATGATCACATAACGTAATTTACACTAAAGGATAGACATTTCCATCTGCTTAGCTACTGTACCCTAAGGATCATGAGACCTTTCCATCTGACTTGCAGTTGAAATTTTCCATATGTATTCCTACCCCCATTAGAATGTGAACTTTTTCAGAGTATGTACTATCTTTTTTTTTTCTATTTATATCCCCAGAACTTAGCACAGTACTCTGAACATAGTAAGTGTTTAATAGATGCTTCATTCATTCATAATTAAAATGAGGATTTGGGTCTAGTTAATTACCAAGGTTTCTTCCAAGGCCACTTTGTGATCTAAAAGTACATGTTCTATGGTTCTAGCATCTCATGTTTCTTTGACATTCTATTTTTCGATGTTTCTGAGATCACTTCTAGTCCAACTTTCTATGAATGTATAATTCTGAGGTTCCTCATAAACCCCAACAATCTACATTCTGAGTCAAATTGTCACCTCTGGATCTATGGTGCACTATCTCCAATAGATGCTATGATTTTACCTTTATCAAGGAGACCTTATAATCAAAGACTTGGCTAATGTTAAAAGACTGACCTTCAGCCAATGGCAAGTACACTATGTAGCTGTAATATTCTAAATGAACATAGTATGCAAAACTCCCAGGATTTAAACAGAAACACATACATTAACATAGTTCCCTAAGCTGCCTTTTCAGAGGTTAAACTACTTTGGGGAGACACAGAAACACACTAATATCTGAGAATTCATGGGATACTGGCAAGGTAGCCATGACCTTCCCAAACTACAAATGCTCACTTGTGTCTGATACCTTCAAAGGTAACAAAAATATGTCACAATGATATCCAGCCTCAAAATAGGGACAATGATATTTATTTTTCCTCCCTCTTATATTAACCATGGAATTCTGCTCCCAGTTTTTCTGTGGGACCATGTATAAGTCTAAGATGTCCTATTCGAGGGATAATACAGTTCACAGCATCCATAGTGCCCCTGTCCAGAGTTCTAAGGCCTCTTACAGCTCTGCTATTCTACGTTCTTTGATTATAAGACCTTTTCTATGTCTAATATTCTATGCTTCTGTGATTCGTAAAATTGCTTCCAGCTCTGCCATCCTTTGCTCTAGAATTCTAAGGTCCCTCCCAGCTCTGCTGTTCTGTGGTTCTCTAAGGTTGCTCCCAGCTATGACATTTTGTTATATGATTCAGTGCAATAATTTTAATCTTCCTTGTCACTCACTGATCAAGCAGACAAAATACTCAACATAGCATGTACATAATGTTTACGCTCAAACTGAATACTTGTCAAATTGAGATGAAAGGTAAAGTTTTAATACCAACCAAATCAAATTAATATAAGCTAAGAACCTCTACTTCTGAGTTGCTGCACCTAGAATATGAGATTGTAAGTTCTATTATGGTAAAGAACATGTGTAATGGCAGAAAAGCCTATGGGATGCTGCCCTTCCCCTCATTACTTATCTTTCGAGGCCAAACTTTGATTCCATCTCTTCTATGTAGTCTTTCTTTGATTTCCTTCATACCAAGAGTTAACCCTTTGTTTTTGCCCCATAAACTTTTATACTTTAATTTTTTTATGTCTATAGAAAGAATAGTCTACAGTCGTGTATCTCATTCCTCATGACCTTCTCACCTCTCACACCCTTCTAATCTGGCTTCTAATTACACACCTATACTAATACTGCTCTTTCCAAGTTGATTAGTAATGGCTTAACTGTGGAATTATAGAAATGCGTAATTTCAGAGTGGGGTTGTTCCTTGATGCTGTGGAAAGAAATGCTGGTTTGGGTATCAGAAAATCTGAGTTCAAATCCCACCTCAGCCATTTGTTCCCTGTGAGGTAAGAAATTTCACCTCAGTGGGCTTTAGTATTTCTTCTGTAAAATGAGGGATTTGGGTTTCAATAACTATAAAGTCTTTTCCAAATATAGATCTATGATCCTATGAGCTGGTCCAACCCATACCTCAATAATAACCCTCTTTACAGTAAATCCATTATGTCCCAAGGCAGGTTTTTTCATTCTATTCCACTTTGGAACAACTCATTGAGAAGGTTTGTTTTGTTCTTTCTCCTCTCACCTCTCTTTACATCATGCAAAAATTTACCCCACTTCCTAAATTCCCTACTTTGTTCCTATATCTTCTCTCTGAGAACATAAAGAATAAGTTGACTATAAATATATAATTATACAAATAAATGTAAGGATTCAGTCAATAAACATTTATTAAGTGCCTACTATATGACAGGCACTGTGTTAGACATTGGAGATACGAATAACAAAATAAGAAAGACAGCTCCTGCCTTCAAGAAGCTTACAATCTAATGGAAGAAGACAACTCACAAAAAAGAAGCCAAAAAACAGAGAAGGAGGAGAAAGAAGAGGAGGAGGAGGAGGAGGAGGAGGACGACGAGAAGGAGGAGGAAGAGAAGGAACTCAACCTTGGGGCATGGTCCAGAAATAAGTCAGAAAAATTCCAAAGTATACCCAAGTAAAAAATGAGGAGGTGACTGAGCTGAGTTTTCTCCTTAAATGGTTAGAGTTCAAGGTGCCACCTTCCAATCAGAGTGGTGGAGGATAGTGATGAAGTAGAGTACCAAGGATGGTAGGCTATTAAATGTTGCTGCGGCATGGTGAAGACAGTCAGAAATCTCAAAGTATAGCAGCCAGATAATGAGAGATGAGGCTTCACTTAAAGCCCTTAAAACACTTGAAGGCAGTCAGCATCCCCTACCTTAACCCCACCAAGTCTTCTAAGAAAATATTAATTCATACCTGTATTTCAATCTTTGACCTCCTTTGGGTATATGCCTAACAATGGAATCTCTAGGTCAAAGGATATGAAAATTTTAATGAATTTCTTAGCATAATTACAAATTGCTTCCCAAAATGATTGAAACAATTCAGATTTCTATCAACAATGCATTAGTATTTCTGTCTTTCCAGACGTCCTCCAATATATTTGAGGATTTCAGTGACCATTTAGGCCCAAAAAATACATGAAAGGAATCTTTAATATAACATACCTACCAAGTAGGAAAGGGAAAGGAATAAGTAGTTACATAGAGCTTAATATGTGCCAGGGTCTGTGAGAAGCACTTTTAAAATATCTTCTCATTTGATCCTCGCAATAACCCTGTAAAGTAGATGCCCTTATTACCTCCATATGACAGTTGAGGAAACTGAGGCAAACAGTTTAAGTGGCTTATTCAGAGTCACACAGGCAGTAAGTGTTTGTAGCTGTGAACTCAGGGCTCCCTGACTTCAGACCTGACATTCTAATCATCGTACCACAAGCTACCTCAGTGATCATCTACTTTCCATTTGAAGACCTCAGTAAAAGGAACCTACTTTCTCCTCAGGCAACTCATCCCACTGTGGGACAGATCTAATTTTTAGGAAATTTTTCTTGCCATCAAGCTTAAGTTGGTTTTCTGGGTTCAAACAAAACAATTTTAATCCTTTTCTACATGACAGTCCTGTGAATACTTGAAAACAGTGGACATTTCTAGCTTAAATATGTCAAGTTCCCTTCCACCAATTCTTCTATGATATCAACTGGTCCTTCAGCATTCTGGTTGATCCTATCTAGACATTCTCAGATACATCAATATCCTCCTTAAACTGCTGTGTTTACGACTGAAGAAAAGAAGATGAAATATGACAAGGGCAGAGTACATTGGGACTGTCACTTCCCTTATTCCTGAAAACAATGCCCCTCTTAATGTACTTCAAAATCACACTGCCCATTTTGCTGTCACTTGACACTATGGAATTATTATTCTTTCAGGACACCAAACCCCCTAGATCTTTTTCAGAACAATTACTAACAATATCTTTTCCATCTTATATTTGTGAAATATGAAGTGAAAACACTCCTATCCCTATCTATCCCTATTGAATTATATTTAGGTCCTGTCCAATACTCTATCCTTCTCTTGGTGGTGGCAAACTCAAATAGAAATGAGTTTGTGCAGGCTACATATTGTTATAGAAAAATAAAAATTGATACTCTCTATCCTGTGTCATATTTTTATATATTTTGTTTAACATGTTCCAATTTCATTTTAATGTAGTTGTTACACTCAGAAATTTGAAGCTGAGGTTTGGCATCTCTATTCTAGCCTTTTAAGATACGTTCAGCTCTTAATTGTCATATACTGGGTTAACTATCTGTCCCATCTGAAAATTTGATGAGCCTACCATATATGCGTTTCTTCAAATCATTGATAAAAATATTAAACAGCACAGGGCCAATCATAAGTATCAGGGGTACTCCACTGGAGATCTCCTGCCACATTGATTTAGAAACATTAACAGCTATTGTTTGAGTTGTTTATCCAAGCAGTAGTGAATCCATCTGACCACATTATCGTCTAATCCACATTCTCCATATGACTAGTGTGACATACCTTATCAAAACGTTTGATAAAATCTAGATAAATCTTAGATTTACTTCACCTACTTCTTTAGGGATCCTATCAACAAAGAAAATGAGATTAGTCTGGCATGACCTGGTTCTTAATGAAGCCACTCTGGCTGTTAGAAATATTTTCTTTTTTTTTAAGCAAATATGGTATATAAGAGATCATAAAAGAGAAAAATAGTTAGTCAATGGTTATTAATAGCTTAAAAAAGAATTTTAACCTATCAACAATCATGTAAATGACAATAGTGTGAATGCAAATTTAAAAAAAAATTGCTAGATTTACTTCATATCTAGCAAACTGGGAATGAGTACAAAAGATGGAAATCTTAAAGGGACTTTGGGAAACACTTAGAATTTTTTGTGCTGTAAATTGGTCCAAACATTCCAAAAAAAAAATTGGAATTATTCAAGACGCTAAAGTGTTCATACCTTTGACCCAAAGAGTCTCTTGTTAGGCACATATGCCATGAGGTTAAAGACAAATAAAAGTACAATATATGCCAATTATATTCAGATAAGCAATTTTGTGATATCAAAGAACTAGAAATAATGTAGATCTCCTTAAGTTGGGAAATTGCTAAGTAAATCATGACATATGAATGTGATGGGAAATTATTGCACTCGAATATTTGCTGTGAATACAGAAATAGAAGAAAGCAAATCAACTGATTCAGAATGTAGTTAGCAGAAGCAAAGAAATAAAATACAATTTGAATAATATGCACAAACAAAAAGAACAAAATTAAACCAGGAACTATTTTCCCTCTCTTTTTTCCCTTCTTTTTTGGTTTCATTTCTCCTCTCTCATGACTCATTTTGTCAGTTATAATTCTTCTCTACAACTGGACTATTATGGAAATAAGTTCAGTGTGAAGGTAAGTGGAGAACCTACATTGAATTACATGCCATCTGGAGGGGAGGGGAGTGGAGAGGGAGGAAGAGAAAATTTGGAACCCAAAAAGCTGTGGAATTGAATGTTGTAAACTAAAGATAAATACATAAATAATTAAAAAAAATTAAAAAAAAAGAAAATCAAGTATGAGAAGTAGAGGAAAAATTGGGAAGAGAAATGAGAGTGATACAAGAAAATCATGAAAAATGAGTCAACAGCTTGCTAAAGGAGACTCTCAAAATACTGAAGAAAATAACACCTTAAAAAATAGACTAACCCAAATGGCAAAAGAGGCCCAAAAAGCCAATGAGGAGAAGAATGCCTTAAAAAGCAGAAATGCTCAAATGGAAAAGAAAGTCCAAAAGATTACTGAAGAAAATAATTCCGTAAAAATTAGAATGGAGCGAAAGGAAGTTAATGACTTTTATGAGAAATCAAGAAATTATAAAACAGAACAAAAAAATTAAAAAAAAATAGAAAGCAATGTGAAATATCTCATTGGAAAAACCACTGACCTGGAAAATAGATCCAAGAGAGAGAATGTAAAAATTATTGGACTACCTGAAAGCCATGACCAAAAAAGAGCCTAGACCTCACATTTCAAGAAATTATCAAGGAAAACTGCGCTGTTATTCTAGAACCAGGGTGGAAAATAGAAATTAAGAATCCACTGATCACCTCCTGAAAGAGATCTAAAAAGGAAAATTGTAGCCAAATTCCAGAGTTCCCAGTTCAAGGAGAAAATATTGCAAACAGCCAGACAGAAACAATTTGAATATTGTGCAAACACAATTAGGATAACACAAAATCTAGCAGCTTCTACATTAAAGGATCAGAGGGCTTGGAATATGATATTCCAGAGGTCAAAGGAGCTAGGACTAAAACTAAGAATCACCTACCAAGCAAAACTGAGTATAATACTTTGGGGGAAAATGGACATTAAATGAAATAGAGAACTTTCAAGCATTCTTGAGGAAAAGACCAGAGCTGAATTGAAAATTTGACTTTCAAATACAAAAATCAACAGAAGCATGAAAAGGTAAATAGGAAAGAGAAATCATAAGGGGCTTATTAAAGTTGATAGAACAGGGTAAATTATCTCACATAAAACAGGCAAGAAAAAGCTGTTACAATGGAGATGAAGAAGGGGGAGGTGAAAGGGAAGGAGTCAATTTTATTCTCATTAGATTTTTCTTAAGGAGAGAATAACATACACACTCAATTGGGAATCTTACTCTATAGGAAAGTAGGGGAGAAGGGAAGGGGGTGATAGAAAAGTGGTCAGATTGGGGGAGGGGTTAGTCAGAAGCAAACATTTTTGAGGACAATGTCAAAGGAGAAAAATAAAATAGTGGGGAGTGGGATAGGAGAAGGGAAATAGTTAGTCTTTCACAATATGATTATTATGAAAATGTTTTGCATAACTACACATGTAAAACCTATGTTGAATTGCCTGCCTTCTCAATGAAGGTGGGAGGGGAGGGAAGAGGGGAGAGAATCTGGAATTCAAAGTTCTAAAAAAAAAACAAATGTGAAAAATCGTTTTTATGTGCAAATGGGAAATAAGATATACAGACAATGGGGTATAGAAATCTATCTTGCCCTACAAGAAAATAAGGGGGAAGGTGATAAAAATGGTGTGGTGGAGTGATAGAAGGGAAGGCAGACTGGGGAAGGGGTAATCAGAATACATGCCATCTTGGGCTTTGGGGTAGGGGAGAGATGGGGAGAAAATTTGCAACTCAAAATCTTCTTGAAATAAATGTTGAAAACTAAAAATAAATTAATGATTTTTTAAAAAAGAGTTGGTCAGTGTGAACTTATTTCTCTTCTCTGTTATCATAGCTCTGCCCAACTCAAGAAGCAGTTCTATTTTTTCTTTAAACATCTTATTCCTCCTAGGATCACTAAACAGACAAAGCAAAGGGAAAACAAAATCCTTTTTGTTTTCCATAATTTTCCTTTCCCAGTCTCAGCTGATTTTGAACTTTAGCACAGGTATTGCTATTTTTTTTTCAGAACTGGACCACAATATTTGCATTCATCCTCTGTTTTCCTGCTCTTACTCATACCTAAAGTGCACATCTTTAAAAATTCTCAGTTAGTTGATAAATTCCTTCTGCACCAATCTCTTCATATAATTGCTATTTTCCTCCTCATTTTAATTTTATCCCACTGGGTGTCTAAAAATTCTTTCTTGAGAGTTTCTGATCCTTCTCCTATTGTAGAATTTTTACCAGTGGCATCCTAACTATTCTTCCTGTGGACCATTTAAAACTGATTCTTCCAAAATCTAGGATGCATATCAGACTAGGCTATTCCTCTATTTCTCCTCCTCCATCACAAACTCTAAGAAAAATTATCATTTTATGCATAAGGTTCAAATCAATGCCACTCCAGAGATGAGTTCCTACCTGTTAGTGAAAATCACATCCTGAATAAGTTCTCCTCGGTTGTTCCATTCCTTTTTGAAAGACAAAATTATCATTAGATCATTAAGGCAAGTGAGAAAGGTATTAGAGAATCTACTTTTTGACAGAGTGTGAGCACTTGCTGATATTTGGATAATGGAAGTCCTATATTAATATTATATTATGCCACTGTTATTTGTTTCCAAATTTATTTGCACTCTCTAGGTGTCTTATAGTATATTCCCAACAACAAAATCTCTTCTATTTCTCCCTCCATTGATTTTTCCTTTCCAATATTATCTCAATACTTGCCCAGGTGACTTCCTGGATTTTCTAAAATGAATTCAAATTTTTCCACATATGATTCTGTCCTACTTCCTGTTTTTATCCATTTGGGTTTTTTTCTTAAATTGTGTACATCTAGAACCATATTCTAGTCATAGAGAGTAGTTGTAGTGAAGAAAATAAGTAGTTGAGACATAAAACTTTCACAAATGACTAATTCAAAGGAAGGAGGCACTAATTAATTTTTTTTTAAAAAAATAGTTTCCATAGTTTACACACAAATACAGAAAACCTAGATGACATTGTAAATGCCTTCATCTCTAACTAATAAATGGGATTAATCCAATTGTTCCCACTTCCTTTCTGCTCTGAAGTTAAAGAGGAGGCATCTACAACCTTCTTAGGAGCAAGAAACACAGGAAAGATATAGGACAATAAAGGGAAAAGAAATCATTGTTGATGCATAATTAGCATAAGTGTACTACCACATTTAGGAATCATTAATGTAATTTTAACACTGAAAATAAAGGGAAACTCATATACACACATATATCTCTATATATGCACTCAAAGTTAAATTAAAATGGTAGAAAATAATTTTCATTCTCAATATACTTTAGAGACATTATTGTAAAATCATTTCTAACATAAATGCATCCTCTCCAACCTTTTTCTTTCTTCCCCCTTTATCTGCTACAATTCACCACTGAGCTTGGATGATTAATGAATAAAAACAGTCAATATCTGTAATGACAAAGGGTAATACTGGTACGACGAGAGGTTTTTTCTGCTAACCCTTTTTAAAAATTCCCTTGCCAGGACAGTTGGCAAAATGATTTATATTCAACTAAGGATCTAATTGAATGATTATAAACTCATGGAAAAGAAGACTAGCTGGACTTTACACCTAAATGAGGAAAAGAACAGGCATACAAAACATTTTTCTTGAGATAATCAACCTTATTTGTATATGACACACCCTTTGTCAAAAGATATCTTCAACTTTTGAGCTTATAGTAATCTCATAAAGATAAGTTCCAGGCTTACTTAGTCTTTCTCTATCATGAGTTTGGGAAGGCCCCTTCCAAGCATAGGTTAATTTAACTCTATTATTCTTTCTCAAGTGCAGCATGTCCTGACATCAATTTCCTGTCATACACACATTTGTGGAAATGTGTGACATTCATGTAAGGGTGACAGTTTGCCTAGATAATTATCCCACCCCACTTAAAGCCAGCCAAAATATGTTATGCCTGTACCTTGACCAGCAAGAATATATCTTGATTTGTTCAATAGGTGTGAATAAAGCCAGGACATCTCATGATAATCAATTAATGAGTCAGTTAATCAACAGGGACTTTAGATTATGTGCTAAAATTCCTTGATCAATTTAGATGTATTTGAAAGCCACGGGGTGAACTGAAGTGATGTTTCACATTAAATCTATTTCAATTGGTTGTGGGATTTGGTCTCTCCTTGTAAGGGCATATATGGAACCAGAAAACTGTTTTGGAATATAAGATTGAAATGTCTGGAAGTTTAATGATAGGCATACCCAGCCATTCCCTGAGAGGGAATTGTTTGATGGAGAGGGGAAGCCCTTGTTATCTTTTCTCTCGCCCTGGCTGGAAGACATTCATGAGCTTCAAATAGTCTAAAAGATGCTGACCTTTGCATTAGCGTCCTAGAAGCACCTCCAGAATTGATAACAGTGTATCTACTGGAAACCTGAGACAAATTGAATATGATGACACAAGGCAGATTTAAATCTTCACAACAAGACTAGCAGAAAAGTTACACACCATCCCTAAGCAAAATAGCATCAGGACTCCAGCAAAAGCGCTTCTTGCATCTTTGTTAACAGTTTCTTTGCTACTTGTGCTCTCTAAGTTTGAATCCACTTTCCCCTGAACTCTCTATGTAGAAATGGGAGAGTTTTTCACACTCTTTGGGGGGAAATGTTTTTATAACAGCTGTGCCTACTATACTACCTGAATGGATACATCTTTTAAAAATTGTCAGTCTACTTTATATCAATAGATTATCAGTTGGGACAGCATGTCAGCTGGGATTTGTGAACTTAAAATCTATCCTATAGACTCATGTGGTTAACTCCAGGGCCCAGAGGGGGAATCATAGTAAACATAGCAATCATGGTCTGCTAGTGCAGGGAGAATTGGGAGAGTGGTTCCAAAGCAGATGCTACATTCATTTATACGAAGTACATACTTATTTCAACGAGAATGACAAGATAACCAATCTTGTTGTTTGACTTAGCTCTAGAGTTCATAGATGGTCATTTACTTCTTATCGTTGTTCAGCTGTTCCAGTTAAGACCAGCTCTTCAATGACCCCATATGGAGTTTTCTTGGCAAAGATACTAGAGTGGTTTGCCAATTTCCTTCTCCAGTTCATTTTATAGATGGGAAACTGAGGCAAACAAGGTTAAATGAGTTGCCCAAGGTCACACAGTAAGTATCTGAGTCCAAATTTGAATTTAGGTCTCTCTGATTCCCAAGCCTGGTGCTTTATCCACTGCACCACCTAGATAACCAGTTATTTTCTAGCTATGTAAATGTGGCCATGTCACTTGACCTTTTTGACCCCCAGTCTCCTCATATGTTAAAAATGAGTGAGAAAGCACTTATTGAGCACTTAATATGAACAAAGAACTGAGGCTATACATAGAAATGTGAAATAGTCCTTGTTATCAAGGAGCACATATTCTGATAAGTAGAGGCAAAACATAAAGGTGACTTCAGTGGGGAAGATGGCAGTCTTTGGGGTACATGACAGGACAAATGCAACAGTCTAGTGCATCTTAGAATTAGGTAATTCTATTCTATTAGGGACAGCTAGGTGGCATAGTGGACAGAGCACCAGCCTGGCATTGGGGAGATCTAATTTCAAATCCTGCCTTAGAAACTGACTATGTGTCCCTGGGCAATTCACTTAACCCCTATTTGCTAGGTTCTTCATCTGTAAAATGGGGACACACTGAAGAAGGAAATGGCAAACCATTCTAGTATCTTTGCCAAGAAAATCCCAAATGAGGTCACAGAGAAGTCAGACATTAATGAACAACATTTTATTCTACTTATGTTATGGGTTCGTTTTAGGTATACAGTAAATGCAAAATATTTGCAGACTACAGTGATATATTGCATAATACATTTCACCATTTCACTTTATACTGTGCAATCATCACTAAGTCCAGCATGTGTAAGGAAATTTTCTGTAATTTCTGGTGGCAATTTCCTCAATCTGGATCACTATCAAAAAGCCCTCCTCTATTAAAAAAAAATCTGCCTGACAGTCATTTGTTCAGGTGAATTATACTCATGGAGAATTTCTTAAGTCTTAGCTAAGCAGAAAACAAACAATCAAACAAACAAACCACCTTCACTTATACCAGACCGAACCAAGGGTGTATATCTGTTGTCAATCTTTTTCTTGCTTTATAAATGAGGTCTATTTGTTCCAAAAGTATTTCTGTATATATTTAACTGGCTTTAATCGTATGCTCTGAGGACATCTGTGAAGACCATCTATTGAGAACATTTTCCCTTCCTTTTTCGATGAGTAAGTGTTAATATTTTGGTGCCTGTCTTGAAATGATGACACCTGTACTTTGTTAACATTGTATTGATTTTTATTTAGACACTTTCTTGAATCATTGCTGTCCAGTTTGTCAAGATAAAAAGATATATATTAAGATGTGTATTGTGTAGGTATTAGCTGCTCTTGTAAACCTTTGACTTCAGGAGGCTAGTCAGTCTCATGACATCTTTAGCCTCATCTTTCTCTTTTTTTAGCCTTATTCTTCCTGTGTTTTATATAGGGAAAATCAAGTTATTTGTAAGAATCACTTACTTGAGTTCATTTAATTTGACTGTTAGATTTAAGATTTAAGTTCTTCTGTCTATTCTTGGAACAAATTAAGAATTTTACCCTTCTTGAGTCCAAATAGCATGTCGATATGGTTTGACCAAGTTTCCACAACTGAAAGAGTTGTTTGATGTGAGACCATCTATTTATATTGACTGATTATTAGGTGATATTATTATAAATTTCTCTCTAGCTTCCAAGCCATGTTTTATATAAATTGTTTTTGATAGTATGTGTTGATGGTATATTTTAAACAGAGAAAAGTTTTTTTTTCGTATTAACATAAAATACTCTCACTATACTCAGATCTATTTTATATATTTGTTGCATATGATGAAGCCATGAATATGAAACTAAGACAATGACTTTAAAATAATCAGTAAAGGCTATACAAATGTTATGCACGTGGAGGTGGCTTCTATAATCACTGAATCAATAAGGAGTTGCTCTTTCCAACCATGAGATTTTAGGAACTCTTCCTTCCTTCCTTCCTTCCCTCCTTCCTTCCTTCCTTCCTTCCTTCCTTCCTTCCCTCCTTCCTTCCTTCCTTCCTTCCTTCCTTCCTTCCTTCCTTCCTTCCTTCCTTCCTTCCTTCCTTCTTTCTTTCTTTCTTTTCTTTCTTTTCTTTCTTTCTTCCTTCTTTCCTTCCTTCTCTCTCTCTCTCTCTCTCTCTCTCTCTCTCTCTCTCTCTCTCTCTCTCTCTCCCCCTCCTTTCTTCCCTCCTTCCTCCCCTCTTTTTTGTTTCCTACTTTCTTTCTTTTTTCTTGGTTCTTTAGCACATATGTGGTTTTCTTATTAGTGTTTATAGATTTTTTTGAGCAATACAAGATGTGAATTCTCTGTATGAGTACCTGAATATTTAATTAAACTATTTTTATAGAGGCCACTGCTGTTCTTATCTTTCAGAAATAAATAGGTGATGCCTTCTGATAAGAAGGATGGGGTCAAGGTTGCATCAGAGAGGAAGTTAGTAAGGTGATTTGCTAGTAATTCATGCACATTGGACCAATAATTAGGAATCTTATCAGTACTCACTATTTTCCAATCATGTAGAGAAGCTGGTGTTTCAATCACTTCCCTTGATGCAACCATTCTGTGCAACACCGTGTAAGCTTTCTGTTTCATACGTGATCCAATTTCATGTGTGATCCTACGCTATCATAGTGTTGGGCTTCTAGTGACCATATAGATAACCAGAAAAAATTCCAAATCTTTCTTCCTTGGAGGTTCTCTTCTTCTGGCAATTTATTTGCTTCATGAGCATCTATAGTATAACTTGATTGATGTCAAAATGTTCTTTTTTCCCCCTTTGTGCTGCTTTGACCATTACCTTAATTTTTTTGCTTTTTATTTTGATTATTAATTAAAAGTATCAACTCCCATCCCCTCCCAACATTCAAACTATATTTTTTCATTGTTGGTGGCTTTTTTTAGATGATATGCTATTCATATTTTGTACCACATATGCCAACCAGACATTGATGCAATGTTTCAATGTCTTTCTACAGATCTTCAGTAGTTCTCCCAAACCTGTTCTGCCACGGTGGCAGAAGTTGAATCGTGGGAGAGTTGAAAGAGTACTGGACTTTGACAGAGTTGAAATTCAACCTCAGCTATGCCACCCTGGGCAAGTCACATGCTCTTTCTCAGCCTCAGTTTCCACATCTATAAAAAAGTGATAAAAGAACTTACCTCATAAAGAACTTTTGATAAAATGAAATAAAATGTGTGAAATGCTTTGAAAACCTTAAAGTGCTATATAAATGCTAACTATTATTGTAATCATGATTCTTGACAACTATCCTTCAAAACATTTCTAGATAGTTCCACAGATTGTCCTGTGGTCCTTATTGTGACAATGGCTATGATATATACTATGTTATGCAAGTTCTGAAGAGTTTTTATGTTCTCTCTCAAATATTGTGGGAGGATGTGCTTTTTTTATAATGTGATAGTAGGTGTCAACTCTTTAAAACATTTACTCTGTATTCATACAGCTCATCTAATAGTTAGATTCATGCTGTCAAACTTTAAAAGAGCAATGTATAGTCTGCATGAGTTGACTAGATTACTGAGAAGTTAAATAACAGGGTCACACACAGATAACAAGAATGTGTCAAGGGCGGGATACTATAAAAATCAATGAGTAAATGCCATTTAATAGCTCTCCCTCAAGTTGTTTCTCCTCCTTAGTAGATAATGCTTTGCTTATTTAATAAATTTCTTTTTGAGCATTGTATTCCTAAAAATACTATAACAAATCAGAGCCTTGAAGATCTCTCTGTCTCTGTCTCTGTCTCTGTCTCTGTCTCTGTCTCTGTCTCTGTCTCTCTCTTTGCCTCTCTCTCTCTGTGTCTCTCTGTCTCTGTCTCTGTCTCTCTGTCTCTGTCTCTCTGTCTCTCTCTGTCTCTCTCTCTCTCTCTCTCTCTCTCTCTCTCTCTCTCTTTCTCTCTCTTTCTCTCTCCTGTCTCACTCTGTAAGTCTTTTTTTCTATCAATCTTCTTGTCGGGGAGGAGGGAATGGACATTTATATAGCCTCTATTATGCTCCAGGCACTGTGATAAGCACTTTTTTTTACAAGTATTATTTTATTCGATCCTCACAACAATCCTGCAAGGTAAATGCTAGCATTGTTCCAATTTTACATCTGAGGAAACTGAGGCAAACAATGTTTAAATGACTCGGCCGGGGTCACATGGCTAGGACACGTCTGAGGCTTTACTTGAAGTCAGGTTTTTCTAACTCTGGGCTCAGTTCTCTATCCAGTGAACCACCAACTACCTCTAAATCATAAAATCATTTATCAGCTGAAGCCCTAATAGATCTGGCCCATGGCATTTATCAATTGCTGGAAGTTCTGTTACATGTAACTGAATTTTCTCTGAAGAATTCAATGCAACATAATTCAAGATACATTTATTACTTCCTCACCTTGTATAAGGTCCTACGCTGGTCTAATGCTCATTCTACTTTTCCATGTTGTCTCTTTCTAGTGAAATAGATGCTTGACAAGCACTCTGTGATGTTGTAGAAAGGATTTGAGTTTCAGGTACAGGTCCATATTTTTAGCTCATTTCTTGGCAAAGACTTGACTAAGACTATCGATTTTCAAAGAGACCTCAGAAACAAGTGAAGCCTGACTTGTGTAAGTCACTTTACATTTAGGAGCCTCAATTTCTTCACTATGTTCTTCACCTGTTAAAGATCTTAGCTTGAAAAGGTCAAGGTCCCCCACTGCATCCTGGGCCATCTCCAGTTGTCTTGAGCCATAGCTGGCCACTGCACCCAGATGGCTCCAGAGGAGAAAGTGAGGCTGGTGAATTTGTGCAACCCTCTCTCACATAAATCCAATTCACTTTCATGTTATGGCATCACCTCCTTCATGCCATGGTCCTCTTTGAGAACAAAGGACAAATAGAGATAATAATCCTTTCACCACCTACCTCATCAGGGTATTGTGAAGAAAATGTTCTCTGATGGGGAGTAATGTCTCTTGAATACTTATGGAGAAAGGTATCTCTTCACTCTCTACAAAGGGTCAATCCATTCTTATTTCAAGCCTCCATGGTCACATCTCCGTGGATATTCCCTATGCTGATACAAATGAAAAACCCATTCTCATCCTCCTAGTCTTTTTGAGTTGTTGAAGCTAGTAACATTTATTGCTCAGTGGCCAGCCTTCTGGTGATGAGTTTCCTATCCTCCTGTTGGCTAACATTCTTTCTTCTCCTGATTACTATCTAGTTCCTTTGGCAGATCCTTCACCGTTCTTTCTGATCACTCCCAATTTTGTCAATTTTCCTACTAAGATTAGATGCCCAGGACTGAATACAATACCTACTTTTATTTTATCTTATTTGTTGGTGGGTGAGAGACCTGAGAGACTGGCTTAAAGTTATACAGTGAGTTACTGGCAGAACAAAGCACAGTTTAACAAACAACTGGATTGCAGTACCAAGAGACCAGAGTTGTTTGGAATGATACTTGAGTAAATAGAGACAGACCGAGTACATGGAATCATATTTATTAATTTTGTGGGGATAATTCCCAGAGATATTTGAGGTGTAAAATAACTCAGTTCAATTCAATGTTCATTTACTAAATGCATACATTATACAGAGCATTTCACTATGCTTTGAGAGAGAAACAAACTTCAAATAGATTTGCCTTCATGGAATCTGGTTGGAGGATAAGACACTTAGAGAAAACTAATGCACAACAATATATTATGAGAGCACTAAAGATATGCAAAAGGAAGTATTATGTGAGACTGGGGTGGGGTGGAATAGTAAAATTTGTTATTGATTGAGGAGATCAGGGAAGGTCCCTGCAGGAAGTAGCATTTGAATTAGACTTTAGAAGACCAAGAAGAATTCAACAGGGAAGGGAGATTATTTCAGATATAGAGAGATCATGAACAAAAGTTCAGAGATAGAAAAGCAGAGCACACTTGTTCAAAGTCCCCAACACAATCTCATTTGTTTGGATACTATGAGTATGCAGTGAGTAGCATGAGATAAAGTTGGAAAGGTAGGTTACTGCCAAATTGTAGAAGACTTTAAATTCCAGGCAGGGGAGTTTTAACTTTACTTGGTAGGCAATCATTTGATGCAAAGTTTAGTGTTAGAAAAAAATATAGGAGGAAGACAAAAACAGTTGGAAAGGATTTTCATCGATGCCATTAGGAAGACTAAGGGGAATTTACATATATATTCGTCTGGGTGAAAATTGTGCTCATAGATGACAATGTTGTGTGACTGAAAATGATCTTGTATTGTTAACATGTTCTCAGATAAGATAGCAGATAGAGAGAGAGAGAATTGGAATGAGGGAGGGTAGATGTGGAGTGGAATTGTGGCAGAGGGAGGTTTGGATGAAACCAACACCTGGACTTTTTACCTGGAGGCTGAGAGTTGATCCTGTTGGTAGGAGGACAGCCATACACACCTGCTATAAATGTGGCTCAAAGGGACAATTTGGCATGGTTGATGGCATGCAGACTTGCTTTTTGTGTGAAGAAGGACTTGCTATATGTGATGCCAACTGGTTCCCTTTGTGGAGGAAAAAGGGGGTATATGTGCTCCAGGTGCCCAGAGACAGGGCCCTATAATGAGTTGATTGGCAAGAAAGAAAAGGAGGGTTAGGGAAGGAGGCCAACCATGGCATACCCTCCTAGGCCCTGGTAAAAGCGTGGGCAAGTTAAAAATCCAGAGTTCAGTATCCTAGTGTGAGAGAGGGAAATGGGAGGAATTATAAATCAATGGAAATGAGCCATAGGAAAGGAACAACAGAAGGTAAGAAGTCAAGGAGTGTGTTTGTGCATGTGTGTGTGTGTGTCTGTCTGTCTGTCTGTCAAGGATGGGGTTAGAGTAGGAGTTATCAACGTGGAAAGAAGGGGTAAAGGAACTGGAGTGACAACTATCAGAAGCTAAAGGACAAAACACACATACGCACACACACGCACGCAAACATAGACACAAATCTCCTTTGTGAGTAACATTTATGATACTTAATCTGTGCCCTTCATATACATTTATTACAAGTGCATAATATACCTGAGTTCTAGTCTTGGATCTGTCACATACGATCTGTGTGATCCTGCACAAGTAATTTCATCCCACTGCAATTAAGTTTTCTCACTTGTAAAATGCAGTAACAAAACACCAACCCGAGTATTGTGAGAAAGTACTTGTGAACTTCAGCTGCCAGAGAAACATATAATACTATGGACTATATTTACCTCTGTTTGTGTCATCTCCCCATTAGACTCTAAGCTCCATGACCAAAATGTTACCATTCAAGATGCTGGCATTACATAAACTTTCTACCTCACCTGGGCTCAGTGCATTGCTAGACATGCAGAAGGCATTCAATTTTTCTTTCCTTTTTCCAGAGAATTAATTGTCTCTGAATTAGTCAAAGGAACTGTGTTACAGGAGAGGCTCATGATAACTCATGAGATTGTTCACTCTAGGATTGACAGCCAATGAGTGGAAGCAGAAGGGATTACAGATGAGAGTGGACTCTCAATTGTCTTAGAGATATCATAAAGTTTTGTGCTTGCTTTCCATGGAATCAGCAAAATCTTAGGAATCGTTTCATCCAAGTGCCTTGTTTTAAAGAGGAAGGTCTCACAGAGAAGCAAAGGAAAAGAGCACTGGTCTTGAGGTCAGAACACTTGGACTCACATGATAGCTCTGACATTTGATAGATTTTTTTTTACAAATGAGGAAACTATAGCCCAAAGAAATTGAATAATTGAATAAATAGGAAGGAGTAGCTCTTTTTCTCTTTCTTCTCTCTGTCTCTCTCTTACTCTTCCTCCTCCTCTTCCTCCTTTTTTCTCTCTCTCACTCTCTCTTTTTCTCTCGGTTATTTTGGTGAGTTCTCTATGTATCCACAAAAGTCTCTTTAAACAAATGTCATTTTTTCTTCTTGTTAGAATTATTTTCCTTTGAGTTGTCAGAGTTTAATTCTGAAGCATCTCTTTCCCTCTTTGGGTTAACTTCATCTGTAGCATGTTACTCTATGAGCTACTTCTTAATATTTCCTTTGACCAGTTTGAAATCTACTTTCCAAAACAATATACATTTTATGTCAGACTATACCAATTTGCTTTACTCCTCTATCAGGAGGATCAGATTCCCATTATTTCTCCTACTCTCTATAGGTACTATATTTCTGTACTATCCTTCCTATCAGTGAGAATGAGACGCATAAGAAACTTCCCTTTGTTCATTCCTCCACCTTTTGAAGGCTGAATTATTGTCTGGTAAAGAAACTCCTATCTACTCCGATTCTAGAGGAAAGAGAACTATAGCAAATGTCTGAATTTTGAAGTTTTTTTTTTTTTTATCACTGTTAGATCACACCTGTGTGCCAGGCTCTGGATCAGTTTCCCAAACTACTTATCTGTTTACCAATCATATCCTAGAGGTTGATAATATAACCCAATGACAACGTAACTTATTTTCTCCCCACTTTGACTTTCACTCAAATGCTCCTGATAATGTTTTGCCTCTCTGCTTTTTGTATCATCTCATATGAGTATAACTTCCTAATATTCAATTATATTCCCTTTCCCTTAACGTACCCTGTTTTCTTTAGATTAAGTTATACCCATCTAGAACCCACTCATGTGCTTCATCTCACAAAATCTTCCTGATACCTAGGAAACCAAATTTACTTCTTTATATTAGGAATTGTACTTCCTCCCATCTACTTCTTTATTTATCTATTTAGCTATCTACTTCTATATGTGTGTACATGTGTATGTACATATGTACGTGTGTAGGTATGTTGCCAAAACTTTGGGCATTTGTTCATAGTCATTTGTAAGATATAGAAAATTAATTAATTTATCCTGTCTTCTTTTTATTTAATTTTTACTTTTTTATCAAAGAAAAGCTACCTTCTCTCTCTGCCATCTTCTTCTCTCCCCACCACATCCCACTGAGAAAGAAAGAGAAATAAAATGCCTGTAGTACACATGTATAAACAAGCAAAACAAATTCCCCCATTAGCCACATCTACAAAATGTGTTTCAGTTTCTACTCTGAGGCCATCTCCTCTGTGTCAGGAATTATAAAATATCTTTCATTATGAGTCCCCTGGAATTGTACTGATTAGAGTTCAAAATTCATTCATAGTTGTTTGTCTTTAAAACAATATTTTTTATTGTATGTCCTCCTGGCTCTGGTCATTCCAATATGCATCATTTCCTATAAGTCTTCCTAAGTTTCTCTGAAACAGTATCCTTATTCAACTATTCACTTTCCAAATTCATTTTTATCTTCTACATTCATTAACTTTGTATATAGTCAAGAAAATACAGTTTGTGGTCTTGTTTTTATTTTTTTAGTTTTTTTCCCCATAAGACTTTAGTATTATTGGTAACATCTTTTTTAACTTCTTTCTGGAAGAATCATTTGAGTCCACATAAATCACCAGAAGTGGATAGTTGTCATCCATTTTAATAAGTCTTGAGAGGTTCACTGTTATGTCTCAGATAAATGTCTCAATAAGACAAAAGACCTCTCTATCTTTACCAGGTCGACAAAGTATCCCTGAACAAGATTTTACCAAGAGTTACTCTCTTCTCTTCTTCCACTGATCCTTACTTATTCTTCTAATTGCTTCTGGGTCTGTATTTTTTTCATTTTCAAGAGCACAAGAAGCTTCTTCCCTCTCAGAGCATTTGAGCCTCTCCTCTTCAGTAAGAGACTCAGATTTCTTTCTGCGCTCTAATTGTACTAGTGTCCTTTTCCTTTCCCTTCTCCTCTGTGTTACACTCTTCCATTCTCCATTATCCTGGCAAGTTCGAGTCTCTTCACTTTGACTTCAGATATACCTTTCTCTCTTTCTCCATTGCAGCCTCAGTTGTTTCCTTTAAGAGCCCTTCATTCTCCTTTGTTACCTTCAAAATGTAGAAGCATTTTTTGAGTACTTTCATTTTCTTTCAGGAGGGAAATCAACCTTCATTTGGAATACAGATAAGAGATATTGCTTTTTCTATTTATCAGTACTTCAAGATACACTTGTTTTCATTTGGTTCAAAAAGGAATATATATATACACATATATGGATATATACACACACACACATATATATATATATATATATACATATGTATATGTATATGTATATATAGGACAAATGGGTGCAATTTATTTTTGCTCTAGGTTTTTGGCTCTATGTGAGGAAGAATTTTCTTACAATTAGAAATGTTCTGAAGTGAGATGGGATGCCTCAAGAAGTAATGTTTTCTTCATCTCTTGAGAGCTGTAAGAAAAGAGTGATTTGCAATTTGTTTGGGATGCTGTAGATGGAGAGTCATGCTTCATATAGTGGTCGAACCAGATGTGTTGGTAAGCAAAATGGGCTCTTAGCACTTAGTTCAACCAAGTTCCTTTGAAGAGTTTGGCTTTTGTTTCCTTTTAATAATTCAGGGTATTTCATTGAGTCTTACTAGGTGCTAAGCTCCATGCCCAAATCCCTATTAGGTGTTAAACGTATGTAAGTGTGTATTGGTAACTAAGGTGGGGCCCAAGGTGGGGCTAACTAAGGGGAGGGCCTAGTTTACACAGGAGTTTGAGTGACATGTCTAGGACAGCAGAGGCTTTTAGACCATGTGAGTTTAAGTCACCTGTTTGTGACAATTCTAGGTCACATGGATGAGTCACATGTGTGACTGTGTTGTTAAGCAAAATTGTCTCATTAGCATGGCTTTTGTTTCTTTTGAGT
>CM053625.1:6967859-6987857 GCA_028646595.1 Phalanger gymnotis
AATGGGCTTTCTGGGCCTGGAGTCTTTTTGTCAAGATGTTGGAATGGGGAGGCTGGTTCAAGTTTTTGCTGCGGTGGGGCCTAAATAAATTTCTTGTTGTTTTCTCCTTAGAGAATCTCTCATACCTTGCGATTTCGGACCATTCAAACATATACATGATTATATTTGAGATCATAAATTCGGCCTTCCTACTACATCGACTCACCCCTGACCCTGAAAAAGATGTAAAACCAGGGGTTGGTTTTCTCTTCTTTGGAGCTCTTACCCACAGCAGTGGTGGTATGAGTGACTCTGGGCCAGCCCTTGTTCTGAGCTCCCTGGCTGAACCTAGATGTTGGTAACTATGAATCTGTATTTGTTTGGTCTGTCGATGTTTGTACTTTGTTAATATTTTGCTCTGAAGTTCAGGGTGCTGGTTTTTTCCCCTGAATTAAGTGAATGATATTTGTATGCTGAATTAAAGTAAGCTTGTTAACCTCTTAACGTTGCTTTCCTTACTAAAGCAGATGAAAAGAACCTGTGCTTTTGCAGCATGTTGGCAGCTTTCTGGGTGCTGGTTGTTGGTGGATCTTACACCCCAATAGAAGCTGCTAGTTGGATTGTGGAAACACCAGAGGACTTCTGATGTCCTTTCCTCCTCTGAGATTCTGTGAAATATTTGAAGACTGATCATCCTCCTCCACTCTTTTCTCTTTGTTGGTTTGATTTAACTATTTCAAGTGACTAAATATAAATTATTCTTCCTTTTCTTGTCTTTCTGAGATGTCACAGTGAGCTTCTTCCTGAGTTGGGTCACCTTAAAACTCAGATAAAACACGTGTAATAAAAGGTTCTGACACCATACCGTTGGGCTTGCTATGGGTGGGTTTTGATTCAAGCTATTGGGACCAAATCTTTAGCAATGATGTTGAAAATTCCTGTAGGAATCATGGATGTCAGTGAGAGAAACCAATGGCATTACTGCCCTGCCCAAAACAATTAATTTCAATGCCTCACCTTGATTATAGTAAACATGAGATATGAACAAAAATCCTTGAGGAATTTGATGTAAAAAATGGGGCTTGTCAAGAGATTTCTCCACTGGCTTAACCCTCTTCAGCATATCTTATTATTAATTATTATCTCTGGCAATTGTTTTCCAGAGTGGGAATCAATTTTCTTAGAGGATTTTCCTCTCCTCAGTGGGACCAATCCCTTTTCCAAGTATTCATTAGAGGTGTAGAACATATTCTGCATAGCTTAAAACACAGAAAAGTGAAAATTGCAGCACTGGAGGAATTTCTATTCTAAAGCAATGGAAATGATATTGGAATTCTAATTCCTGAATCTTCTTTATATTTTTATATAATGAAAGAAGTATAGTGTTGTGGGAAAGTATTAGGACTTGAAGTTCAAGGACTTAGTTATATAACAGTCCAGGTGAGAGGTGATGAAATAGACAGGGACTGGGAGAAAACACCAGACAACACAATGTGGATAAGGATTCAGGATTCAGTAGGTTATCACTAAGTTGCCAATTTTAAGGACACTTTTTGTTCTTTGAGGGATGAGGAACAGAAGAAGGTGGTATCCTGCTCTCTCAAATAAAATCCTTCCCACACGAGGAAAAAAAATAAAACAAACTTCTCTAACACTGTGGTCAAGACCTTTGACACATTTAGTAGGAAATGAAAGTGGTTTCCTTCTATTCCCCCTGCATTAAAATCTGGCCACATATACTCACTGGCTGTGCAACTCTGAGCAAGTTATGTAATCTCCACCTGCCTCAGTTTCTTTATCTGTGAAATAACCTCACCATCTGTGATAATAACAGTAGCGTTATTGTTTTTGTAATTTTTGCATTTTTTGAGTACCTTCATTTTCTTTCAGGAGGGAAATCAATCTTCATTTGGAATACAGATAAGAGATATTGCTTTTTCTATTTATCAGTACTTCAAGATACACTTGTTTTCATTTGGTTCAAAAAGGAATATATGTGTGTGTGTGTGTGTGTGTGTGTGTGTGTGTGTGTGTGTGTGTGTGTGTGTGTGTGTGTATGCATATCCTCGGGTTTTTGTAAAGACAAAATGAGATAATTTTTGTAAGTACCTTGCAAACCTTAAAAGACTATATAAATGCTTATCACCACCACCTTCTTCTTCTTCTTCTTCTTCTTCTGCTTCTTCTTCTTCTTCTTCTTCTTCTTCTTCTTCTTCTTCTCTTCTCCTTCTTCTCCTCCTCCTCATCCTCGTCCTCCTCATCCTCCTTGTCCTCCTCGTTGTCCTCATCCTCCTTCTTCTTCTTCTCCATCTTCTCCTTCTTCTTCTTCTTCTTCTTCTTCTCCATCTTCTTCTTCTTCTTCTTCTTCAATTGTACTGGGGATAGAATGCTGACAAAAGTTCAAAGAGGAGAATCAGAGATAGAACTCACTCCCTTTTCAAAGGATACATCAAACTAGGGTGAATTGAAGCAATAAGCATTGCTATCTGTGTGATTCAATCTCTGCTAAAACAAGAACAACAAAACAACAACAATACGCTGGTTTCAAAATCAGAATCCCTGGGTTCAAATCCTGCCTGTTACTTGCTCCCAGTGTGACATGTAATTCATTTGATCTCTCTGGGTTTCATTTTTCTCACCTGTTCTAAGAGTTGAAAAAACTGAGTACCACTTGTTAAAATAGGTCCCTGAAGCTCTTCCTCAATTACTCACATAAAGAGAACCAACCAGAGACTTCCAAGATGGAATAAGATGTGTAGACTTACAGAGAAGGAGAGTTGAAAACTGATAGGTTCAAAAGGCAACATGGTTTAGAGATGGAATGAAAGAGAGAAAAAAGGAAGGAAGGAAGGAAGGAAGGAAGGAAGGAAGGAAGGAAGGAAGGAAGGAAGGAAGGAAGGAAGGAAGGAAGGAGGCAAAACACTAGATTGGGAATAAGTAGACCTAGGTTTGAAATCTGGATAATACATACATGTATACATACATACATACACATATGTATGCATGCACATACACATACGCATATACAAATATATATATATATTTGTATATGTGTATATACTATTTATTACTCTATGACCTTGGGCAAATAACTGGGAAGTTATTTCTGGTCCCAAGTCACTTCATCTGTAAAGTAATAGTAACAAACTAGGTGATTTTTAAGGTACCTTAAAGCTCTAGGTCTTCTGAACGTTTCAGCTGCAAAGGGACTATTATGTAAAACAAGTAATTTATGGTTTCGCAGTCTCTGACTCGTCTTTTATTTGCTCTCTCTCTGTCTCTCTCTGTCTCTCTCTGTCTCTCTGTCTCTCTCTGTCTCTCTCTCTCTCTGTCTCTCTCTCTCTCTCACTCTGTTTTTCTCTTTTTTGTCTCTCTATGCGTGAATCTCTGTCTCTGTCTCTGCTTCTCTCTGGGGCTGTGTGTGTGTGTGTGTGTGTGTGTGTGTGTTTGTGTGTGACTCTGTGTCTCTCTGTCTGTCTCTGTCTATCTGTGTCTCTGTCTCTCTCTCTCTTTCCCCCTCTCTGCCCCCCATCCCACCCAAGTGAGCTGCCTATAGCCATGAAATTCATCCAGAGTTTACCACTGATGAAACTGTTGTCAGCATAGGTAGGGCCAAGGGTTATTAGGAAATATTTCCAACAAACTCAAATGTTTACTAGGGAGAAATTTATTTTTTTTAAAAAAATTGTACTGGGGATAGTGAGAATGAATTAATTATTCAGGCCAACCAAATAACATATTCTTTGTGTATAACTGCATTGAAATAGGAGGAATTCGCTTTTTATGAACAATGATGATTTTTAAAAAAATACTACATTTGAGCTTTTTATTAAAAATTTTATATTGAATCAAACACATTAATTGAAGTAGATACCAGTAAAACAGCTTCTTGGATTGTATTATGTGTTGAAAACAGACAATGGACAGGTTGTGGTGGGGGGATGGGATGAGTAGAGAAAAAGATTGCCCGACAAATTGAGTTGGATTTATTTTTCCTCATTTATATTAGGTTACCTATGAATGAAAAGGTGTCCAATGGATGTAAGATGTAATAGCCTATGAGTTTAATATGATTTCTGCTGCAAGAAAAACTGGACCAGATAAAAAATCCATATCTTAATGATAGGTAAATAATCCTTTAGTATCTCAGATGTACATGCTACAGGCAAGCACTTTCTATTAATGAAAATGCCTTTATTCTAGTATGCCATTACTGCTGAGATATTGCTATTTGCTAGATATATGCCAACACTGATAAATAGACTGCATAAACAATGTTCCCCCCTACCCCAAGCAAGATAATACTGGTGCATTCGAACAATAATAGCTTCCCTAAAGGTGGCTAGATGTTTCTCTTTTGCAGAATGCTAACAAGAAGCACTCTGAGGTTAGCCATGAAATAAAAAGCAGGAATGAAATAAGGAGCCAAGAGAACACCCTCACCTTTCTCCTTCTGCATCAAGCAATAAGGTCACATATTCCTTTATCTCCATACACCTTGGTGGTGATGATTCCCCCTGCTGCCTCAAAAGAGAATTTTATTTATTCATTTTTTCAAAAAGAATAATATCTTGGACATCTAGGAAAAGTTTGAGCATCCATCCATAATTGTGTACAGACACACATATATATGATAACAACTTCATTTCAGAAACTCTGATAAGGTCCATAATCCCAAAGATGGAATCATCAGGCCCTGCATGACATATCCTATGGAAAACAGCTTACCATCACTTGTGTCTCTGTGTAGAGTTATAGAATTGTCTTTACTAAGTTGCCTGACCTGAGAAAGTTGGAAATATGTCCATTATGGTGAAGGTTGCCCAAAAGGGACTGTATTGTTAGTGTAGAACAGTGGGTTGCAAGATGTTGCTTTAGATAGCACACATCAGTGACTACCTTTTAAAAGGTCGACCTCCTTCCTTCCTTTTTTTTGAGTAGTGTTTTGGCACCGGAATAGAAGAATTCCTGTAGGAATCATGGATGTCAGTAACAGTAACCAACAGCATTACTGCCCTGTCATTATCAGAATAATGATTTTTATTTTACAGATTTTAAGATGCAGCACACTACAGCTTTCCTCCAGCATGCCCAGTTCTCTCCCCTCCCTCTCTGATCTCAACACTGAAAGATAAAGGCATATTTCATAATCCATTCTTTGAAATCATTAGTTATTGCATTTAATCTAACTTCAGGGTTGTTCTCTTTTAGGGGAGTGATTCTCTTCTTTTTTATAGCCTATCAAATATTAATGCTACTCTCTAGATTCCCCATTTCTCCACTTACTTTTGTCTTCCGCTTAAAAGGAAAAAGACATAGAATGCTAGTACTGAAAGGAGCATTATAATCATAGGAGATAAGTTGTTAGAGTTGGAACAGTCCTTAGTGGTACAATGGATGGAGTGCCACATTTGGAGTCAGAAAGGCTTGAGTTCAAATCTGGCCGTGGACACTTGTTAGTTATGTGATCCCATGTAAATGACTTATCCTCTGTTTGCCTCAGTTGTCTCATCTATAACATTCCCAGGGTTGTTGTGAGAGTCGAATGAGATAATCATAAAGTGCTTATCACAGTGCTTGGCACGTAGTAAGCCTTATATCAATGTTAACCATTAGTATTATAGGACTACAGAATGTGGTAGCTAGAAAGTACCATGATACCACGGAGCATACAATGTTAGAGTTGGATTGGAAAGGATCTTAGGACAAAGTCTTGTGAACTAGAAGGGATTTTACAGATCTTAGAAACTCAGAGTTGAAAGATTCCTTAGACTACAGAACCACAGAATGTTTTAACTACAAAGATATTTACGCTATTAGAATAATAGAATTCTAGGATTAGAAGGAACTCTAGAACACACAGTGGTAGAACTTGAAGTCCCATTAGGGGTTGAAAATCTATAAAAGGTCAGATTAGATATTGTCTATTCCAAAATTCTCATTTTTGGATATGAAAATTGAGGAAGGTGATTTTCTCAAGGTTAATTCAATCCACTTGTAATTCAATTCAATTCAGCAAGAATATTGTCAAACAGGAGCCATGTTCTCTGCTGGGACCTGGGGATCCAAAGAAAATATGAAAAAAAAGTAGTTTCTCTCCTCAAGGAATTTCCATTCTATTGGATTTTGCAGTGAAATAATGGCAAAGTCAGAATTAAAACCCATTTCTCTTGATTCTTCCAGGGCTCTACCCACTACATTACACCAACATATTTTAAAAATAGTTTTTGTTGACTTCTTTTTTAATATCATTTATATTTCACCCATATGCTGCCTCCTCCCCTCTCCAGAGAATCATCTCGTAAAATAATTTTTACTGATAAATCTTAAATGATATAACTTAAGTGTCCATTCAAAGTTTTGTTGGAAGATACACTTGTAAGTTGCAAACTGACCTTTGACTCTCTTCACCGCTGCAGAAACATTTAAATATCTACGTTATAAATAATTGAGAAGTAATTGAAATGGTGCAAATGCTCAGTCATAGATTGCGTTTTTGTAGCTACATTCATAACTACACTGGGAGGGATACTGTTTATTCATTCTATTGGTTGGAACATAATTTTTAATGTGTCCATAAAAAGGGGGTTTGAAGTTTAATTGCAGTGTCATTCCCATCATGCTCATCCTCATCTTTGACCGATGTTTACTTTCAAGCTCCACTCGAACCGGTTTTTTACAGCCCATCCACACATAATAAAGCATCCCAACAACTCTTTCACGTCATCTTCAATGAATTCAGAGAAGGCAACAGTTTGCACACTCTTGTGCACACATTTTACGACTCCCGCTTTCATCCTGCAAGGCTGAAGTGAATCACACCATAAATATCTGTCCTAAGCTTCTAAGCATGATATACTATTTCCTTCGAAGATCTACTCTTCTCTCATAATTTACCGAGCGAGAGAGAGTAAACCATGCTGTCGCTTCTCCGCCCTCCCCCCACTCCCAGCTCTTCCAAACTTATAAACATTCTAAGGCACAGTATAGAAGAAATAGCACGAGTCCTGGATGACAGAAGATCCAAGTTCAAATCCTGACTGTGACATTGACTACTTGAGTGACTATATTGATAGGAACTGGAGCTGTAAAGTTTATTTTAGAAAGAAGGAACAATATATTTAACCTCTCCGAGCCTCAGTTTCCTCATCTGTAAAACTAGGATAACAATATCCATACTATATTCCTCACTAGGTTGTCAGGAAGAAGGCACTTTGGAAACCTTCTGGCACTACAGGAATGCAAATCCCTACTATTATTATCTCGTCCTCACCCCAAAATGATTAAAGTATTCGATTATACTATCTATGGGTTTTGATATGTTAGTGGCTATAGAATATTGCCATGCTCTGTAATTACTTATACTACTGTAAAAAAGACAAATAAATCAAAGTCAGTATGATTTTTAAAAACTAGGAAGTTTATGAAAAATACTTACTTGATATTTTGAAGGATCTGTGATTTTCCTGGTAGGTGTACTCCCTTCCTGGGTACAAAAATTAAAATTTTTATCCCTTCTGGTCCTTTAAGATTTCTGTTCATCCCTTTCTATAAACCACATATAGTAGAGCTAACAAATGTAATAGAGAACTTTCTTTCATTATTATTATTTATTTTTAATATTCTGACCTGGAGGTCCAGCAGCTCTGTAGCTTTTTAATTTCCCTACACGACTGCATGACCGATCCACTTTTTTAATAAAACAAATCCTTGAGTTATTTTTTTTTCTTTATGGTGCTTGTGCACATGTCACAGTTAGTAATATGCTCCAACCATCTTACTTTCTTTGCCTCTTTCCATTTACTTTGGATTTCTTATAATATTGATTCATCTGAGACTGCAGTGTTCCAACTTACTTTTGTGTTATCATAGACGTATGACCTCATCGATGGAACTCTCTTTTCCTTTATTCTACAATGCATACTGGAAATCATCTGTGCTTTCTTATCCTGTATGATTCCTGTTCAAGTCCTTCAACAAATCCTTACACTCTCAATGCTTATACCCCTATGAGCTCTTCTTCTAGTTGGTGAGATCTGCCTCAGACCTCCATTTGATGAACCACCCACATCAGCCATGCTCACTTCAAGAATGAATTAGCCCATTAATTTTGTTTTTTTTTCTTTCTTTTTTTTTACATCGATATATATTTATGGAATAAAACAAGCATTTCCATAACATAGTGCAATAAAAGAGATGATTGTACATGAAATTGCAAATCTACTAACCACAATTTCATTTCAAATATACAACAAAGTTATCATGTAAATTTATTTTTTCTTCCTCTTTTTTTTCTACCCTCCCCTCACCCTGCCATAGAGATGACTACCATTAGATAAAAATAGTTATGTGTGTGTATATGCATAATAAGTTGTAAAATTATAAAATGTAATGTAAAATTATTAAAATTATGTGAAATTAAATGGAAAATTATTCTATACATATTTCTATTTATCAGTTCATTCTCTGGATATAGATAGTGTCTTTCTTCATATGTCCTTTATAGTTTATTTGGGAATTTATAATAGTCAAAATAACTTATTTGCTCAAAGTCATTCTTAATACTGCTAATACTATGTACAATATTCTCTTGGTTCTGCTCATTTCAGTTCTTAATTTCATGCAGGTCTTACCATGTTTTTGCGAGATCACTGAACTCATCCTTTCTTATAGCATAGAAGTATTCCATGACTATCGTATACCACAACTCGTTCATCTATTCCCCAACTGATATATATTCCCATACTTTCTGGTTCTTTTCTACCACAAAGAGAGCTGCTGTAAACATCTTAGAACATTTTCCTTTCCTTTTTCCCAATCACCTTTGGTAATAGACCCAGTGGTAGTATTGCTGGGTCAAAAGATATAGGTAGTTCAATAGCTCTATGGGCATAAGTCCAGATTGTTTTCCAAAATGGTTGGATCAGTTTTAACAATTCTATCAACAATGAATTACTGTCCCAATTTTTCCATATCCCCTCTAAAATTTATCACTTTTCTCTTAGATCATTTTAGCCAATCTGGCAGGTATAAAATGATATCTCAAGGTTGTTTTAATTTTGCACTTTTCTAATCAATAATTGTTTAGAAAATTTTCTCATATGACTATCTATAAATTGTTTTGATTTTTTCATTGAAAAACTGCTTTTTCATACCCTTTGATCGTTTATTAATTGGGGAATGACTCATATTCTTATAGATTTGACATGATTCTTTATGTATTTTTGATATGAGACTGTTATCTAATAAACCATCTACAATTTTTCCCCAATTTTCTTCTTTCCTTCTGATTTTGGCCACGTTTATATTATTTGCACAAAAAATTTTTAAATTTAATAGAATGGAAATTATCCATTTTATACCTAATTTTGCTTTCCATCTCTTGTTTAGTCACAAAATTTTCACCTATCCATAAGCCTACCCATTGACTTTCCAGACTATTTTTCTACTTTGCCCCCACATAGGCACCTCGCCTACCCACTTTATCTACCATTTATGTGTCTTTCCCAACTAAAATGTAGGCCTCTTGAGGGCAGGAATTAGCTTCCTTTCCCCTTGTATTTATATTATAAGACCTTAGCACAGTGCCTGACATATAGTAGATAATAAATATTTTGTCTTTCTAGTTTTCTGTCTGTCTGTCTAACATTGATGTACTCAATGGATTGGAATTCTTCCTCTAGGTATTTTGAAACTAATGAATATTCAAGATGCCAGTCCCTTGATCTTGCTATATGATTAACCACCTTCTGCTTATACAAATACTTACTGGCTTTTATGCCAAGGTCTAGTGTGTAAATCATTGTTGGTAATATGCTGGACTTTATACTGACCTTATGTTTTCACATTACTTGAATCACCTGAATGTTTTTCTTCTTTTGCAATCATGGGATTCTGTGAATCACCACCAGCATGATCGAGAGAATTATTTTTTTTTTCTAAATCTAGAATTTTATTCATATAAGGAGCTCCCAATGAGGAAACTGCCAATATGTTCAGTCACTTCTTTTTATCTTGTAGTTTTAGAGATCTGTCAGGGCAATGAGACTTGAAGTGACTTGCCCAGGGTAACACAATCAGTATGTATCAGAAGCAAAATTTGAACAGATGCCATCTTGGCTCCACAGACAGTCTTCTACTCTCTACACCATACTGTATTGAATTTTGAGATTACTGATGTTAAAATCATCATTTTTAGCAGTAAGTAACTTCAGATCATTTGAAAGTGCTTCACAATCTCTCAGATATTATCTAGCCTTCTAGGTTCAATTTATTGTCCATCGACAATGTTGGCTCAATAAAGACCTATTAACCCAATGGGCCGTTCAGCATATCAGAAGCTGGGAAATATGCTTTTGTCATTTATTTGTCTCTGCCCTCTCCCTCTCAAAAGGTAGATCATATTGTGCATCTGTTTTTAGTGACCGTAGATCTCACCAAGGAGCATGAGTACAATGTCGTCTACTAACAAAAGAATCATCATGCCAAGCTTTCTAAGGCCCTATTTTTTGTTGGTTTTTGTTATATCATGAGATATAGTTCCCAGCTTCCTCCTTTGAGATAGGTTACAAATGAGTTTGCATTCTGAGGTAGTGTTGCCCTTGACCATTGTCAAACTGCTCGATTATAGGTAAATTGATAATTAACCAAGGAGGTTTCTGGCCTCCTCTTTGTAGTGACTGAGGGGACATTGGAGGAACAAAAACAAAATGAAAAAGAGTTCTTGGCACTAAGATAAGAGTATATATCATAATTTCAGGAGGAAGAGTACTCTAATAGCTAAGGACAAGAGACAAAAGAGGCTCTTGTAAGATGTGGCACCCCAATTTACTTTGAAAGAAATTACAAGAGACTACATTTATTAGGGACAGCTAGGTGGTGCAGTGGAAAGAGCACTGGTCCTGATGTCAGGAGGATCTGAGTTCAAATGTAGCCTCAGATACTTACTAGCAAGGGGCAAGTTACTTAGCCCTGTTTGCCTCAGTTTTATCATCTATAAAATGAGTTAGAGAAGGAAATGGAAAACCATTCTAGTCTCTTTGCCAAGAAAACCTCAAATGGGGTCACAAAGAATCAGACATGATTAAACAACATTTCACATGGGTGGGACAGATAGCCTGTGCAAAGTTCACAAGGCTATTTGGATATAAAGTTTGGAGAATAGCAAATAGGCCTTAGAGATCATCTAATCTTACACCCATTTTTGCCCCCAGAGGAGAAAACTGACACCCAGACAGATTAAATTATGTTTTCAAGGTCATAGGCAACAAGTGGCAGATTAAAGATTTGAATCTATATCACAATGCTGACCCATGAAAATGACTTTAATCAACATAATTATATTTCTGTGAATGAGAATTAAGGGTGCACACTGATCATACTAAGAATTTTCCCTCCTACAGTGATGTTGCTGTCATGGGCACACAGGTGGAACAGACAAGATTCTAGAAAACAAAAATAGAATAAATCATGCTGAATCCACCTGAGGGTGTGGATCAAGTTTCTACACAAATGGTGATTAACTGAATACCTACTTTGGAATGTTGGTTTGGCAGGAGTTTAAATGCACATGAATGAATCTGTCTGCATATTTAAGAACTGCTTTTAACCTTCATTTCTACTTTTTTTTAAAGAAGCTTTCTCCACTGCCAACTACATTTTTCTTTTTTTTTTCTCACTCTCCCTCTCCCTCCTTTTTCTTTTTGGGCTTTCAAAGGGCCAGTGGCCCTTTGAAAACTGTTTCATAAGTAGTAGAGTTGGCACTGGAACCCATGTCCTTTGACACTGAATCCAGGGCATCTTCCAGTATACATGCTGGTCTTCCCAAGGGAGTCATTTCTTTAACGATGTACAATGACTTGACCCAATAGTACGGTCCTCATTAGTTTGCTTCCATCTCCTCCCTTCCATCATATCAGCTCATGTACAGCCAAATGGGAACATGAATAAATTCAAAAATAAAAATTTAGTCCATTAAATAATTGTTTAATGACAATGTCACAGAGACCTGGAGCTATGTGGGTATGTGTGGGACAGGTGACTTAGAATGAGACTTATGAGCCCCTAAAACAGTCTTTGTTTCTTTGAAAACCTAATATAGACATCTCATGCAGGATTTGGGGACAGTGTATGTATATGTGTGTGCATGTGTGTGCATGTGTGTGGGTGTACAAAAGTGTGATTTAATATGTGATGGGAACTACTAATGGGGAAATTCTCCATCAGTAGATGCCAATTCATCTATGATTTATACTCTTAAAGAGTTATTTGGGCTTCCTAAACATTTAAATAGCTTGCCCATATCATATTTATCGTATTCTGAGTATATAGCCTGGGGGCCAGCATTCTCATTATGCCATATTATTTTTCAAAATTAATTGCAAAGAAAAAAAATGGTATTAACCTACCCTGTTAAATTACTTTATGTATTGGGCTATTTTTCTTTTCTTTTTCTTTATTTATTTCAACTTATGACAGTTCACATTCCTGTAGCACTTTATAGATTATGATGTGTTTTTCTCACAACTGCCCTATGAAGTATTATACCCATTTTAGAGATTTAAAAAAATGAGACCCATAGAAATAAAGTGACTTTATAGAATTTCATTTGCCAGATGTAAGACCTAAAATTGTCTGAGCGAGGCTATACTAGATGACCAAACACAATGACTAAATGATTTTCCCAGTATCCTTTGGGCATATTGTGTCAACCAGGGCATAGACTTCAATCCAGCTCCTTCTTGTATAACTTGTTGCTTCTCATGGCACAATTATGCCTCTTTGGAATTTTTCACCTACAAGGCAGTTTATAAACAGTGACTCATCTTCTAAGGACACTAAGAAGTAGGGAAATAGATTGTCTCTATTTTCTTCATTTGAGACAAATTGAGATGAACTAGATTAATACAGTCACCAAAGCTATGAAAATAGAGTACAAGAATTTAATTTAAGATTCAGACAGGATATCCTGTAGGATGGTCCTCAGAAAGTGGAGAAGAGCTGTCATAATTTAAGAGGCATCAAAATGTTTTACCCTTTCGGATGTCTTCATTCTTTGTAAATCTGTAGAAATATCTGAAATACCAAAAATAATTTATTCCTTTGGTTCAAAATGCTATGTTTCCATAAGGTCTTTGTTAAATGAAATGCTTTGCCAAAGAGAAAAAAAATTAGCATAGTGGAAACTATACTATGTTTATAATCAAGAGGGTGTGTTCAAAGCTCAACTAGGCCATTTGTTAAAAGGGTAAGCTAGTCCTGCTTGTCTCTATAACTTTCTGAACTTCCTTCTGTTCTCTTCTAAAGATTAAAACAACAACAAAATTTCATTGATGCTCTTTTCTTCTTATCACTTTCATTACTCACCTACTCTTCTGCCATCGTGTTGAGATTTTAGGGTCATAGGGACCACATGTTGAGGTTTACAGGTTTAAGGGTGCTCAAAATCCCAAAATATTGACACCCCAGGTCCTGCCGAATGAATGGCTCATGCCTTCTTTCAGTCAAAGAGAAAGAACAAAGTTTATTAAAGATTCACCATACAGGATAGACTCTTAGGAAATATCACAATTTTGTGATGCTTGCATTGAACAAGCCGGCCAGAACAATCTGGGATGAGGTAGATTGAATCAGAATGCCTTCATGGAGGCAAGATGAGACTTATATACAGAAAGGCCATTGAACAAATCTAGAGGTGGTCAAGTAGTCTGGAGTGATAGGAGGAGGGGTTTAGAGAAGATCTTGATGAGACTGGGGTGAGGTCAGACTTCAGGAATGGGAATAGGGGTGGGAAGTAGCTGAAGGCTACCTGGAGATGACTGACAATGGAGAGCTACAGTAACATACTTGCATATAGATATTGTTAAGATCAAGGATGGGAAAAAGCTGGAGGCAATCTGTAGGTAACCAGACCTCAATGGAGAGCTAGGCTAGGCCATCTGGGCATAAAAAGCCAGATCAAGTGGGAAGAATTCAGGGAGAAAGAAGAATTCAGGGAGAACTCAAAGGGGTTCTCAAAGTCTATATCAAATCTGTATCAGTAACCTATACCCTATCAGTAACACTCTTTATGGGAGGGGGGTAGAGCAGGAAGGGATAGAAAATCTTCTCTTGTAACAAATAAATTTAGTCATGTCCACAGACATTTATAAAGTACTTTTGTGCCAGACCCTGTGCTACAAGGTGGGTATATAAATGCAAGCAATAAGAAAGAGAATCCCTGCTTTCAAGAAGCTTACATTCTAATGGGCTAAGACAACACAATAAAAGGTAGCTGAAAAGGGAAGGAGAGGAGTGATACAGTATGGGGGTGGGGTGGGAAGGGACAGTCTAAGACTCCTGAGAACATAGAGAAGAATGAACAAGTAATTGTCCTGGGACTTCTTAAAATATAGCTTATCAACTGAGTCAAAAGAAGAGGCTTCAGAGGCACTGGGTATTTCTAATCTGTGAAGTCTAGGGTGGGGAGTTTGTCAATTGAAGAGGCTACTGTGACATCGTAGAGAAAGTCCAAGAGAGCAGGAGTACAGTCTGGAGAAGAATGCAGTGCTTACATTGGCTGCATCTGATAATGCATATCTCATTCTGCAATGGTAGTTTATCACCTCCATGCTAAGAGGTGGAAGGCATTTTATAATCAGTATTAGAAGTCATGATAGGTCATTTCTTTGAACATCATTGTTAAGTCTTTCACAATTTTTTTTTATTTTACATTATTATAGTCATTGCATTACTTATATCACTGGTTCTGCTCACTTTAGTCCGGATCAGTTCATATAAGCCTTCCCAGATTTTCCTGAAACTTTTTTTTTTTCATTTTCTGTTCTTCAATTTTTATCTTCCTTTATTTTTTTTTATCCTTAAGAGCTCTATAATTTCACTTCTTTATCTCTTGTTTTGAGGAGGTTTGCGGTAGAGGAGTGCTGGAGACCCCAAAATACAGACGCGACAGGTCCTACCACAAGAATCTGACTCAAGTCTTCTCAGCCAAGGAAAAAGACAAAGTTTATTAAGGGTTTGCCGTAATGGGTTGTCTTAAGAAATCGCACCATTTGTGACTCTTGTTTTCACAAGCAGGCCAGATTCAATCTACTGACCTAGATTGTATCTGAACGCCTTCATGGAGGCAGGATGAGAGTTATACACAGAAAGATTATGGGAGGGATTGAGGGGTGCCCTTGAATAGTCTAGGATAACTAGGGGAAGGGTTTAGAGCAGACTGGGGTGACAGGTTAGGTCAGACTCCAGGGCGGGAAATAGCTGAAGGCTACCTGGAGGTGATAGACAATAAGAGAGCTAGGGTATAGATATTTTGATCAGGATCAAGGGTGGGAAAGAGCCAGAAGGCAATCCAGAGGGAGCTAGACAATGGAAGGCTAGGCATGAAAAGCCAAATCAAGTGGGAAGATTCAGGCTGTGGTTCGAGGGGCTTCCCACAGTCTAAGCCCCATCAGTTTCACTCCTCACCCCCCATTTCTTGGAATTCTTGTGTCTAATCCAGTCTATTCATTTAGTTCTATCTGTATTTATTATGCAGTTACTTTCTTCTTTTGGGTTGAGGCAGCTATATCCAACAGTGGATAGAGCACTGGTGCTGAAGCCAGTGAGACCTGAGGTCACATTGGACCCCAGACACTTACTAGCTGTGTGACCCTGAGTAAGTTATTTAGTCTGTGATTGCCTCAGTTTCCTCAACTGTAAAATGGGAATAATGGCAGCAACTAACTCTCAAGTTTAAATGGAATTATCCTTCCCCTTCCTCTCTCCTCCTTTCCTCTCTCTTCTCCCTTTTCTTTGGGCAGGGGCCACAGTTCTAGATGAGATAAGGAGAACCAAGACACACCCTCTTCTGAAATCCTTGGCGTTTTGTCTAACTTCTTCTCTGGGCTCCCTTCTTTCTCTATGTCTGTGATCCTATTTTTCAACCAATCCTTGACCAATCACCAATTCAGGGCTGTCTCTCCTACTACAGTCCTGACGGGACCCCAATGAATACTAGATATTTCCCTGGTCTAAAGTTTCCAGAGCTACCTAACCCCTTACCCCCTAACCTCACATGAGCCTTCAGATTATTGTCCTGGCCATCTCCTGCTATGTACTTCAAAGGAGTACTGTTTCAGGTCTCTTAGCTTGAGGCATACTTAAAATTCATATTTGTTTATTTCTACAAATGTTCATTATTTCTTCCTCCCATTGCTTCACTCAATTGAACAATTACAAAAAACAACATGTAATAAATATGTATAGTCCAACGAAGCCAATTCCTACATTGGTCATGTCCAAAAAGTATGTCCATTCTGCATTTTACATCTATCACTTCTCTGGCAAAACAAGGGTGACATGTTTCTTCTTCAGTCCTCTGGACTTGTAGTTTTTCATTGCTTGCTCAGAGGTCTCTGAAGTCTTTCAAAGATGTTTTCCTTCAAGAAGTCATTGTGTAAATTGTTCTAAGTTCTTCCTCATTTGACTCTGTATCAGTTCATAGAGGTCTTCAGAATTTCCTCTGAAATGGTCCATTTTGACATTAGCAAAATACTATTCCCTCTCATTCATATATCATAAGTTGTTTAACTTTTTTTCCCAAAAGTTGTATACCCCCTTAGTTTTGAGTTTGGGGACACTACGAAAACACCTATGATAGATATTTATGCACTCATGGGTCATTTTACCCTTTGCTCTCTTTAGGGCATAGGCCTCAAGGTGGAATATATAATAGTATGACTGGGTTCCAGCTTGTTCTTTCTACATAGTGAGCTACTGGCTCCATCCCTTATTGCAGCTTCAATAGACCAAAGTTGAGATCCCATTGATTTCAGGCTGGCCTCTCATTCTGTGACCATATCTTTCCCTCAGACCCTAAAGATTTCAAGTGCCTTTTAGCAGAGATCAAACTGACCTCTATCTCTCAACATACCTTATGTACCTTTGTTTGGAGCCATGGGACGATTCTGGCTATCTGGTGCAATAGGAACCTGATGGAGGAGCTTAGAAGTTTTTCCCTTTGGCTTCTTTATCCTCAGTTCTGCTGGTGCCCTTTTAAAACTTAACTGGGTATTCACTGGGGTAGCTGGCCTGCCTAGCTGGCTTTCACTTGGCCATCTTAACTGGAAACTATTTCAATATATTATTTTTTCACCACCAGAATTTTCCCTTTCAAGCTTTGTTAAAAAAAAAATCTGATTCCCAATAATGGGGGATTTCATTTGTATCTGCTCCACTTGTCAACACATCCCTGAAAGGCCTGGATTCCTCCCTCTGGTTTGATATTTCAGATGGTAGGCTTCATGTGTCACTGCTGTTCAGCCTTAATTGCATTGGAGGTGGCATTCCACTTTTCCCAATTTCTAAACACTCCTGTTTTGAAGACCTTAAGATTATTGCTTTCTTCTTTGACATTTCTCCATACCAACACTTACCTGTTAAGTGATAGGAAAAAAATAAATTTGACTTAAATTTGAACTGGAGGGGAGGGGGGAGAGGTAAGAAGGAGAGAAGAATGGTGAGTTGTTTTGCCTCTTCTCATTTGGCAAAAAAGGACATCTTCTTTTCGTCTTATGAATAGGCAAGATTGACATAAAAAAGTACTTCAAGAGCTGAACTCTCTCACTGAACACAAATACAGCAAATTTCTGTATATCTTTAAATGTTTTATGTGTCCCAGTCATATATAATTTATTATGTTGTGAAGCTGAGTCCTTCTTTGAATGAAAATCTTACTGTCAGAGCCTGGGGTGTTTTATTTTGATGATTTAAAACTCCCAGTGCACTCATAGCAAATAGCACTTTTTATTACAGTGTGTTTGTCCAAGAGGTCAACTTTCAGCACAGTAGGAAGGCTTCTACTGTGGAATTACTTTAGGGGGGAAAAAGAGACATCTCCCGACCTATTTCATGTGGTATGGAAAGTCGTGCCAATTCCATCATGGGCTACAGCCATAAGAGAAAAGTTATTGTTGTTTCAAGTCTCCTTCTGCAAGCTATCAGGGTGGTAAGGAGAATGGGGCTGCAAAGGTGGGGTGTGTGAAAAGGAACACAGGTGGGGGCCCGGCGAAATCAGAAGGAGAGGGACACTTGCCTAGAATGCTTCTAACTCTACAGAAAATAGCTGAGGTGAGTGGAAAATGTCAAATCGTTATAACATTTTTTTTTAAATTCAAAATGTTATAACAAAGGATCATGGATTTAGAACTGAAAGGGACGTGAGAGGTCATTTAGTTTGGCCTCCACATTTCACCTATGAGAAAAATGAGGCTCAGAAAAGTGATGTTAATTACCCAAAGTCACACAGAATTTACGTGCCCTCTAACTACAAATCTAAGGGAAAGTGCTTGCCAGTGGGGATGCAAAGAAAAAGCAGGAGAAAAAATGATATGATCCCTAATTTCAAAGAGTTTACAGTCTAATAAAGATGATCTGACATGCACACACAGCACAAGGTAGGATGTTATGGGTGCAGAAGACAAAGCTAGACAGGATGTTCTTAAAAAAAAATCTAAGAAATAATAAATAATTTGTATCTGGTGGCCTCAAGGAAAACTTCTTGGAAAAGGCGGTGTCTGGGCTGTCTTGAAAGGTACAAAGGATTTCAACAGGGCAGATGAGGGTAGGGTGTGTGCCAGGTCCAGGGTACAAATGTATAGAAGTGGAAGAAGGCAAAATGTGACTGGAGCATAACTGCTCATCTATTTGGGTTAGAAGATAAGGGAACATTGAAAGAAGTGACAGGAAATGAGGCCTGAAAGGAAGATTAGAGTCTTACTGTGATAGGTCAGACATAGAGATCAATCTGTGCGTGCAGCCCTGGTCAGAAAATCTTTTCTTCTGTAAGTTTTAAAATAATAACAGTAACTTGTACTTAAACCTTACTTCTTTTTGAGGGAGGAAGGCCAGGCAATTGGGGTTAAGTGACTTGACCAAGGTCACACAGCTGGTAAATGTCAAGTGTCTGAGGCCAGATTTGAACTCAGGTCCTCCTGACTCCAGGGCCATTGCTCTATTCACTGCTCCACCTAGGTGCCCTCTTAAACCTTATTTCAATCATTCGTGATTTCACTAATTGCAAATGCTCCCTACCCCTCTCTGAGTTGTTAATAGGTAAAAAAAAAAAAAAAAAAGGGCTTTCTAGTGGCCAACTACCTAGAAATGAGTCTTTTTTTTTCTTTTGGAGACAGAAAGTGACTTTTTTTTCTTTTAAAAAGAGGGACAGATGAAAAATCTGTCATGGGCTCCATACACATTATGGCTGTTTTGAGGCCTGTTCACTAAATGGGCGTTATCTTACTCAAAATGAGAACTTGAAAAGGCTTGAGCCGAAAAAGGCCAGGGTCTCCCATTGCCTCTTGGGCCACCTCCAGTCATACTGATGAATATCAGACCACTGGACCCAGATGGCTCTGGAGGAGAAAGTGAGGCTGGTGACCTTGTACAGCCCTCCCTCACTCAAACGAAAGTCAACTGCCAGTCATGTCATCCTTTCTCTGATGGCATGGTCTTCTTTGAGATTGAGGGACAAACACAACCTGTGAGTAGTTGGAGCTGCCTGAATGGGGAACTCAGCTTGTCCTCTCTCTCTGCTTTCCAAAGGAAGGTAAATTTTCATGGCTGGAAGCTGTCCAGTTAACTTGGAGTTTACTGGCTAGATTCCTTGATTCCTTCCTTCGTTCCTTCGTTCCTTCCTTCCTTCTCTCCTACTTTTCCTTTCTTCCTTCATCTTTTCTCAAAGACCAAACCATTTCTTCTCTGAAACTCATAGATTGTACCACAATAGGTCCCTGCCCAAGAAGCACTTAATGGCTATATCTGCGCCTTCCTGGCTCAGAGTGAATGTCAAGAGTAACTGTTTCTCTTTTGACTAGCAACCCTGAGAGTCCTACTCTCCCAGTTTTATTTTTTTTTTTTATTAAAGGGGCCATCCTTTGACTCACTTCTTTTTTTTCCTTTTTTTAAATTTTAATTTATTTTTAATATGTTTAGTTTTCAGCATTGATTTTCACATGCGTTTGAATTACAGATTTTCTCCCC
>CM053625.1:6988357-6999081 GCA_028646595.1 Phalanger gymnotis
AGACAACTTACTTAACCCTTGAGTTTTTCAACGGGGTGTGACTAAAGAATTCTATGTTCCACGCTTGGGTGGATGCGCTGCCTCACCAGCACTCCTCCTTCCCCAAAAAACCCCTACCTGGGGTTCTTCAGCAGGCTTTGCACTCCTGCTCTGATCAGCCACTTAATTCCTCCCACCAGGTGGGCCTGGGGCCAGAAGCAACTGCAGCTGAATTTCTAAAGCTGCCCTGCCTCCGTTGCCTCAGGGGTGGTAGTCGAACCGCAAACTCCGTCCTGTCCTGCAGCTTTTCCCACTAACCTTCTGTGTTGTCTTTGCTATTTGTGGGTTGTGAGGTCTGGTACATGCCACAGCTCAGTAATTCAGCAATGTAGGGCACTCTCCGCTCCACTCCTGGTCTCATAGGTCCTGGGTCTGCCGCGCCACGCGCTGGGCTCTGCTTGGCTCAGCTCCACTCCCCTCAGCTGGGGGCTGGGAATTCCGTTCGGGACAGACCTTACCCCGAGACCATCCAGGCTGTCCTGGGCTGGAGCCCTGCTTCCCTCTGCCACTTTGTGGGTTCTGCAGTTCTAGAATTGGTTCAGAGCCATTTTTTTATAGGTTTTTGGAGGGACTTGGTGGGGAGCTCATGCCAGTTACTGCTTTCCAGTCGCCATCTTGGCTCTGCCCCCCTTTGACTCACTTCTTAAAGCGGCCTGTTCAATAAATGGGCATTACCTAACTCAAAGCAAGAACCTATAAAAACAGCCTCAGCCTAAAAAAGCCAGGGTCTCCCATTGCATCCTGGGACATCTCCAAACATCCTGATTCATATCTGGCCCCTGGACCCGAATGGCTCTGGAGGAGAAAGTGAAGCTGGTGACCTTGCACAGCCCTCCCTCAGTCAAATCAAAGGCAATTGCAAGTCACGTCATCATTTCCTTGATGCCATGGTCCCCTTCGAGCACAAAGGACAAACACTACAAGAACAAGCATATATCATAATATATATTATATAACATATTAATAGACACAGAAACACATACATATGTATTTCTAAATAGGCATAATATAAGGTGGTCTTCGAGGCACTTTCCTATTTGATGCACCTTGACTATCCTACTATATTATCTTTCCCTCATCCCAGCTCTGAATCCATCTCTAGTCTCTGAACCATAGGACTTGGCTTACTGAAAATCCAAGGCTTGGAGGACTAAATGGTCTCTTGGCATTTCCAGCTTTGTTTTTGCCAGTAACCTCATATGAGCTACTTGGATGTGTGACCTCCTGCCTGTATGTAGAATGTGTCACTGGTCACCACTTTACAATTTAGTTCACTTCATATGAGCAACCATTCTCTCAGCTCTGTCATGAACAGAACATTGTCCAAGGCCCGGTGATACCCAATCTCAAATAGCCTAAGGCTCTAGGAAAAGGTCAGAAACATGCACTGACATATAAGTCTAATGCAAAATAAAACAAATGCTTAAGAAGAGGTGTAAGGAAGAAGAGATCAACTGAGCTGGTGGGGTGCAGGAATCAGAGATGCTTCCTCAAGGAGGTAGATATGCAGCCCAGTGTCAGGGAAGAGCTACTGACTGATCTTAAAAGTAAGAAAACAAGCTTCTGGAACCAGATCTGACACAATATTGAGCTGACCTTGTACAAATCATTTCACTTCCTTGTTTTTCATTTTTATTATCTGTAAAATGGATATAATAATAATTTACCTCACAATTTTATTATGGGAAAAGACACTTCGTAAACTTAAGGTTTGCAGATATTTTTATTATTACTGCCACTATAACTATCACAATCACCATCATTTTACATGTAAGTTGGCTTTTGATCTGGGCCTTGAATGATGGGCATGGTTTGAAAAGGCAATGATGGGGTAGTGAATGAAGTAGGATATTGAAGGCTTTGGGGCCTGTGTAAGCAAAACTTCAGAAGTAGGGAAGAGTGAGGCATAGCAAGTAGAGGTATTTATTTGGAACTTAGAACACACAGAGTATGATAAGGGTAGAAATGTGGCAACTTTCTGGTTTGTAGATAATTCTGAAATATAGGCAATTCCAGGGGTTCTTAATATTCTTGGTATCATGGACCTCTTTAGAAGTCTGATGAAGTTTGTGTTTCTATTCTTAGAACGATGTTTTTAAATTTATAAAATAAAATAGGATTATAAAGGAAATCAATTATATTGACACAAATTTTTCAAAATTAGGGGAAAAAAATAATTCCCGATCCCTGGTTAAGAACCACAGCATAGAGTTTCAGCAGGAAGCAAGGAGCCTTTGAAGAGCTTTCAGCATCACTGTGACCTGACCATGTCTGGCAACAGGAACGTTGTCATTCAGAGCAAGTAAAGGATGGACTGCAGGTAGGGACTGCAGACCTCGGATGAGGAGATTCTACCTTCTCTGTCCCTGATCCCACTTGTGACCGAGTAAAGGGAGTCTCCAGATGCCACTTCAGATAGGTTCCCAACACTTATAATAAAATAAGACTAGGTGTTTCAGCTACTCTAATTTTTCAAGTTCATGCAAAACCACCCATTTTAAAGCACAATTCCAGGTCACAAAACCATCCTCCATGGGATTGAATCCTACAACCAACACAAACAGTGTCCCTTGGGCTACGAGCTTCCTACGCACACACACACACACACACACACACACACACACACACACAAATTCCCCATTCTATCTAGGGCATCTCTTTGGCTTCAGGTTCCCATTTATGGTTTTGATTTAATATTTCATTCCCTGAGAGATGATACTGAATGGAAGCTACCTCATGAGGTTGCTAAATTGATTCCTGAGATCAGGAGAAAAAGATTCAAACTATGTGCATGTTTCCTGTGAAATATACAGTACTAGGCAGATCTCAGATTAAAAGACAAGTCTCGCTTTAAAGATAATGTGATTAGTTTCTCCTTCCAAGAATTAGTACACTTACATTGATACAGTATGGGTGCCCTATTGCACCCACTTACTGTCTCCATCCCCTTGCACTTAGTCCCGGCTGAACCTATTAAGTTGGTATCAAGTCAACTTGTCCCTTAGTGATAGTACACAAACTCTGAGAGTGCTGCAGAATTCTGTATCTGTCCTCTTACCTGTCACTTCAGCCTCCTTTTACTGATGTTAAAAGAAATCTTTACTGTCAGTCATATAACCAATTCACTTTGTTCCCCGTCACTGACACGCTTGTTGTGTTTCTCCCACCACTGAACCAGTGTCTGTGAATTAGAATTCTCCAAATTTATACTAGCTCATTAGTCTGAATAAATTTGAAAGCTGCTGTTCCTCAGGTTTTTTTTCGAATGTAGCCAGGTATAATTGAGGCATCTTTAGAAACGTAAATTAAAATCTGACTCTCAGGTAGACATTTTCTGAGTTGAGAGCCAAGGGTTCTCTTTGTGGCATTCTTTGAGCTATAAATATCCTTTAAAAGCATAAAATCCCCCATCATTTCTTTCTCCTCTCATTTTCCTCTCTACCATCCCATCCCCACCACTCACAGTAGAAAAATAGCTATTGGTTTCCCATTTGAACTAAACCACCAAGTTTATTTCACTGATTAAGATTAGTCAGATCATCTCTCCAACAATCAAGTTTATCCAGGTTCTTATTACTAAAACCAGTCAAATAGTTCACTTTTGTGAATACTGACTGGTATGTGTATATACATACACATCAGCACACATATGTACATACATGCATGCATCTGCATGTTTGTGTGTCTATCAGTGAAAGATGCATGGTGAAGGAACAAACCAACGAGTATATTTGATGTGAGTGAGATAGTTGTGTGTAGGCAGAGTAGATTCATTATGATTCACCCAGTTCCTAGTTGGCATAAGCCCATGTCCCAAATTCCTCAAAGCTGTTCTGAGATGAGCTCATTTGGCCCATTGTGCAGGGGATTTCTCTCATTTCTCCTGAAATATTTGGGATGGGTCACTCCCTAAAGATTTACTGAATGGATTGCCTAATTTTCTGTTCTATCAGTTGCCAAATCCTGTTGATTCTACCTCCACACTATCTCTGAAATCCATCTCTTTTATTTCTATAAGCCTTCTTTGGAATGTTATCACCACTTGCCCCAAATCTTGTTTGTTCCCTAATTAGAATCTCTACCTTTAATCCCTCTCTCCTGCAGTCCATCTTTCACAAAACTGCCCAAGTAACCTTCCAAATGCACACGACTGACCAAACACTTACTTTATGAAAAAACTTTGATGTTCACCAAATAAAAGCCAAAGACTTCAGTCTAGCTTTTGTGGTTCTCCATAATTCAGTTCCACCTTCCCAGCCTTATCTCATAAGGCTCACTGTTGTACACTCCAGCAATTCACCATTCTACTCTAATATCTTCCTTCCCTCTCTTATTTATGTGACTTGGTATATAGTCTGTCCCTCTACTTATGATTAGAATACACTTCCTTACTTAACTCTGCTTGTTGAAATTTGTTCTGTCTTTCAACCCCCTAGGTCAGAGATCACATCCTCTATAGGGCCTTTTTCTGATTACTCCTAGCTGAAAAATCATAGAACCAAAGCATACCAAACTTGGAAAAGACGTCAGAGATCACCTAGACGTAGAATCATAGACTGTCTGAACAAGAATCACCCTTGTTATTGGGTTATTGAGACTAATCCCTTGAGCAATAGCCCTCTTATTTGTAATCACCCAGCTTTCATTTGTAAACTTCCAGTGACCATGAACTTATTTCTGTAGGCAGCCTATTCAGTATATTTGGACAGTGATATATATATATGGACAGATATAGACATAGATATAGATACACACACACACATATATATATATACATATGTATGTACATATGTATGTATATATCTATGTATATATAGATATAGATACACACACATATATATACATATGTATGTATATATCTATGTGTGTATGTATACATATACATACATATACATATGCATATACACACACACACATATATATGTAACATGTATCTTACTCCAAACTGGTTAGTTCTAATTAAGACATATCTCCTAATACGGATTCAAATCTGCCTCTCAGTAACTACAACACATTGCTCCCAGTTCTGTCCTTTGGGGTCATGCAGTGACAAATCTAATCTAACAAATCTAATCTAACATCCATATATCAGTCCTTCAAAAACTTTTCTTCTCTTATCTGGGCCCCCAAATGTCTCGGTATTTTGATCTATCATAGCATTTTCTCTGGGTATCTCCTTTGTACTGATTACATTGTCATTTATATTACCATCTATTGAAGTTGTCTAAAGCATCCTCATGGCTAGGATGTACCCTAGACTTCCTGAAGACTTTTTTCAGGAAATTTCGGGCTCTGACATAACCTACTAAGCTGACAAGGCTTTGAGTACAGGCCCAAAAACGGATTCTGTGTGTGTGTGTGTGTGTGTGTGTGTGTGTGTGTGTGTGTGTGTGTGTGTGTTGACCAAGGACAAATCCATTTAAGTGAAGAGAAGCTCATCAACAAAGAGTTGGATAAATTTGGGAGAGGGAAGAGGGGAGCTGTGGGAATAGAGACTCACAAAACTGTTGACTAAGGTATGGAGGGCGTTAAGGTATGCATTGTAGGTTTTCATCCCACACGAAAGAAAACATGGAGCCCTAAAGTATAGATATAAGAAATGTGTATTATAGCTATATATACATGCATCTTATCTTCCTACTGTCTTATAAATTGCATAAATCCCTAGTGCCCAGCACAAGGCCTTGCTCATTGTAGATACCTAGTAAATGCTTGTTAAATTGAATTATTTGATCCCTTGAACCAAATGGAGTGTTCAGAATAGAAGTGGTACAGGACAACTCCAGTGTAATGGCTCTGGAGAAGATGGAAGACTCAAAGGTGACCCTGAGTGATGCTGAGCACCCAGGTCTCTGATGAAATGGCACCAATGGGCATGTAAAAGCTGTAAAAGAAATGACAATCTTCTTGTAAAACCTATATACTTTAATGGTCCATTTTGTGTGCAAAATGCCATATCCTCAGCTAGAAATTGTTATTTATGTGAAGAAAAAACGTAATTGTTGTGATTGACACTAAAAGGGAAGGTTAAAATAACATTCTCTAAAATGCTATCTACCTGACTTTTGGGAATAATGTGTTATAGTTATGACTTTAAGTCACTGCTTTCTCTGAGCCTCAGTTTCCCCCCCAACCTATAAACTAAGGAGGTTGGACTGAGTGATTTCTAAAATCTTTTCCATCTCTGACATGCTATGATTTTATGATTCTAAGTCCCCTTCTAGCTGTCATTTTTTGATCCTGTGAATGCTGAGTTCAAGTAGAAGAAGTTTTGCTCATTGATCAGAAATTCTATCTGATTCTGAATCTCCATCAGGATCTTTTGCACTTCTGCTTGTAAAAATGCAAAGTTTGAGATGTGGGAGAACCTTTTGTGATCAATATGAGTCCTAATAGCCACACTATTCTGACTCCTGGTCTCTCTTCACAATGGCCATCCATCCTGCACTGCTGCTGCATGAGCTCCTTGACACTGCTTCCTACCACTGCCCTCTAAAGATGCTTTTACTTTATTTATTCAAGGGTATAATTAGATTTATTCACTCCATTAGAAAGCAGGGTCTCTAGTCTGTGGATGAATTAGATAATCCGCCCCCAATGTTCAAAATTAATAAGACAGGAGGAGCTTAGGCTTCTTTGGTATTTCACTAGCACAATGCTTGCCCAGTGCCGAACCCCACATTCTTAACTCACTCCAGGGTTTCAGCCAGAACACAAATCACAATCCCTTCTATCTTTTCCTCTGACATTTGGCCATAGATTCACATGTGAGTAAAGAATGTCAGTACCCAATAAAGGACATTGAATCCCATCCACAGTTTATTTAGCTCACTGATGGCTTCTCCTTTTTCTATCCGCTTTAGGTAAAGTCATTATCAAATCCAAATCAACAACTGAACACTTCAATTAAGTGAAATTCAATTTGGAGGTAGGGAAACATAGTGGAAATAGACACGAATTGTTCAAATCCCTGCTCTGAGGCTCATCAGATCTCTGCTCAGTCACTTGCTATGTGAGCATAGTTAAGCCATTTAATCTTCCTAAGGCCTAATTTCCTCATCTACACGATTTTTATTTTCTAAAGCCCCTTTCACTCTTAAATACTCGATCTGATGATTCTATAATTCAAATCAACAAATAACTATTGTCTCTACTATATTTAATGGCTTTATATTTAAAACACTAGCTAGATGACAAAGGTCATGTTGTCATTTTACTTACAAACTAAAGGGGTATAGGACAAGTATATAAATCAGTACAATACCAGAGAGAATGGTATAAGTGCAAAAGAAAGCTCCAGGTAAAGTGCTATGAGAAATTTGAAAAAAGATGAGGTCATATTCCCCTGGGGGAATAAGGAAAGCCTTCATGGAGGAACCTACTTCTGACAGGATTGGAAAGAGGTGAAAAACTTGAACGGATTTCTGTCTCTTGACAGACACAGGGGGAATAGAAAGAGGAAGAGTACCAAATACAAGGGATAGTTCTAACAAAGGCATAGAGGCAGAAGGTAGTAGGATAAGAATAATAGATTCAGGATAGTCCACTTTGATTGAAACACATGGGAGTAACATATGATTACGTTGGACAGGTAGATTGGAGACAAATAGCGGAAGACCAAAAATTGCAGAGTTAGGCATCTAGTGAGCAACGGAGATCCTCTGGTGGTTTCTGAGCGGTGTAGTGAAATAATCATTACTCAAGAAGTAGAGTGGATGAGGAATTGAATAATAGACTGGAGGCAAGAAGACAAATGGGTAGTATATGAGAATACTGTAGTTTAAAGAAGTGATCATGGTCTGAATCAGCAATTTAGTGACTGGATTTGAAAGTAGGGGATGCCTGTAGGAGCTTTTGCTAGGCAGGGAGAAGAAGAAGAAGAAGAAGAAGAAGAAGAAGAAGAAGAAGAAGAAGAAGAAGAAGAAGAAGAAGAAGAAGAGGAGGAGGAGGAGGAGGAGAAAGAGGAGGAGGAGGAGGAAGAAGAAGAGGAGGAGGATGGGGGGAAAGGAGAGAGGAAAAAGGAGAGGGAAGAGGGAAATGACTAAATTGCTCATACTTGTTAACTCAGTAGTCCCATAATTGAACATATTCCTTATACGGGTGAGACGGAAAGCTCTATATCTAGCAAAATATTAGAACCAGCAATTTCTGTGGCAGCAAAAAACTGGAAACAAATGTGTGAACAAGGAATGGCAGAATAAAGTGTGCAATATGAATTCAGTAAAATATTATTGTGCTACAGGAAATAATGAATATGAAGAATTTAGAGAAACAGAGAAATGAAGGAAGCAGAACCTAAGTATGATGAGAAGAGGGAAAGAAGCAGAGCCTAAAGAGCAATATTCACCAAAACTACAATAATATAAATGAAAACAATGTAGAGACAACTGAAATCATGCTAAAATGCAATGATGATTATTGGTTCCAGATGATGAAATACACAAACCTCTACTCATTAAATTGAAGACATTGGCAGAAGAGTGAGATACAGGTATTGCATATTACCTAAGCTATCAGACATGCTGTTTCTGTCGGTTGGTTTGCTTAACTTTTATTTTAGCATAAATTATAAAGACAGGTTCTCTTGCTAGTGTCGGAGGTATATAAGACAAAGATTGAAGCTTAAAAAAAGATTGATACACCATTTGGTGAAAGAAAAGGTCTCAATCTCAAAGGAAGTAATGGAAGAAAAAAATAAGATGAAAGAAAATAAAACTTCTAAATGTCCAATTATATTATAGTCATAAAAACAAACAGGAAAAAAGGTGCTGGCTAAAGAATAAAAGAAAGCATTAGATTTGTAGAATAGACTAGATAAGGATGAATTAGAATCAATTGAATTCAACAAACCACTCAGTGTTCCATGAACTCCAGAATATAAATTATGGAAGAACTCCATATTTGACAGCTACTAGAAAGACCAGAAGGTATTTTAGCAGAAATTGGGCATAGACTAAAGTCTTATGCCATATACCACAATAAACTCAAAAGTCACATGTTACCTAAATATCAAAGATCACACTTCAAAAAAAAATCAAATACCTTTTACAACTATATTTAATAGAGGGGAAACTTTTATCCTAGCAAAGAATGAAAGTGATTAAAAAAGACAGCTGATCATTTTTATCACACAAAATTGAAAGGCACAAGGGTAGGGGACCTGTGGCCCTGAGGCCACATGGCCACCCCTGCACCTAGTACTGTATCAGCAAGCACCCTGGCACACCCAGGATAGCCTGCTAGCACAGGTTCTTTGATCTGCTTCTCTAAAGGAAAGGCAACTTTAAGGGGGTCAACAATCTTACTTTAGTCAAACATATATAAATCATTCACTAGTTCAGGGAAAATGTCAGCACCCTGAACGTGGAGAAAGTACAAGCAGAGAAATTAGCACAGAGATTCAACAGACAAGGCTCCAACTGTCTGAACGAAGTAATACAACCACCTACATATGCCACCAGCTGGGGGAACATCAACATCAACAACAAGTATTCAGGGGGGCTCTTAATATACATCTACTCAGAGTCCCACCTAGAGACTCAAAAGGTTCCCTCTCATGAGCAGGCCCCGAAAGCAAAATCTCACCTAAGAATATATATCTTTATATACATCTTTGGCCAATAGGCTCAGAGCCAGAAGGTATCACAATCCTTTTGACTCAGTGCCTAATTTGCTTAGTACAAAAGGTGTGAAAGCCTTCATCCAAGCAAGCCTCCTCCTAAACAAGCTTCCCCTCAGCAAGCTTCCCCTTAGGTAAGTTCATCCCTCAATAGACTCTATGTGACTCAGGATGTATCACAGCTGTGACTGAACACAAGTGGTCACATAGTCCTATTAATGGATGAGGAAGATCTTCCTATTCTATTAACATTACAAACATAATTAATGCAACTAGGATAAGAAAGTAATTGATCAAATGGAGTGAAAAGTTTTGGCATCAAATACCTCTGATGACAATCTGATATCCAAGATATGTCAGGAACTAACATATAATACCAAAAGTCATCCTCCAACTTATAAACTGACACAGAAATGAACAGTTCTCAAAGTAAGAACTGCAAACTATGAACAAGTACATAGAAGGATTGCACCAAATCATTAATAATAAAAGAGATGCAAATCAAAACAATTTTAAGCTTTCATCTCATTTCAAGGAAATTGGCAAAAAAATGGCAAAAAGATAGTTTTGGAAGGGCTATAAAAAAGAAAGGTATATTAATAATTAAATATGTCCAACCACTCTAAGACTAAAATATTAAGAAAGAGAGAAAAAGTCTACACCTTTTGACCTGGAGATTTCACAGCTAGGAATAAACTGCCAAAAAGTTAAATGCATAAATAAAGGCCCCGTACACACCAAAATGTTTAGAGTGTTGTGCCAGTAAGGCAAAATGGGCTTAGTTTAATGGGTGCCCTTGAGGAGTTTGGCTTTTGTTCATGGTGAAAGTACTTTCAGCTGTTAAACGCTAAGCCCCAGGCCCAAAGCCCTATCAGGTGTGAAACCCCTGTGGGCGTAGATTAAAGACTTAAAAGGGGCCAATTTGGGAACCAATGGGTCTCTGGACTCTGGTCTCTAGTATTTGACTTGAGAACGCCAGAGGCTTGGCTGCGAGGAGAGGCGACAAAACTATAGCCGGAAAAAATCCGAAGCAGAGCCGACCCCTGTGTGGACCCAGGAGTTTGAA
>CM053625.1:6999181-7013360 GCA_028646595.1 Phalanger gymnotis
TATGATTTATGCCATCTTATTTTTTTGTGGCCTCCTGGCTACTCTTGTGAGGCGGGCCTACTGGGCCTGGAGGCTTGTGTTCACAATACTGGAATGGGGAGGTTGGTTCGCTAATTTGTTGCTCTGGGCCCTGAATAAATTTTTTGATGCCTTCTGCTTGGAGAATTCTGTATACCCAACGATTTCGAACCATTCTGATCTTTATATGATCCTTTTTGAGATCATAAATTCGGCCTTCCTCCTACAAGTGTCATTTTTTTAATGGTAGTAAATAGTAGAAACAAAGCAGATGCCAACTGCTCCCGGAATAACTAAATGAGTCTTGGCATATGAATGTGAACAAGGAATATTACTCTGTTTTAAGAAATGATAAATATGAAGAATACAAAGGAGCATGGGAAGACCTATATGAACTAGTGCAAAGTGAAGTCAGCAACATAACAATATATCCAATGTAAACAAAATAACAACAAACTGAAACAGAAAACCTTTTGGTTATCATGATTGAGCTTGACCCTGAAAAAGAAATATGAGAATGTATCTCATTCCCTACTTTGCAGAGGTGAGGTAGTAGGGATTTGGAATACTACATAGACTGTTATAGTTGGCTAATGTTTTTGTTAGTTTTGCTGAATTGCTCCTCCTCCTCTCTCCACCATTTTTAAAATTCTTTTTATATGGGATGAATGAGTGAATGGCAGAGGGGGAGGGCATATTTGGAAATTTCTGTAAAAACAAAAGAGAACTATATATATGTATGTATGTATGTACGTATGCGTGTAAAGAATTATTGAAACATTTTTTGAGGTGGATTGGTTTGGTGAAAAAAGATTTTGTTTGACAGGGCTTTGGTTTATATGTAGCAAGTGCAAACGCACTAGAATTAACCACTGCAATCTGCCTAATGTCTTAGAAATAAGAGAGGGTTAATTTGTTAGGCCCTAGTAAATCTTTAAGGGGAATAGAGACCTATTCCAAATTCAAGAGACACAGTTTAATGGCAGGTGAAGCAGATTGCTGGGTGAGAAAATTAATAGGCCTTGGTGTAATTATTTAACATAGGAATGGAGGGAAAATCTAACAGATGCTGAGAGGACCCAGGTCAGCCCACAAATTCTCTCTGTGGCAGGTGGTACCCTGAGGACCAAAATGAAAGAAATTGTTAGGAAATATTGAATTTCACATGGCAAGGACAACAAATGATTTTCTATTAGTGAGCTAATAATATGGACAAGGGATTTAATGGTAGAAAGTTCAGAAGGGGATGTATAGGTCTGAGAAGATAAGTTATTCCACCCATGGAAAGTCAGAGGGAAAAATAGACTGGTATTACTCACCTAGGGGGCAGGAAAGGTAATTTCCTCCTACCCTGAAAAAGACTACTGTGAGCTATCCCTAGCAAGAGAGAGTTAGCTATGGAGGAGAACAAACCCTTGCAGCCCTGCTGACTGACCTGCTCAAACAGAATTTCACTACCATTGTACTCTGTGTTTGTACCCACCTTCTCAGGGATGGTTGGATGCATTTGTAGGAGAATGAAGCCCAGGTTTATGGCAAGGAATTTTTTTTTTACTACTGTTTTTATTATGTCATCTTGTTTTTTTTGTTGTCATTTTAAGCCAATTGTATATGCTATCAGACTATTAAAGAGCTTGCCAGGTGCTTTTCAGGGCTGTTCACCCACTTTTGGTGTCTACCTTTCACCCAACTTTCACCTGTGGCTCCAAGAAGCTGTAGCATGTGCAGCAGCCATACATCTTGGCAAATGGGCTAAACCACGTTGAAGGTAACCAATAGGCTTCAAACCCATTAATGAGTTAGGGGGATGTCTGTCTCGAGCTCGTGAAGACTTTTTGTGGAATGGTTAGAAGAGAACAATTTGTTCCGATGTTGCAGCTGAAGCAGGCATTGTCGAGCACTTAGAGCTTGGTCAGACATCAAAGATGCCAAGGGTGTCAACTGCATCCCAGGCCATCGCCAGTCATCCTGACTTTTTTCCTGCCACTGGACTTTGATGACTCTGGAAGAGATAGGGAGGCTGACAACTTTGTGCAATTCTGCCTCACTTAAATCCAATTCATGTGCAAGTCAAGACATTGCCCCATGATGTCATTTGTCCCATTTAATATAAAGGATGAGCTACAAAAGAACCCCAAGTGAGCAGAGCTCGCAAACTCTATTAATTGGAGTCTATACCCATAGACTATATCCCAGATACATAGAATAGTATCTGCACTATGAGACCTTGCTCTGCTAGTGCCCAGGCCAACTAAGAGACTAGCTTCGATGAGCTACATAAAAAAAAAAAACATATTCTTCTCATCATGATAATGGAATTGATAAGTTGGGACTAATCACTATCCTGATACTGCTCTTTTAAAATTTTCTATTCGGGAACCTATTGCCCAGATTTAAAAAATGCTTTGTAGTTAAGTAAAAGCACTAGGATTCAAACTTGCCTTCTGTAGGCATACTGAATGCATCTTTGATACTCTGACAGTAGCGGACAGGATAATGGTGATGATTCCCAAATGATTTTAGTATCCTCTATTATGTGTCTGTTTTTGAAAGCTTTTCATCCATACAGGTTGAAGATTATGTATCTTTGGTATAGTGATATCTATTAACAGTTTAGTCCTTAAGTTTTTATGGATCAAGGTTTGGAATGGATGATTGAGTGTAAAAGTTCTTTTGACAATGGTCCAATTCCAATAGAATTTATTGGTTAAGTTTTCAGTTTAGATGACATAACGTATGTAAAGCATTTCGTAAGCCTTAAGGTGCTTTATTAGCATTGCTATCGTTTGTTATTTTGAAGCTTCTATATTTGTTTTTGTATGGGGATTGATTTTTTTGCATCTCTATCCAGGAAAAAGAAAAAGAATCTGATATATAATTCTAGCTTCCTAGTCATGTCTTGCTAAATATTTGGTAGATGCTAAATTTTTGCAATCTATATTGATGTGTCTTTGCATTTATGCCCAACCTCCTTAAATCTCTCTCTTCTGTAATTTCCGATGATGATGATGACCTGGTCCTGAATTATCATCAAAAATCCTTTGATGTTCATGAACAAAGCTATGTTCCTCCACCATTTGTTTCATGCCTCTTTAGCACCATATTATTGGTTGCTAATCATGTGGATGCTAAAATCATGTAGATTTTGGTCAAGCAGAGCCTATTGATGCTCCCCTCAGATATTAGTCATTCCATGAGAACAAACAAACCACTTTTGGTTGCATTCAAAAACTCCAGTGATATGTCTGTGTTGTTAGATTTTGCCATTCTTTAGTGAAGAGATGCCTCTGTGTTTCACATTCATTTCTGTAGAATTTTTTACTGTCTCTCATGTATACTGACAATATCCATAAATTCTGTATCTCCTTTTTGGCGAGAAATTATTAATATTTCTGCCTTGGTGATGGGCCCTGTGATTCATTAATATTGCACAGGCTTTCATTAGGATACATTCCAAGTCTGTTATGGTCATTTTACAACTCTAGAAGTATACATTGAGATGAGTATTGCGTAGGTGTTAATTGCTTTAAACATGTTCTTCCCATTCAGCTTTGATTTCATGATGTCAGTAGGTCTCAACAACTTTTTCCACAGCTTCCTCCTTGAAAGCATTACAGTGTACTTAAAATAACTTGACTGGAGGCCATAGAATTGTAAGCATTGGGTTTATCCTTTAGTTTCATCTGATCTCTAGATTTTAGCTCAAAACCTTCAGCCTCTGCCTTTCCTTAGATAAATTTACATTTATCGAGTCCAAATGACAATCTGATGCCACTAGAGAAAGATGCCACCAGATGAAGGAAATTTTTAATGCATTTTTTCAGTGGAGCCATATAGCTTGATGCTATATTACATTAAGTAATTAATCAGATGTTTTAGCTCAACTCCCTCATTTTCTTTGGGAGAGAGAGTGTATTTAAGACTAGTCGAAACCGTAGTGGATATAAACTATATCCCTGAAAAAGTGTCAAAGTTTATGTCAATTATTCTTGACATTATTTTTTGGTTAAAAAAAAGTAGAGAGAAGCTTTTCATAAAGACATCAAATATTCCAGTGTACTTGAGTCTATTTTATATATTTGTAAAACTTGCCACGCTGTAAGTATCTAACTACATCATAGGTTTTGCAATAATCAGTAAAGATAATGTAAATGCTGTGGTTTTGCTGTTGTTGTTTTGGTGGGGGGAGAGGTTCAATACTCATGAAACTGACAAGTAGTTTTTCTTTTATTTTGCCCCTCAGTCAATATATTATTTTTTATTGTAAGTGTTCATAGTTTTTCTTGTAAGTGATAAATGTTGAGAATGCATTGTCTAAAGTATATCAAGAAATAATCAGCCCATTTTGGGGGTAGGCACTGATGCATCTTTCGGTAATAGGCATATGATGCCTTCTATTAACAAAGAATTCATGTGCCACTGTAAAATATTTGAGCTAAAATTTATATCTATTAACTAGTCCCATTACTTTCCAGTTTCATGTTCTCTTTCTAAGGTGAAGGAGCACTTCAATGGATCTGTCCTTTTCTTGGTTTTTTGTTTTGTTTTGTTTTGGTTAGCTTTCCTGCTCAAGAGAAAAAGGAAAAAGAAGGTAGATAACAAGGTACTGCACGAAGTGTGCATCAAACACACACAAATCCACCAAGCAATCAGGAAGCTTCCTGGCTGGATGACAATGGGTTTAGGGATTATAGAATATGGCAATGAACTTGATATGAAACACTCAGGTAGATCAGTAGAATTAGCAAGGGAGACTGTGATTCCTTTCTAGAGACATAAAGGAGCTGTAATGCTTCCTGGCTAGAGTTAATCACAAAGACAAAGTTATGCCTAGGTAAAATTAAATAATGAGGAGAAGGGGAGCAAGGGAAAGGAACTAGTATTTATTAAGCATCTACTATGTGCCAGGCTTTGTGCTTAGTGCATTACAAAAAGAAGCTAGAAAGTTTGGATGCCATCAAATTTGAGATTAGGTGGTTTTCTTTTATAGAAACTTCTTGTGATTATTACAAGGAAAAGAGTAATAAAATTAATATTTGAGCTTAGAAAAAATGATAAGCTGCTAGAGCTTTTAAAGCAAATTAATGGCATGGTCTGGCCTGTCTTTAAAAAATATCATTTGGGAAGCTGAGTGGAGAATGGAGGGATAGGTTGGAAGCAAGCAGACCACTCAGGAGGCTACAGCAGTCCAGGTGAGTGATGACAGGGTTCATTCATAGGTTGGTAGCTATATTAGCATAAAAACAGGGACAGATGTGGGAAATGTTAGAAATTGGATTGAGAAGATATAGAAATTGATTAGATATTGGGGGAGTAGCATGACAGAGAAAAGAGTAAGAATATTGGGAAAATGGTAGAATAGATCAGGCATTACAGAAGAAGGCAATGAAAAAAACTGCTTCCTCCAGTGAAGGTAAAAGTTTTCACCAATAAAATCACAAATGGAAGTGCAAAGAGTCTGAAAATGTAAGAAAAAAATCATTTATCAATATATAGGTACTTATTAAGTGTCTCCCATGTACCAGGAACTGGGCTAGATGTTGGGATTAGGCAGATAAATTATCCCTTCTCTAAAATAGCTGGGATTCTAGAGAGGGAGACAACATGCACATACCATTTAGAATATAAATATACAAAGTTTATACGAACTAAAAATATGATAATTTGTGATAGGAGAGACAAAAGCAGAAAGAGGAAAATCAATGAAATTCTGATATATTAAGTGGCAAATTAGCTGAGTCTTAAAAGAAGATGGATTATGAGGGGAAGAAGCAAAGAGAGATTACATTCCCAACATCAGGAATGCAAAGGTGCAGAGGTGGGAGGCATGGTGTCATACGTGAGTAACAACAAGGAAGCCAGTTTGACTAGATTAAAAAGCATTTGAAAGATAATAATTCATAATATAATAAAACTATACAGATGGGTATAGAGCCAGGTTATGATTAGAGAGAAGGGAAAATGGAGAGACTAGAGACAAGGTCTTATTCCAGTTCAAATCTAGTGATTTATGTCTTCTTTATTTCAGTATTAGTAATGAGTATTAATGCTAAATAAATAGAAAACATACATACATGCATAAATAAGTCCATGCAAGATGACTACAGAAATCTACCCAGAAAATAATTTAACAGGAACAAGTTATATTTATGGTAAGGGTCAGATCTAAGGATAGTTCAATACAAAGAAAACAATTAAACAATTAACAACTAATGTATAAAAAAGTTTTAAAACATGAAGGTAGATAACAAGGTATATAAAACTTTTTTTTGCTAAAATATGGCAAATATTTATATTAAAAACCATAAAAATGTAGGTGTGGAAGAATAAAAATATTATCAAAATATGCATTTTAAATCAATAGCTAGCAACTCTTTACAAAAATAAGAGGAAATATATAATTGACAAAATTCATTATCCATTCTTAGACTATACCAGTATAATAAAAATGACAATGCCAAAATTGATTTACAGATTTAATGATAATGCAATCAAATTAATGAAAGAATACTGGACCTGTGAATGTATTGGTATAGGAAACTCCCTTTCTCAGTGCAAATTGGCACATTCTCTATACCTTTGTTTGTATTTTTCTCTTTTTATATATCCAACATTTAGTACAGTGCTTGACACATAGTAGGCACTTAGTAATAACTGTTTATTGATTGACTATAGTCTTCAAAATTCGCCTAGAAAGCTAAGACATTATATGAGTTGACCAGATTCACAGAGGCAGTAAGCACCAGAGACAGACTTTGAACTCATACTTTCCTGTCTGTTAATCTGGTTACGTGTTCATTATGCCATGTGTCCTCTCCATCTTAAAAATTAGACACAATTATAACAAATTATTTAGAAAAACAAAATGTCAAGAAGAAATAATGAGAAAAAGTGTAAATGAAGGGGCATAGAATTATCAGAATTCAAATTATATATTAAATCAATACTTAATCCTATTTGGTACTATTCAATGATAAAAATAGAACATAAGCCATTATAACATATTTGATAAGCAAAACACAGGAGCCCAATGATTGATAAATTGAAAATCGTAAGTTACTGGGAGGATTATCTTTTAATCAAAATTGAAAAAAAATTGCAGAAATTAGGTTTAGAACAGTATCTTATAGAATATACAATAATAAGTTCAATATGGATACATGATTTAAATATGAAAAGTCACACCATTAAAAGCAAAAAAAAGGTACCTTTCATAGTTACAGGATGACCTGAGGGGAGAATTTTTAATCAAACAAGGGATTGAGAAAAAAAAGACAAAGTGAAAATTATAATAAATAATATATGTGAAAGAATAAAACCATTGAATAGATAATTAGAAGAGAACTGGTAGAAAGGGAAATATTTGTATCATGCATCATTGATAAAAATCATATTCAAAGTATATAGCAAGTTAACTCAAATATATTATACCAAGGGTCATTCCCCAATAGATAAGTGGTCAATGGATCTGAACTGCTTTCAAAGACTTTCAGACTATAAATGAAAACATAAAACCATGCTTGCAATCGCTAATCTAAAAATAAAAGAAAATGAAAACTCTGAGGTTTCACATAGGAAAGAGGTGAGATAGTACTCAGAAAAAAATGCATAAGTAATACACACACACACACACACACACACACACACACACACACACACACACACATCTGTTCATCAGATATATTTGCTATCAGATGTTTTTGGCTAAAACAAACAAAAGTGTATTAAGAGCCCTCAGTATTAGAGTTGTACACACAGTTAAAATAGATACAGTCACAAAATACTGTGTCATTTATTGAAATGGTTTCTGGGCTGACAGACTGGTTACTTATCCTTGTTTTATTTGAAGAGACAACTAGCTCTAGTAAAACTGTCAAGTTCTGTATTAACCTCTCTTGTTTCCACTCAGGTGCCAGAGGTGACCCATAAATTTCAGAATCACATATTTTATTTTTTCTCATAAGGATGCTGGACTAAAAGCCAGACCTCAGTTCAAATCCTGGTTGGTCATTAAGTGCTATGACCTTAATCATACAATTATTTTCTTCTTTCTGTGCTGAAGTAAAGTGAGCTGATTCAGGAAAACAATTTATACTAGAACAAAAAGGAACAGCTCTGAAAGACTTGTGAATTCTGATTAATGCAATGATCAACCATGATTCCAGAGGACTGATGAAAAATGATGCCCAGCTCATGACAGAGAAATAATAAGCAAATGTGCACAATGAGACAGACATCTGTGGATGTGGGCAATATGGGAATTTATTTTGCTTGACTATGCTCATATGATACAAAACTTCTGTATTTTTTTTCTTTCTTTTCAATGGAAGGGGGTAGGTAGGAGGGATAAAAATTATACATTTAATAATCAGAAGAAATAAACATTTATTTCTAAAAATCCTACAAAATAAGGGGTAGGGAAAACATGACTAATAGACAGACTATACAAGGGAAAAATGAGAGAGGTTGACTAGATGACCTCTAAGGTTATCTGTTATAATACTCTTTGTTCTTTATTCTTAAACTCAACATGTCCAAAACTCAATCATCTTCTTCTAAAAACCTGTGCATCCTTTCTACCTCTATATTCCTGTTGATGGCACCATAAATCTCACATAAATCCAGGATCAATACATGTCACATGTAACTTTTCCCTGTTCCTTCCTATCAATTTCTAAGTCTTCTAGATCCAATCCTCTCTTACCAACTCATAGCTTCCTTTCAAGCATGACAATATAGGTCTCTATGATCACTCTTCTGAACTACCATATTTTTCTCTCTCTTTCTCCAATCCTTTCGTCAAATACAGTGTTTTGCATTTTCAGACTTTGAAGAGAATCTGAATGGCAAAATGTTAAGAAATACTGTGAGATATATTAGAGAGAAGGTAGGTAGTCAAAACTTTTGGTTTGGAGTAACAGAATCTAGGTTCAAAATCCAGCTGTAACACTTACTACCTTTGGGGAAGTTATTGAGCCTCTCTCGTTGCTTTTCTTCTCTGGGAAATGAGAAGAGTGGAATAGATCATCTCTAATCAATTCTAGATATAAATGCTCTGATTCTGTGAATTTATGTAGGGTCTTGACATTCAAACTGAACAGTTTAAAAACAGATGTTAAAAATCAGCAGAGGAGGGAAATGACCCTAGTGTGACCAGATTTTAAACTAAATTACAAAGCAGTAATCATCAAAACAATCTGTTACCGGCTAAGAAATAAAGTGATGGATCAGTGGGATTAGGTACACAAAACATAGGAGGAAATTACTGCAGTAATCTAGTGTTTGATAAATCTAAAGACATGAGCTTTGGGGTAAGAACTCACTACATGACAAAAATTACTGGAAAACTGGAAAGCAGTCTGGCAGAAACTAGGCATAGGCCATCATATCACACTGTATACCAAGACAGGCACAAAATGGGTACAAATTTTAGATAAAGAAGGTAATATTTTAAGCAAATTAGGAGGACATGAAAAAAATTACCTGTCAGATCTATAGATAAGTGATGAGTTTACAAACAAGAGATAGAAAAAATCACAGGAAATAAAATGGATAATTCTGATTACTTGATTTTTTTTAATTGCACAGACAAACCAATGTGGCCAAAATTAGAAGGAAATGAGAAACTAAAAAAAAATTTATAGCAAAGTTTATCTGATAAGACCTCATCTCTCGAATACTTAGGGAACTGAGCCAAATTTACAGATCATTAAAAAAAAAACATTTCCCAATTGATATATGGTCAAAGGTTATAAACAGGCAATTTTCAGAAAAAAAAAAATCAAAGCTATTTATAGTCACATAAAATGCTTCAAATCACCATTGATTATAGAAATGAAAATTAAAGCAACTCTGAGGTATCACCTTACATCTATTAGATTGGCTAACATGACAGAAAAGGAAAATGACAAATTCTGGAGGTGACATGGAAAAAAACATAGGGATACTAATGCACCATTGGTGGAGTTGTGAATTGGTCCAGTCATTCTGCAGAACAATTTGAAACTATAGCCAAAGGACTAGAAAACTGTGCATTCCCTTTGACTCAACAATAACACCAATAAATCTTGTATCCCAAAGAGATCAAAGAAAGAGGAAAAGGACATCTTTATACAAAAATATTTATAGCAGCATTTTTTTGTGGTGGCAAAGAATTAGAAATTGCAGGAGATACCCAATCAAATGGGGAAATAACTGAACAAGTCATGGTATATTATTATGATGGAATGCTATTTTGAGAAGGATGGCTTTACAAAAACCTGAGAAGACATGTATGAACAAATACCAAGTGACACAAGTAAAACCATGAGGAAATTGTACATAGTAACAGCAATATTGTAATAATAATCAACTGTGAAAGACATAGCTACTCTGATCAATACAATGACCTAAGACAATTTCAAAAGACTCAAGGTGAAAAATGCTATCTGAGTGCAGTTCAAAGCATGCTTTTTTTTTTCCTTTATTTTTCTTGTGTTTTCATTTTCAACATGGCTAACATGGAAATATGTTTTGCATGATTTCACATGTATAATAGGTATTGTATTGCTTGTCTTCTAAATGGCTAGTGGAGGGGCAGAAGGGAGAGAGAATTTAGAACTCAAATATTTCTTTAATTGAGGGTTTAAAATGAATGAATCATGTTTAAAATAGGTGGAGGTCCCCCACCCATGGAAATAACATGGCGAAACTGATGTTTTGTCAATAATAGCAAAAGTGGAAGAAGAGCGGTACCAGTCAGAAAATGGCATCCCTACACCTCCATGTTTATGACAAGGAGACAAACCTTATCATAGGCTGATTTTGAAAGCTGTTTGAGCCAAATGGTCTTGTGTTCATTTTTAGGACATCTACGTGGCTTTGAATCCTTTAAGTGAAGGAGTCAATCAATCTTTCTGAAAATGACAGCTTTTTCGAATATCCAAATTTTTATCTGTATAGTGCTAAGAATGCTAATTGAACAGGAAGAAGGTAAATGCTTCAGCTAGGATGTGGATGCTAATGGAACATGTTGACTATTCTGGGACGGAGAACTGGGTTCTGGCTCTGACTTTGCTACTAACTAGTTTTCACTTTCTTTTTCTTCTCCTTTCTTTGTCTCTGGTTCCTCTTCTATAAATTTAAGGAGTTGAAAAAAATAATCTCTGAGGTTTCCATGTAGTTCTGTGGTTCTGAGATCCTTTTCCAGATCAGACATTCTGTGTTCTATGATTCTAACATACAACCTAGATATCACATTGTATGATTCTAAAGTGCTACAGTTTATCCAAAATATTGATTTAACTTCTAAGACATATCACTCAGCAAAAATAATCCTATGTTCTTTGTCATATTGCAGAGGGAAGATGTCTCTTTCACTCTGTGGAATGAGTTCTCAACCTGGAGTAAGTCTCATAAATTCTTATATAAATTCATATATGCATATATTTTTGTATGTATTAATACACATCTCTATGTATGCATATGTATATATCTATACATGTATACATGTATAGTACGCAATATACAAGCATTTAGATCATAAGCATATCTAAATATATGTGTGCATGTGTATTTATACAGTATGTGTACACATATACATCTGTATATGTATATACATATATACCTATATGCTTTAATAACTGTATTTCAATATGCTTTATTTTCTTTGTAATATTATATATTTTATTTTATTCATGTAAGAGGTAGGTAGGCTTAACCTGACCGCCAAAAAAAACTGTAAAAAAAAACCTTAAGAATTTGGAATAAAATAACATGTTTCCACTAAACCAGGTACACGCATGTACACGTAGCAAGGGCCATCCCATGGAGCATGTTCAGAGTTGCCCTTCTTAGTTCTTTTTAACCATATGGGAGTTTTGGGGTTTGCCTCTAGCCACAAATGACTCAGGTCTAAAGGGCTTGCCATTTCAGATGACAGTGTCCCCTTATTTATAGATTGAGAAGAAACCAGGAGAGCTAATAACTTGGCAGAAGTTTAAAAGACAGCAATCATACCATCATTTCCGTTCCTTTCCAGCTGTAAATCATGCCAGGGCTGTTGTTAGCCATTTTTGCCTCTAGAGTCAATAAAGGGAGTCTTTTTATTTGTTTCAAAGTACCAGTCTGTTAACCCTGAGTCACACATCACTGGTAGCAGGCCCCAAAGCTCTGGTGTGGTCAAATGGAATGAGGGAAGAGCAACTTTGAGCCCTCATTACCTATTCATGAACTGTCATCTGTAAGTAACCACTTTTTTTGGAGGGGGGAAGGCAGGGCAATTGGGGTTAAGTGACTTGCCCAAGGTCACAGTGAGTACCACTTTATGCCACTTTGTGAGAATCTTGGGTACCACAGTTTCACCAACATACTAATAAAATATTTACTTTCTCTAAAGGAACCAAGCTCTTTTGTTTCAAATCTCCAAATGTGACCACACTGGATTTAAAGACATAAAGGAATCTAATAGAAAGGAAAGAAACAAGTATTTATTAAACGCCAACTATATGCCAGGCCCTATATTAAGCACTTAATGAATAGCATGTCTTTTAATCTGCATAACAACTCTGGAAGGTAGGACCTATCATCATCCCCATTTTAGAATTTAAGAAATTGAGGCAGGTGCAGTTTAAGTGACTTGCACATACTCACACAACTAGGAACCATCTAGGGCCAGATTTGAGCTCGGGTCTTTTTAGCTCTAGAACGAGTGCTTTACCTACGGCATCCCCAGATTCCTTGTGATAAGATCTGCATTCACATGTAAGACCTGACCCTTCTTAGCTCCACCTTTCTGAGTCTCATTTTCCTACTCTGGAAAACTCAGTATTGTGACATTTGCACTACTATTTATTTGGCACTCATTGTTAGGAAAGCACATTTGAAAACAATCAATCTTTGGAGAAATGTGTCCTCGCTATTATTGTCTTTTACATTGGACTTTGCCTAATGGGAACCCAATTTCATTCAGAAACAAATCATATGATCAAAATATGTATAGCTAAAAACTTACAGAGCATTTAGTTGAACCTCTTTATTTTATAGATAAATACATTTTTAGAGATATAAGGCAATTAGGTCGTAATCAGAGAGCAACTGAAGCTGATTGAAACCTAGGTACACAGATTTTCATTTCATTTGTTGTTTAGTCATTTTTTGGTGTGTGTGAATCTTCGTGACCCCATTTTGGACTTTCCTGTTAGGGATTGTGGTTTTCCATTTCCTTTTCCAGCTCATTTTATAGATGAGGAAGCTGAGGCAAAACCTGAGGCAAAGTTACTTGTCCAGGATCACATGGCTAGTAAGTGTCTGAGGACAGATCTGAACTCAGGTCTTCCTGACTGCAGGCCTGGCACTCTATCCACTGAACCACCTAGCTACCCACTCTTTCCATTACCCTATGTTACCAGCTTTCTTCTTGGAGCCTCAGTTTTCTCATCAGTAAAATGGGAGAATGCTGCTGGTACCACTTAACTCACAGAGCTATTATGAAGAAAGATTTTTGTATGTTTAAATAAATGATTACCAGAGTTAAGCATTGCCAAAATTAGCAATAGAATAGACTCCAGGTAGACTTCTTGAGAAATTGAAAGAAGTAGCTAAATTCTATGTTTATGTGTATGTTTGGGGGTATATACATGTAGATAAAAATTAATCAATTCAGCGTAACTGCATTCCACTCAGGTTTCTCTATTTAAGATATGTGGTATGCCAAGAGAGAGAAGTACAAAAAGAGAAATACAGATTGTTTTTGAAACTAGAACATGAATATGGTTGTAATTTTAATGTTTCTTGATGGGAAAAAGGTCATCTTTGGAGAGGTTGGGTTTTGCTTAAGGTCATTTCACGTTGAGATATCTGCTTGCTTTTGACATTTCATCTAGGTTAAGCACAACTATTCTGACACATGAAATGGGTTCTTTACAAATCCAGTGGCTAGTTCTATCAACTTCTGTTATTTTTACACAAAAAGGAATATGCACTGATTACAAACAAGGCTGCATACTCTCTTGGTAGCCTGGGATATGGTTTGAAGACACAGATTTTCTTCCTTTCATTCTTTCTTTTTCTTTCCTTCACTTTTTTCTTTTTTCTTCCTTTTCTTTCTTTCCCTTCCTTCCTTTTCTTTCTTCTTTTTCTGTCTTTCTCTTTTGTCTTTATTTCCTCCTTTTTTCCTTTCTTT
>CM053625.1:7013460-7095470 GCA_028646595.1 Phalanger gymnotis
CAAGAATATACTGGTTCACTAGATTGAATAAATGAATGACTGTGTTTAAAAGAAAATAGCAAACCATAGATGTCTAATAAGAGCCAACATTTCTATAGCATCATAAAGTTTACCAAACACTTTCTTCATTAAAAACCCTATGACACTGGCAGCACACATCTTATTATCCCAATTTTACAGATGAGCACATTTGGTCAGAGATATGCACTTACTAAACAGCTGAGTTAAGAATCAACCTCCTCTTTCCAGTCATGAACTAAAGTCTTCTTTCCACACACTCTAAACTGGTTTACATTTTCTCACAAGGCTTCATTTTTAAAAGGTGCAATGTTTCTTTCCTTCAAAAGGGTGATACAAGCAGTTTTCCTCTAAAGAAGCTAATCATTCCTCTGATTTTTATTTTTAATAATAATGGCATTTACCTAGGCTTTAAAATTTAAAATGTTATTATCTCATTTGATCTTTACAACAATCCTAGGAGGTACATGCTATTATTAATGCCTATTTTACAGATGAGGACATTGAGTCAAGGAAAGGTTAAGTGACTTGCCTGGAGTCAAACAGCTAGTAAATGTCTGAGGCTGGATTTGACTCAGGTCTTCCCAACTCCAAAACTGGCACCCTTATCACTGTCCTTCTAGCTGACCCATGATGATGATGATGATGATGATGATTCAAATAATACTAATGATCAATCAAAATCGAGCTCATTATCCATATCCTAGGGAAAGAGGAGTTGAAATGCCATGCAAGGTCATATGTAATATGAATTCTGCATGCCCAGAGACTGCTATGGTAGCTGAAGAGACCTGTAAGGAACTGTGAGATGCTGACCAATGGGACTCTGATAATACTACTGATTTTGTTAGCATCTGTACCAAGTGAGATCAAGCCACTCCTTCCTCTGGATATAAGAAAGAGATAAAGTGGCATAAAGTTGCAACCTGACCCTATTCAGAGCCATCATAATGATTGTTAAAGGAATGAGTGGGTACACTTTTGTGTTCTGGTACCCTACGATGGCCAGTTAGACTGGAATAAATATGAAATGCCAATATCCCATCTGCTAGCAATGCTCTGGCACCAAATGGTGCCACAATACCATGTGCATGTATGAAATGGGCTGACAATATTAATGCTTTTATGCAGCAATACTGCAGCAGAACAAAAATGGGAGAAAAAAAATAATTTCCCAGCTGGAGGCAAGGACTACAGCCTGCTTGGAGTCAATACTGTTCTCACCTCCAAGATCCATGGCAATATGTTGTGGATCAATGGAGAGCAATCAAAAGAAATAACTTCATTCCATTCATAAGGGCAGAAACAGCAGATTTCCTTAAATTTAAAGAAGGAATAGCTAAGTCACCTGAAAGCCTAGAAGATCTATGCTCAGCACAAATTTCAGAAGCGTGACCGAATAATGCAAAGAATGCTGAAAATAATGCTAATATCTGAAGTAATTTGAAGATGAATTTACTTAAAATTAAATTTCAAAAAGTCCCTTTAAAGTTTCTTGCTATAAATCAACTAATAATGATGATGCTGATGGTTATGATAATGGTGGTGATTGTGGTTATATTAATGATGATGGTTATGATGACAATGATAATGATGATGATAATTAATGTTGAATAATTATAATTAAAAATAATAACTCACATTTATTTACAAATAGTATCTTTCTTGATCTTCACAATAACCAAGGGAGATAGGTGTTAGTATTATCCTTATTTTACAATTGAGGAAACTGAGGCAAAGAGGTTAAGAAACTCACCTAAGTTCACAAAGCTCAGTAGTAAATTTCCTAGGCTGGCTTTCATCTCAGGTCTTCCTGACTTCAAGTCCAACATTCCTTCAACTATACAACTTGCTAAAACAGTACTGCATAATGGCTGGTTAACAACTGTAACTATCATGAATAAATAATATTTAATTGAAACCATAAAATGCATTTTTGGAACCTCACAAAACAGTCTATGCTGTAACTATTGCTATGAAGACAACCAGAAAAAAGAGATGATACTTAAGAACACCCTTTAGGACAAAAATCAAATACTACCATTGCAGAAAGACATTGAAAGATATGCAGTAGCAAATTTTAAACACCATGTAATCCAATTAAAAGCAGTTAGGTGGCACAGTGGATTGAATGTTCAATATAGAAGCAGGAAGATCTGAGTTCATATCCTACCTCAGCCTCTTACTAGCTACATGACCTTTGCAAGTCATTTAACCTCTGCCCAGTTTTCTTGCCTGTAAAATGAAGATAATACTAGCATCTACCTCCCAGAGTTGTTGTGAGAATCAAATGACACATTTCTAAAGCCCTTCGCAAAGCTTCAAGCACAATTATTATTATTAAATACAATAAAAACAAAAGTATGTAATGCAATCTGGAAAAAAACAAGTATATTAGCAAGTTTTGCTGTGATACAAGGAGTCAGAGTGAAAGGAAAGATATTAAATAATGCAATGTCAATCAAGAATTATACTACCAAAGCTAAAAAAAAAAAATACAGCGGAGAAATTCTCTAAAGATAAAAGGTGTGATCTGGTCTGGTCAACTATATGTTCACAATAATAGTAAGACATTGAAAGTACAAACTAGGTTAAATGAAAAAGAGAACTTTAATAACATGAATATAATGAATGGCAGAAGGTAAGTGATTAAACTCCAACTTTTTTCAAAACCTGGGAAATCTGTATCCCAACAAGATCCATAATTATTCATTCAAGACTTTTATGGAGGTATATAAATTGCTACTAAATGACTATCACCTTTCTCTCTGATGTAAGCTTGATCCTATCTTATCAGAAAGCATTATATATTTATTTTTGAAAAACTTAAATACCAATAATCCCTCCAATTTAGGCCAATTATGTTTTTTAGGTACTTTATATGAAGCAATCATAGCTGCATCACTTGAAAATTCCATGAACTTAAAAGAAAGCAATTTATTTTCTGAGATACAAAAAGGGATATAAAGAACACTGAAGTATTGACTCAGTCATTATTGAATAAACCAGTAGAAAGCACTAGAACTTGTATACCACCTTTGTTGATGACCATGAAACTTTTGCCTCAGTTCTGCACTCATGGTTTGGTCACTTATTACAAATATTTTTTAAAAGACCCAATCTCAACAAGAACATTAGAGTATTTTATATCTATATGGAAAACTATTCTCAATTTAAAACCTGTCATGAACCCAATAATCTCAAGAACAAAAATTGAGTATCTTCCAGGGATAGTTAAAACCTGCTGTGGTTTTGCCAGCATTAAATCTATTAATATTACTCTTAAATTGAACTGAATATCACTGCCCTGATTGGTGACTGCCTACTTCTACTGGACCACTATTTCAGGAAATCCCAACCATGCTTTATGACATTCTCTTCTCTCCAGTCTGCTCCTTGATAGCTTTGATAGCTTCCTTGCTACACACACCAGTGATCATGCATCAAAGGTTTCAGCCTTTTTATATTTTTAAAAATAAATTATTTATATAAAACATTCATTTTTTTTTAAATTTGAGTTTTGAATTCTTTCCTTTTTTTCTCACACTTCCCCCACCTACTGAGAAAGCAAGCAATGTGATACCAATTTTCCATGTCAAGTCATGGAAAAAATATTTCTGTATTTGCCCCGCTGCCAAAAGAAAAGCAACAAAAATTTTAAAAAAGTGAAAAATTATACTTCAATCTGAACTCAGAGTTCATCAGTTCTTTCTTTCAAATAACATTTTTTTCATCAGGAGTTCTTTGGAATTGTCTTGGATCATTGTATTGATCAGAGTAACTAAGCCTTTCATAGTTGACCGTTGTTATAAATATTGCTGTACAATTATTTCCTGGTTATGCTCATTTCACTTTGAATCAGTTCATATAAGTCTTCCCAGGTTTTTTCTGAAACAGTTCCCATCATCATTTCTTATAATACAATAGTATTACATCACAACCATACACCACAACTTGTTCAGCCATTGACAAATTTATGGGCATCTCTTCCATTTCCAATTCTATGCAACCACAAAAAAGAGCAGCTATAAATGTTTTTTGTACAATGACATCCTTTTCTTTTTCCTTTGATTTCTTCAGGATGTTGAGTCAAAAGATATGTCCAGTTTTATAACCCCTTGGTCAGCCCTTTCATCTTAAAGACAGTATAGTGGTAAGATCAATAAATTTAAAGTCAGAGTGCCTGGGTTCGAATCTTACTTCTGATGCTTACTAGCAGGTTATTTATGTTCTCTGGATCTCATTTTGCTCACCTATAAAATGAAGGGGTTGAACTCCAAGGGTTCCCATGTCCCTTTCTGCTCTAAAACTGTTATTATCTGATGATTTCTGGAATTTTGTCACTTTAACCCCAATGTCCTGATTAATGATTTATTCTTTCCCTAATAGCTTAGGAAAGTCGCAGCCACAATATACTTTACTTTTTACCTTCTGGCTATCTCCTCAACAGTGGAATGATCCATATATTATTTCATCCCCCTGACCCCATTCCCTCAATTTTGGTAACACAATCAAATCAACTCGACCACTGTTCCTAGAGAGAATATCTCAATATACTTCCTGGTAGCCTTATTTTGCATCCCTGGGATTTTTCCACCAAAGTTTCCCTTCCTGGCCACCCCTCCCACTCCTATATGCTCCTTCCAGGAAGACACAGTCTTTTTATATTTGTATTTGAATCCTTGACACAGTATTTAACACCTAGTAAATACTTAGAGAGTGCTTTTAAAAATGCATCTATTGAAAGCAGAAATCAGTCAGCAAGCATTTATTAAACTCTTACTATGCTCTAGATGCAAAAAGAAGCAAAATCATGGTCCTTGCCCTCAAGGAGCTCACATTATAATGGAGGAAACAATATAACTGTACATACAGGACACATAGAGTGTGAATAGAAAGAAATCAAAGAAGAAAGGCATTAACACTAGAATGGAGTAGACAGAGCTTGGTGGGGGAAGGTTCCTGCAGAAGTTTTTTTTTTTTTCTTTTTTATTGGGATTTTTTTTGTTCTTTTTTTTCAATTGGGATTTTATTTTATTTTTGTTTTTTTTTAAATTTTATTATATATTTTATTTTTTTAATAAGTTTGTTTATTTTTAGTTTTCAACATTCACTTCCGTAAGTTTTAAATTTTCTCCCCTTCCTTCCCCTCCCCCACCCCAAGATAGCATACAATCTGATATAGGCTCTACATATACATTTTTATTAAACACATTTTCACACTAGTCATGTTGTATAGAAGAATTAGAATGAATGAGAGAAACCATGAGAAAGAAAAGCATAAAAGAAAACAAAACAAAAAATGAAAATAGTCTACTTTGTCCTGCATTCAGACTCCATATTTCTTTTTCTGAATGTGGATCGTATTTTCCATCATGAGTCTTTTGGAATTGTTTTAGGTCCCTGAATTGCTGAGACGAGTTAAGTTTTTCAGTCAGTCATCACACATTGGCTGTTACTGTGTACAATGTTCTCCTGGTTCTGCTCACTTCACTCAGCATCAGTTCATATAAGCCTTTCCAGATTTTTCTGAAGTCTGCCTGTTCATCATTTCTCATAGCACAATAGTATTCCATTACATTCATATACCACAAAGTGTTCAGCCATTCCCCAAATGATGGGCATCCCCTCAATTTCCAGTTCTTGGCCACCACAAAAAGAGCTAGGTCCTTTTCTCATTTTTATGACCTCTTTGAGATATAGTCCTAGAAGTGATATGGCTGGGTCAAAGGCTATGCATATTTTTACAGCCCTTTGGGTGTATTTTCAAATTGTTCTTCAAAATGGTTGGATCAGTTGACGACTCCATCAACAATGAATTAGTGTTCCAATTTTCCCACATCTTCTCCAATATTTATCATTTTCTGTTTTTGTCATGTTAACCAATCTGATGGGTGTGATGTGGTACCTTAGAGTTGTTTTGATTTGCAATTCTCTAATCAATAGTGATTTAGAGCATTTTTTCATATGACTATAGATAGCTTTAATTTCTTCCTCTGAAAACTACCTGTTCATATCCTTTGACCGTTTATCAATTGGGAAATGACTTGGATTCTTGTAAATTTGACTCGGTTCTCTATGTATTTTAGAAATGAGGCCTTTGTCACAGACACTAGTTGTAAAAATTCTTTCCCAGTTTTCTGCTTCCCTCCTAATCTTGGTTGTATTGGCTTTGTGCAAAAACTTTTCAATTTAATGTACTCAGAATTAACCATTTTGCATTTTGGAATGTTCTCTGTCTCTTGTTTGGTCATAAATTCCTCCATTCTCCATAAATCTGACAGATAAACTATTCCTTGCTCCTCTAATTTGTTTATAGTATCAGCCTTTATATCTAAATTGTGTTCCCATTTGGACTTTATTTTGGTATATGATAGAAAGTGGGATTTTAGCTGCATCTTGAAGGAAACCTGGTGATTGTGGTGAGGAGGGAGAGCATGCCAAGAATGGGGGGACAGTTAATAAAAAGGCATAGAGTTGGGAAATGGAGCTTATTGTACTAGTACTCGTAGTTAGGTAAATATAGATGACCATAGATTATATGGAGGGTAGTAAAGTGTAAGAAGACGGGGAAGGTTGGAAGAAGGACTAAGATATCTCATTGATCATTAGATGTACATAGATGACATCAAGTTAGGCTGCATTTAATAGGATGATAAATGGCTACTTAATCTCATTAAAACTTTTCTGTCATTATATCCAAATACCACTTGGGCTCAATAAGTATAAAATTCTTAAGGTATGCAAAAAAATAATAGAGATTGAAAGGTAAGGTGAAATAGTCTCTCACCGTGACTCCTGAGGTCAAATTGAACCAATGCATGAAGGCAAAAAAAACACTTTGGTCTTTCAAGAAATTGAGGCTGAGTATATAAAGAGATTGACTAGCATCCTTAAATGGAAACTAAATCAGAAATACACATTTAGAGCAATTAAAATCATTACAATACAAGCGTTAAAATGTTGCTCTGCTCTCAAGCATACTGAAATTTGATGTTGTTCTGATTTATATCTTGCCACAGGACCCAGATGGCTCTGGAGGAGAAAGTGAGACTGGAGACTTTTCACAGCTCTCCCTCTCTTAAATCTAGTTCACTTGCACGTCATGGCATCACGTCTCTAATGTCACGGTCCTCTTCAAGAACAAAAGACAAGTAATAACAATAAGTGCTCCTTCTCCTATAAGCCCTCTAAATGGATTTTCTTACTTTGTACTGTAAGTGAAATGACTAAGAAATGCCTCACTTACATCTGGACAAAATGTAGGTCAAGACCTCCAAATTCTCATTTAAATAATAACCGTTCACATTTATATATCACTTTACGTTTTATAAAGGCCAAATCCCTGAAGTTCTTAAGAGTCTATAAAGCATCAAATATGAGGAGAAGTAGTAATCATAATAGTTGTTACATGATTCACAGATTGCAAACAACTTTTATACAAGTTTCTCATGTAAGCCTCACAACAACTTTGTGAGTACGGCAGGACAGGAATTATCATCATTCCCAGTGTATCCATGGGTAAACCAGAATTCTGAGAAGGAAGTAAATTTAAGGGCAAACGGATAGTGGTGGAGCAGGAATCCAGACTTCCATCTTCTGACTCCTCTTTTGAAATGGCTGTGGGTTTCCAGGTAAGCCAATTTCTTATGTATTTTGTACTAGTGTTCTTCACAAGTCATACAGAAGAATGGGTTTTATAGCTGGAAATGGCTCTTGAAATCATTTCGTTATCTAGGAACATCTTGTTTCTCACCTGACTATACTACTCTGAGACTTTCCTGACTTCTCCACTGTGGTCTCACCTCCAGTACCTCTGCCCTCCCATTCTACTTACCCTCCTCATTATTAGCTTCCTTTTGTGTGTTTTCTTCCCCCGTTAGATTATAAGCTTCTTGAGGGCAGCAGACTGCCTTTCTTTTCCTAATTTGTATCTTCAGCATTTAACACAGAGCCTGACGTATAGTAGGCATTTAATAAATGTTTATTGACCAACTGAGTGACTAGTTTCAAACCTGTCATTTCAACAGCAAAAGAAACTGAAGCCTAGAGAGGTGAAGGAGTTTACCCAAGGTCTACAAGTAGTAAGAAGAAAAAATGAGATTCCATCATTCCTCCTTCCTTCATCAAAAAAATCCCTGGAATAATTGAAGGGCTTTCTTAGCCTCGCTTTCAGATTCCTGGTTTTATTTATATTCTGGTAAGCACATTTATTTAATAAATCTTGATTTTGTTTTGGGTCTCTGGAAACAAACAAAAAAAACCCCAAAGCAACGACCTACCATTCCTTCACTGCCATATACATAGGTATCCACTTGGCTTTTTTCCCTTACCCATCTTCCTCTTGGTTGCATCCTTTGGTAGCAGCTCTCTGTAAGGCAGTATGGCAGAGAGAGCACTGGAATTGGAATTAGAAAACTGGGGTTCTGGTTCTAACACTTGTAAACTGCTGAGCAGAGGCCTTTAGTGACTTAATCTCTCCAGGTCTGTTTACTCAGCAGTAAACTGAACGTAGATATTGGACTAGATGGCATCCTATGCTTCTCCCTCTGACATTCTATGTTTTGTATCCTAAAGCTATTTCCAGTTCTATTATTCTAAAGGTCCTTCCAACTCTCATAGTCTGTAAGAAATCAGGAATGAATCTTTAGAAATCATTTTCTATTATGCAACAACAGAAAAAGTTTAATAATATTATCAATGAAAGGTAACATAGACTATTTTGACCCCATCACCTTTTCTCCTTTTTCCCCTCCCCACCACTGCCCTAGTCCTGCCAATAATTGAGTAGACTATATACATCAATGTTTCTCACAATAATGATTGTGTGGTCCAATATATCAGGGGGAAGTGAAGATGTGTGGCAGCTATCCAGACCATGGAGGTATACAGGTGCTGGCCCCTTGGATGGGAGCCATATGTCCCTGAGGCTCTAAAGAGGTTAATATCCAGGTGTAACTGCTTCAGTGTCAAAACATGTTCTATATTGCTTCCAGACTCTGGCCTCCTATCTATGCCTGTCATATTGTCAACCTGAAGATCATAATTAGATTTTTATAGTATATAAAGGAACAGAGGAATTCAAATTTTGTTTGTGGAAAATAAAAATACCATTCACTAACGCATTTATACCAATTCAGAGCAAAATGTTAGTGTGATTTCCTTACATTTCTTCCCTTGACATTCTATCAAGATATTATTCTTTGAAGACAGGACTTATTATTCCAAACTCACAGGCAGGATATCTATGTGTTTCTCCCTTTTCCCCCTAACCATTCTTAGTGGCATATTTGGTCAGGGAATAATCCTTAACCACTCCCTCCCCAATGGGTATCTTTCTCTGTCAGATGGGGCGATGATCAAAATAAAGCAAATCTAGATGAATGTTATTTATTAATTAGAATAGCATGCTAAAGTTAGGGAAAGGAATATTTAGGCATTCTGTAACAAAACAAAATTAACCTCCTAATGATTAGAGCCATTTAAAAAAATGGAATGAACTTCCTCAGGAATGAAGTTTTCCCTCTCAAGTAAAGGACTCATGTAGAGGTTGCATCTTGACCTTTTAGATATATCCTAGAGGGAATTCCTGGTTGAGTATAGGCTACACTAGAGGTTCTATTTCCTAAATACTGATTCTGTAAGTCTGTGAGACTAAAACTTTCTATGTTAACTCTGGATCATCCGTATTGCTTAGAAACAGCATTATGTGACATGAGACACTAAATTTGCCATCAGAAGACCTGGGTTCAAATCTCAGCTCTTTCTTACCTGTGTGGTCTCAGGCAAGTCATTTGATTCTGTGAGCCTCAATTTCATCGTCTGTAAAACTAGGATGGGGACCTAGGTGATATCTAAGGTCCTCCAAGCAGGAAGATTTTATGATTCCTATGCCTAACATCTAACAAGGCAGATTTCCCCCTTGTGGATTTTGTCATTCCTGGCAAAAACGGAAAAAGAAGACAGACGCCCATTCTCAGCTGGTTTTCTAAAGAGGGGAGCTGGAAGGAGACTTTCATATTTAAAGTAAGAGAAAGCTAAACATTCCAACTAAGAGAATTAATTATTTGCTTTCTTCGTATATACTTCTACTGCAGGGAAGAGAGGAAGAGGAAGGTACTGATTGCTTATTACTTATCCATTGTTCATAAAGGCAGATGCTTTCAAATCACTATCAGGTGGCTGTGTACAACGAGATCTGCAGCTTGGGCTATTTTTGGAGAAAGTTAGATAGGTGGCAAGAGCTACATGATGCAAGACCCCTTCCACAGATACCATAGGTTTCCATGAAATATAGGATGGCATAAATCAAACATTTAAGGGCATGCGGGTTTTGCATATGATTTCAACTAAACAGCATTTTCCTTGGCTATCAAAATCCAGTCTCTTTTAGGGAGAAAAAACACAGCAAAACATACACATACACACACATGACTATCTATCTATTATACTTCTTAGGTCAATCACCTCTTCTTCATTAATGTATTCCAGTCGTTGCTCCTACTAATGTATATATATTTTTATCTCTCTCTTTCATTACTGCTATGAGAGAAAGCCATAACAAACCACCTCTGGCACCTCATCTTCAATCAAAAGAGGGATGACTGTATTCTCCAGAGTGTCTTGCTTCACATTATTAACATTCCATCCCTGCCTATCTTCACCTCGCTATCCCTTATTTCTTGTTTATGTGAAGGAATCTTTCTCCCCTTTCCATTCTCTTTCTTCAGGGGAAGAAGAAAATAAAATCACGTTGCTGATTTATTATTATTATTTTTTTTTCTCTCTGAGATCATGGGAAAAAAGTATTCTCTTTTTAGCATCGAGGTGCAGGAGGCAAGGTGATTAAAATACACCTGAAAAGATGGAACAAATGTACACATCACCTGAATTATTCTTAGCTATTTCCCCACCTCCCACTGATCCCCATTTCTACTGTCACCCCACTGTTTGTTACTATTTGGGGACTGAAGGAGTACAAGTTCTGAGAACAAAAAAAAAGCTTTTATCTGTTAACTATAATAAGTGTAGAAGGCACAGCCACATTTCCTCCTTTAGACTCTGGAACATGGTTACATCTTATCTCATAGTTATTGTCGCTTATTATCATTACTGAATAATCACCATTTTTCCTTTTAGATATATGATGCTATGTTTCAGTTGATGTAATAAGCAGAGAACTAGGAAGTGAGCACATATACCAGGTTTCTTGTAAAAAAAAACAAAAAAAGCTTTTGATTTTTCAGAAAGTTAAACAGTTAAAACCACAAGTACCTGATGGTCCTCCTGATGATGAATTCTCACTTTGATGTTCTCTTAAGTCCCTTCCAACTCTAACATTCTATGAATTTGTGGTCTCTAAGGTCTTTCCAGCTTTAACATCATACAGTTCTATGACTATAAAGCCACTGCCATCTCTAACGTCATATGCGTAATCTTATCAATCTTTACTCTTATGACTCTTTTCAGAGTCCTCTAAAGCTGTTTGGGCATCATGATATTTGGATCGAATTCAATGAAATATACCATTTATCCTGTTTTCAACTGGCTATCTCCAAAGACCACAGTTGATCTTCCAATGGTGTGCCAAGGGTACTTCCTAATCGTCCTTGGGGAATTTTTTTCCACATTTGGGCATCAGTTTAGACCCAGTGAGCATTCAATTAGAACTAATTTATTGAAACAGAAAGTATTGGATTTGAATAATCCCCTGGCAGCTCCATGGAATGGCTCACTCCCTTGGCCAATGGGATGCTTAATGGCTATAAGAAGATAGGATTGGTCAGAGCCAGGAGACCCCAGAAGAGACAGACTATCTTGATAAAAGGAAACAAAGCAGAATCCTAAAGATCTGAAAGAGAACAACTACCAACAGACATGCTTTCTATCATGGCTTATGTAGGAGAATGAGCACAGGACTTGAATGAGTCAGAACTTGGTTCTAGTCCTGCCTCCACCACTAATTACTATGTAATCTTGTGCATATTCTCTCATTACCCTGGGCCTTCATTTCCTCTTCTGTTAAATGATATACAAATAGCTGCAATCTAAAGTTCCTTTCATGTCATAACTTCTGTTATGTCCACAGATTACATCAAGTCAACAAGCATTTATTGAGTACTTACTAAGTGTCAGTAACTCTATTAAGAGCTGAGGTTACAAAAATAAACAAACATCCTTGCTCTCAAGAAGGAAACAATTGAATAGGAGAGACAACATACAAATGACTTTATACAAACAAGACAAATACAGGATAAATTGAAAGTAATCACAGAGGGAAAGCACTAGCATTGTTCGAAATAGTGTCCAGGACAAGGGAAGTGATTGTATTGCTATCATGCTAAGTTTGGGGAGAACAATTTTTAGAAGGCTTTTTGTAAGCCAAAAAGTATCTAAATGATGTTGACCATGGCTGGTGAGGATCTGTTGAAGGAACTAGGATTGGAGTAAGAGTAAGAGGAGACTTAGGGGAGGCATGATAGCTTTCTTCACATATTTGCAGAACCATCCTGTGTGGGAGAAAATAAATTTCTTCTTCTTGGACCCAGAGGACAGAACCAGGAACATTGCGGTGGTGGTTGCAAAGAGGGCAATTTAGACTTGGAAGAAGAAAGAAAATGTATAACAATTAGAGTTATTCAAAAGTCAAATGGGCTGCATCTGGAGATAATTGATTCCTCTCCCCTTCTTTGGTCACCTCAGCTCCTGGGACACCTCCCTTTTATTGGAGGGTAAAAGGTTCCTCCTAGACTCTCCATTTAAGGAGGGTGCCCAAGCCAGCCACCTCTTCCTTTCATGTGAAGCTGCACTTCTCTGGATTTCTCCATTATTTCTTTCTCCACCTTACCCCATCCTTTGAGGTTCCTTTTATGTGTTTTCTTCCCCTATTAGAATGTAAGCACCTTGAGGATGAGAATTGTCTTTTTTCTGTCTTTATTGGTACTCTTACCATTTAGAACAGTGCCTAGTATGTAACCCTTATCAAATCCTTTTTGACTGAAACTGAATGGAAGAAAAAAAAGAGAAAAATGAATTGTAGACACTCATTCCAAAGCACTGGAATCAAAGTTAACATTGTCCTTTTTTCCTGCTAATATTGAGGTTTTCAATTAGAGTGCGGATCTCAGCCGACATTTAGAAGGTCTTCCATCTGAGGCTAAGAGGCTGAGTTACTATTCAGAGCATCTTTTGAGGAGGCTGCGAGCTAGCTCTCACTAGCTCTTGGGTTAGGAGAGAAGAATTTAAGATAATTCATAGCTCCATCATGAGCTCACTCTTCATCTCTCTTCTAAATGTTATCCACTGTCTTCTCTTCGGTTTCATTCTCCATCATCTTCTCTTTTGTTTCAGCTTCTGAAGAAGGGGTAGGCTTTCTCTTTGTTAAGGTCATCCCCAATACATTTCATATTGATTCCACCTCTGCCAGAGAATTACCCCTTTAATCACCCTCCCTCTATCCCCACTCTTCAAATCTCTCTTTACATACTTGCTCAAAACACTTAAATCTGTCTATTCCACTACTCTACTCAAGAATATTTAATGCCTATCACCTCTAAGTTTAAATATAAACTCCAAAGTCATTCACCATCTGGCTCCAGCTCAACATTGCTAACTTCACATCCTATGAGAAGTTTTTCCTCATCCCCCTATTTGTTGTTGTCTCTCTTTCCTCAGCTTATGTCATATTTAGTCATCTATTAGCATATTAAACCCATTCATAGAAAATAAGTACTTTGGGAGCAGAGAACTTTATTAGTTTCATAATTCGACCCCCTGCGCCAAGCCCAGTGTCTTGCATATGATAGAAGAGTTCAATCTTTGTTTAATCCTGCTGCAATAAATGAAGGAGCTGGACCAGGTGATGTTAAAGATCCCTTCCTAAGCTAATAATAACATCAAAAGTAACAATAATACAGAGCTGCTAGGTGGCACAATGAGTAGAGCACTGGCTTTGGAGTCAGAAGCTCCTGAGTTCAAATCTGGCCTCAGACACTTGACACATGTACTAGCTGTGTGACCTTGGGCAAGTCACTTAACCCCAATTGCCCAGCAAAAAAAAAAGAGTAACGATAATGCAATTCTATAATACTTTGAAGTTTATGAAAATATATTTATCACAATAAGTCTTGACACAATTATCATCTCTATTTTACAGCTGAAGATAAGGTTAAGAGAGAATAATATACTACTACTAATAATAGTGTCAATTCATGCACATTTAAAACTTTAAGATTTTCAAAGTGCTTTCTTCACAACAACCATGTCGGTAACTTGAAAAAAATATTCTTATTCTTATTTGACAGATGAGAAAACTGAGGCTCAGAGAGGTTGAATGATTTACCCAATTACTTAAAGCTAGGTTCAAAAGAAAATTTTCAAAAGAGATTGTGACATGGTGGGCAAAGTGCTGACCTTTGAATTAGGAGTCCTGCATTTAAATATGACCTCAGTTACCCATGTGTAACCATAAATAAAAATATAAGAGTCTGTTTTTCTGTTATTGCTTTGTTTCTGCAAAATATAGATAATAATACTTACCCTGTCTAATCCCAGCCTTGTTAGGAAAGTTTTATAAACACAAAGTGTGATTTACTCTTCTAAATTCAATCTCCATGCTCTTTTTACTGTACCATGCTGATATTAGCTGGCACAACCAGGTTATCCTTGATGTGACACCTCAATTGCTGGTGACATTTCTACATAATATTTTGTAAAACCATTTGCCTGAATGGCTTCATTTGACTCTAAACAACAGCCCTATGAGTAGATAGGGTTGGTGTTATTATCCACTTTCTTAGTTAAATTCCTCCCAAAAGTTAGCTGCATTTGATGTCTCTATTTCTCAACTCATTCTATTCTATATCACTTGCAATCTGGCTTCTGATCTCATCATTCAATTGAAGCTTCTCTGTCCAAAGTTACCTGCTAAAGATCCCTTAATTACTCCCACTAATGGCTTTTTTCCTTAATCTTCATCTTTTCTAGCATTTCTGCAATATTTAATACTGTGGCTTTGAATACTTTCCCCTTCTTGATGGTCTCCTGAGTTTTCATGATACAATTGTCTTTTTCTTCTGCACTTATCTTTTTGACTATTCCTTCTCTGTCTCCTTTGTCGAATCTTCATCTATGTCATGCCCATTGACTGTGCATATATCCCAAGGCTCTGTCCTGGAGAGAAGACTAATTTTTTTTGCAATATTCTCTCACTTGGTAATTTTATTAGTTTCTATGAATTCAATTATTATCTCTATGCAGATGATTCTCGTGTCTATATTTCCAGCCCTACACTTTTTTACTAAGATCCAGTCTCTCATCACAAACTGCCTTGTGAACATTTCAAATTATATGCCTCATAAGCATCTCAAATATAGCATGTCCCAAATAAAACTTTACCACCCCGACCCACTTCTCTTCAAAACTTTTATATTTCTGATGAGTGAAACATCATTCTTCTTGTTATTCAGTACATGTACATTATAGTATAAATTTTCAATTTTTCATTCTCCCTCACTCCCACATATATAATCAGTTATGAAATTTTGTTTCTAGATCTATAACATGTCTCATATATGCCCCCTTCACTGTACTCAGATAGCCATCATCCCATTTCACGGCCTCATTATCACTTCCCTGGACTACTGCAATAGTCTCATAATTGGCCTCCCTGCCTCAAGTCTCTCTCCACTTCAATCCTTCATTCATAGAGCCGCCAAAGTTATTTCCCTAAAGTTCAGTTCTGATCATGTCAAGAGTCAATATTTAAAAAAAAAAAACTTTGATACACCAGGATTTTTGGTTAAGCTTAAAAGGATAAAATTTTAAAAGGATAAATGTAAAAGCCATCAATGAAGTCCCTAAGAAAAAAATCTCCAGGGCCAGAGAGAATTACAAGTGAATTTTACCAAACATTTAAGAAAAAATTAATTCCAATACTATATAAACTTTTTGGAAAAATAGACAAGAAGGAGTCCTACTAAATTCCTTTTACTTCACAAATATGGTGCTGATGATACCTAAACCAGAAAGTGCCAAAACAGAGAAAGAAAATTGTAGACTAATTTCACTAATGAATATTGATACAAATTTAAAATATATGTATAGATAGATAGATTAGCAAAGAGATTACCTCAATTTATCACCAAGATAATACACAATGACCAAGTGGGATTTATACCAGGAATGCAGGGCTGGTTCAATATTAGGAAAACTATCAGTATAATTGACCACATCTAAAACAAAACCAACAGAAATCATCTGCTTATTTCAATAGATGCATAAAAAGCTTTTGACAAAATACAGCACCCATTCCTATTAAAAATACTTAAGAGCTGAAGAATAGTTTTCCTTAAAATTGGGTAAGCAGTATCTATCTAAAAACACCAGCAAGCATTATATGCAATGAGGATAAGCTAGAAGCCTTCCCAATAAGATCAGGAGTGAAACAAGAATGTCAATTATCACTAATATTATTCAATATTGTATTAGAAATGTTAGCTTTGGCAATCAGAGGAAAAAGAAAGAAATTAAAGGAATTAGAACAGGCAATGAGGAAACAAAATCATCATTCTTTGCAGGTGATAGGATGGTATACTTAGAGAAGCCTAGAGAATCAAACTAAAAAACTACTCAAAACAATTAACTTTAACAAAATTACAGGATATAAAATAAATCCACATAAATCATTAGCCCTTCTATATTTTACCAAAAAAGACCAGGATTAAGACATAGAAAGATTCCCTCTAAAATAACTATAGACAATATAAAATATTTGAGAGTCTACCTGCCAAGACAAACCCAGGAACTATAATATATGAACATAATTACAAAACACTTTTCACACAAATAAAGTCAGATCTAGACAATTGGAAAAATGTTGATTGCTCACGGGTAGGCTAATCTAATATAATAAAAATGGCAGTTCTACCTAAATTAATTCACTTATTCAGTGCCATACCTACAAAACTACTAAAAATTTATTTAATAGAGCTAGAAAGAATAATAAAATTGATCTGAAAGAACAAAAGGTTCAGAATACCAAGGGAATTAATGAAAAAAAATGCAAAGGATGGTGCCCTAGCTGTCCCAGACCTAAAATTATAAAGTGGCAATCAACAAAACTATTTGACACTGGCTAAGAAATAGAGTGGTGGATCAATGGAATAAGTTAGGTACACAAGACATAGTAGTAAAAGACTACAGCAGTCTACTGCTTGATAAACCCAAAGACTCCAGCTTCTGGAATAAGGACTCACTAACTGACAAAAACTGCTAGGAAAAATGGAAACTAATACGGCAGAAACTAGGCATAAACCCGTGTCTCAAGATTAGGTAGAAATGGGTACATGATTTAGACGTAAAGGGTGATACCATAAGCAAATTAGGAGAGCAAGGAATAGTTTACCTGTAAGATCTATGGAGAACAGAAGAATTTACGACCAAACGAGAGACAAAGAACATTATGAAATGCAAAATGAAAATTTTTCATTACATTAAATTAAAAAAGGTTTTGCATAAACAAAACCAATTCAACCAAGATTAGAAAGAAAACAGAAAGCTGGGAAACAATTTTTATAGTCAGTGTTTCTGATATATGGAGAATTGAGTCAAATTTATAAGAATATGTCATTCCCCAAATGATAAATGGTTAGAAAATATGAACAGACATTTTTCAGATGAAGGAATTAAAGCTATTCTATAATCATGTAAAAATGCTCTGAATAAGTATTGATTAGAGAAATGCAAATCAAAACAAGTCTGAGGTACTATCCCACACCTATCATATTGGCTGGTATGACAGAAAAAGAAAATAAATGTTGGAGAAGGTATGAGAAAATTGGAACACTAATGCATTGTTGGTAGAGTTAGAAACTGATCCAACCATTCAGGAGAGCAATTTGGAACTATGCCCAAAGGGCAATTAAACTGTTTATACCCATTGATCTAGTGATTTCACTACAAGATCTGTATTCCAAAGAGATCAAACCAAATGGAAAAAGACCCACATATACAAAAATGTTTATAGCAGCTCTTTTTGTGGTGGTGAAGAATTGGAAAGTGAGGGGATGCCCATCAATTGGAGAATGGCTGAATAAGTTGTAGTGTAGGAATGCAAAGGAATATTATTTTGCTATAAGAAATGATGAGTAGGAGGATTTCAGAAAAGCCTGGAAAGACTTAGATGAACTGATGCTGAATGACATGAGGAGAACCAGGAGACCTTTGTACACAGTAACAGAAAAATTGGGCAATGATCAATTATGATAGACTTAGCACTTCTCAGCAATACAATGATCCAAGACAATTCCAAAAACTTGTGATAGAAAATGCTATCCACATCCAGAGAAAATACCATACAGTCTGAAGGCAAATTAAAGCATACTTTTTTCACTTTTTTCATGTTGTTTTCCCCTTTTGTTCTTATTCTTTCACAACATGACTAATGTTGAAATACGTTTACGTGATTTTACATGTATAAACTATATCAGATTGCTTGTTTTCTTGAGGAGGCGGATAGGAAAGGAGAGAAGAAGAAAAATTTGGAACTCAAAATCTTACAAAAATGAATGTTACAAACTATCTTTACATGTGTTTGGAAAAAATAAAATACTATTAAGTGCAAAAAGATAAAACAAATAAAATTTAAAAATTAAAAATTAAATCCCTTCCAATTCTGAAGTTCTATGATACATTGACTACACATATGATCAAACATTTCCCTTTAATGGGTCCTTTTCACTTCACTGATAGCCTAAATTATTGAAATAAAAAAAAATAAAGTGCCCTAAACTCAGAACACTTCAGTCTGGGCTCTAACACTTTATACTCCATTTCTATGAGAAGGAACATGTATCATAGTGGGCAGGAATGGATGCAAAGTAGGGAAAAGCTAATTTCAGATGTTGTCACCTATACTTTTTATCTTTTTGTCCCTGACACACTCATTTAATGCCTTTAAGCCTCAATTTACCCATCTGTAAAGTTGCGGTAATAATACCTCTACTACTTAACTTGCAAGGGTTTTGGGAGTATCAAATGAGAAAATGTCTATGAAGAGTTTTACAAACTAAAATGCTATGTGCATGCCTATTTGTTATCTATCTATCTATCTATCTATTTTACTAGCTAGTTGGTTCTGGTCAAATCACTTCCCTCCAAGGGCCTCAGTTTTACCACATGCAGAATGACATGGGATGAGGCCAGAAACATGTGACAGTTCATTTCATCTCAAACATTCTTCGATCACTCTCTCGCCCTCCTTCATTTCCCACTTCCCTCATTGTCTATTTGTCATTCTCTCTCTTAAAGGATGAAATGATTATTTGATTGATGGGAAAACAGAGGGCATTTGGGAAGAAGAAACACCATTTATGAGGAGAGAAACTGCCTCATTAACAGAATAATTGAGCTGTTAGCTAATTTTAATTGTTATCTGTAGAGAAGAGGAAAAAATAAAGTTTTCTGCAATGAATATTCTTCCTCCAGATGATTAAAAGAACAACAAAAATGGTCTGCATCTTTGATGCATTAAATAATTATGTGTTTGACACCTTTTTAATATTATACAAGGAGTATGTATATTTAAAATTCTTGCAATTTACATGACACCATAAATGTGTCAGCTCTTCCTGATCAGAAATTTTCTGCCCCGCCCCCAACCTTATTAGTGGTAATTCCTGCTAATTGAAAATTATTACCTTTATCTTAGTTAAATATAGTTGTTGGTGTAATAACACTTCATATTTTGCCAAGATCAATATAATTAACTATCTTTGTAAATAATGAATAAAATTAATAAGACCATATTAGCTACATAAAGTTTCAAATGCATTTATTTTCACATCAGATTTATGCTTTATAGTACTTCTTTTTTTTCCATAACCAGTCAAACAGGTTAAAGTAAGCAGCTCTTATTCCTAAATCATCAAAATCTTAATACTTAAACAACATTAGGAAGATGACTGAACCTAGTTGACACAAACTGGCTGAACAACCCATTATGAAAGATGTAGCCGAGCAATAAATAGCACATCCTTCTTTAAATTAATTGCAATCAATCTTAATTGATTTTTAAAAGAGCAAAATCTTTCTTTACTTAATCAAACAAATGGCTTCACTGAAAACTGAGTGATTATTCAGAGTAGGATGATTTCAATGGAATTTTTGATATTACTAAGGCAATGAAATAAGTTTCTTTAGTTCATTCACTCAGTCAGAGAACCAATATTTTCTAAATAACTACCATAGGCAAGGGCTTGAAAGACATATAAAGACCAACAAGTATCATAGGTTAACAGGATTTAGGACTAGAAGGGACCTGAAATATTGTCTAGTTTAAGTACCGACTTTTAGTCAGTCAGTCCATGAGCATTTATTGATCACCTACTGTATACCAGGCATATATTATATAAAAATACACAAAAAGAGGCAGAAAACAGTCCTTACCTTCAAGGAGTTTGCAATCTCTTTTCCCAGATGAAACTCAAAGACATGGAGTAGTACACCCAAAGATGTCAGCTAGAAAGAACTTTAGGAGCCAGAACATAGGATGTCAGAAATGAAAGGTATCTAATATTTATAGAATCCTAAACTGCAGTTGAGAAGAACTGAGTTCTAGGACCAATTCTGCTACTAATTACAGTAGCTGTATGATCTCAGGTAAAAATCACTTTGCCTTCTTGGGACTCAGTTTCCTCAACTGTTAAAAGGATTTGATTAGATGTTTATCTTAAAATAAACATCCTTTATTATACTGAACAAAATAAAACAAAGAGATTTAGTATAGTTATGTTAAAACTGAGGATAGGACTCAGATCCAGAAACCTGTAGGATGATGTAAAAAGGAAATGGGACAGAGTTAATGAGACATTTTGACATTATATAAAGGCATTACTTTATGCTACTTCACTGCTGAAATACACACTAAGATTTTAAAATACACAGAATAATGTCCTACTAAACCCTTAGAAATCAAGAAACTTCTCTCTGGTGTCACTTAAGACTTCTGGTGACGACCCTGTGGGACAATGTCGTTTCAATGGCCACTAGCAACAATGAGTTCGGGAGAAGGGTCTTTTGTGAGAGTAAATGAAATGAGTAAACATAAAGGCATAACCTCAGCCTCCCAGAATATATTTCCCTTGTGTCAGGAAGGAGACAACATTAAAAAAAAGAATTTTCTGATTGTGAAATTGACACTCAGGTTATGTTCAAGCTTCTTTGCCACTGGCATGACTACAGCCCTCAGGAGGGATTGACTCATAGGGACAATTTTACTGATTGCTTCTTTTGCCTCCATCTTGATCACTGCTTATGATGTCCCTGTCCCTAATCCCTAAACAGGCCCTTACTGAGCCAAACTCAATGCACAAGGGGCATTCTGACTAATGTGGTTGATGGAAAGTAGCTACAAGAGAAGAACAGATTGGTTTGAAATAAGAGATGTCAGTCCCCCACTTGGAGCTACATGCTGTGATCTCTAAGGTGGTGATCAGTGTGTGGGAGGCAGTGAGGGGAACATCATGTTAGGGACAGGAGGAATGAATGGGACAGCTCCTGCTTGCTTATGATGGTAGCACGCTTTCACTTCTTTGCTTTCTCTTGAACTATCACAACTTTGGGGCAGCTTGATGATTCAGTGGATAGAGTGCTGGCCCTGGAGACAGGAAGACCTCAGTTCAAATCTGGTCTCAGACACTTTTTAACTATGTGACTTTGGGCAAATCACTCAATCTCTGTTTGCCTAGGAGGAATCTAGGTAACACAGTGAATAGAATGCCAAGCCTGGAGACAGGAAAACCTCAATTCAAACCCTGCCTCAGATACTTACTAGCTGTGTGACCCTGGGCAAGTCCTTTAACCTCTGTTTGCCTTAATCCACTGGAGAAGGGAATGGCAAGAATACCCTGTGAATGATACAGTCTATGAGCTCATAAAAAGTCAGACACCACAACATCCACTGCTCTGTGCGACGTATCTCCATCTAGGAGCTGCGTAGCCTTAATGAATTAGAGAGTCTTATCCAACGAATACACAATGGGGATGCCATTAGGCAGATTCGGTTCCACAATGGCTTCCTTAGACCCTCTAGACATTTGGCAACGTCACGAAGGCCCTTGTCATGAGCTGGCCTCAGTATATTTCCCTTTCTTGATGTGAGGGTTGATTTTTCTCATTTCAGAAGAGGAAAGCCTAGGTAGTGATGTTTTTGTTAGACTCTTAAAGGGGGGGGGGCATCTAATCCTCAGTGAGATCTGCATTGCAAAAGTCCTTACTGATATTTCTGTTGAAAGGGTGGTCAGTCTCCATTGGAGGTGATGGAATAATGTGAGAGCATCACCAGAATCAGCTGTGCCTTACCATACTTGGCATCTGCCTCTGCTTTGTTGAGGCCTGTCAGAAGCCCATAGTGCTACTCACTGAGGTGCCAAGTCCTCACTACAGGCAGCCCCATCTGGTAGATGTCATCTCACATTGTCCAAAAGGAATAAATTGTTCTCCTCTGGAATACAGTGAAACAGACATTGAATTTATTGCTAGTATCTCCCAAAGCTGAGCCAATGAGCTTGGTCTCCTAGTGCCACAGAACTCAGATTTGTCTCACCAGTCACTTATGCAGTTCTTCAGATTGCAGACACTCTCAATATGCAGGATCAGCATAATCCTGTAAGCAGCCATGGCAAGGCTCAAGATTGAATCTTGGGCTCTGTGTTTAGGTCTTGGAGACCAAGAGGAGGATTTGTTTTTTTGTTTATTCATCTTAAACATATTTTTACATTAGCCTTGTTGTAAAGGAGAATTAGAACCAATGGGAAGAACCACAAGAAAGAAGAAATAAAATAAATAAAAAAGAGATAGCAAATAGTATGGTTCAATCTCCATTCAGACTGTAGTTCTTTCTCTGGATGTGGATAGCATTTTCTATCATAAGCCTTTTGAAGTTGTCTTAGAACCTCATATTGCTGAGAAAAGCTAAGTCTATCAAAGTTAGTCATTGCACAATGTGGTTGTAATTGTGTATAATGTTCTCCTGGTTCTGCTCACTTCACTCACCATCAGTTCATCTAAGTCTCTCCAGGTTTTTGTAAAGTCAGCCTGCTCTTCATTTCTTATAGCACAATAGTATTCCATTACATTCATATACCATAACTTCTTCAGCCATTCCCCAATTGATAGGCACCCACTTCATTTCCAATTCCCTGCCACCACAACAAGAGCTGTGAAAAATACTTTTGTACATGTGGGTCTTTTCCCATTTTTATTATCTCTTTGGGATACAGCCCTAGAAGCAGTATTGCTGGATCAAAGAGTATGTATATTTTTATACCCTTAGGGCATAGTTCCAAATTGCTTTCCAGAATGGTTGGATCAGTTTACAACTCCACCAACAATGTATTAATATTCCAATTTTCCCACATCTTCTCCACCATTTATCATTTTCCTGTTTTGTCATGTTAGCCAGTCTGACAGGAGAGATGTGGTACCTCAGAGTTTTGATTTGCAGTGATTTAGAACATTTTTATATGAATATAGACAGCTTTAATTTCTTTATCTGAAAACTGCCTGTTCACATCCTTTGACTATCAATTGGGGAAAGGAGGGCTTGTTTTTGATCAGATGATTTTCCTTGTTCCATTCAGTACATATGAAGCAATTTCATTATCTAGACAGGTGGTTCTCAAAATGTGGATCAGGGACTCTGGTAGTCCCTGACACAGAGAGTTCATAAGATCAGGCCTACTTTTATGAAAATTCTAAGATACATAACTTCTAATATAGTGAACACCTATAGATATAACCCAAAAGAACAAAAGCTTGTAAGGTGTCCTCAATAATTTTAATTATATAAAGGAGTGCTGAGACCACAAAGTTTGGGAACCACTGATCTAGACCATTCTAATGTTGTAATAAGGAAATGGAGGCCTACGGAAGGGGTATGACTTACTCATGTTCAAGTAGGTCCTTCAGTGATAGAGCAGGGGTCCTAGTCCGGAGATCTTCTCATTGTTCCATGCTGCTTCTCATGAAAACTAACCTACCTGAAATACCTGAATTTGCTCTATTAGTGGTAACATGATAATCATAGTATTCTGTCATCTTTCCCCATTTCACCACCATTTCCTGATCCTTAATACTCTCTTGGAGCGCAGCACACATGTGTACACACACACACACACACACACACACACACACACACACTTTAGCTGTATTCATCACATAATAGCTTAATAAGGCACAGGGCATAGAAAAATTATTCTGTCTCTTGACCTTGCAGATAAATTTACCTCCTTCTTTATGTGTATGTTCTCTCTTGTCAATGAAAAATCCCTTAAATTCCAGTCTTCACTGGAATTCCAGTCACTCACTCAATCTCTCCCTCTTGTGAGCTGACCAATTCAAGCAATTTACGAAGTCTTATCTTCCGACCCATTGGGTACAGTTTGTGATTTCCTCATCCTTTCATTGGCAGTGTCCTCCTGAATGCTACTTCTTTAGCTATAATCATCTCCCCCAAAAAAGTTCGTAGTTTTGGGACCCACTGCTCCCTGGGCAATCAGCTGTGACTCAAAATTCTAGATGTCTCAATTCACAAGGTAGCTGCTGGAACTAAATACTTCTACTCTGGGGTTATTGTGAAACAGGGTAGAAACAGTCTTATTTGTTTGTATTTTGATTCCCAGCTTAATCAATGCTGTATTCATGTTGTATGCAATCTATTTTTTCTATCTATCTATCTATCTATCTATCTATCTGTCTGTCTGTCTGTCTGTCTGTCTGTCTGTCTGTCTGTCTATTTGTCTATCTATTTATCTATCATCTCTTTTGTGGCCTGGCTCAATAAAAGAAACACAAAGCCAAGGAAGCAATTAGGTAATTTAGGTCTCAGCTCAGATTCACCTAAATAAACCCATTTTCATGACCATTATCATATGCTCAGTGTGGGCCACCATGGCCAGTAGTGGAGTGGGAGGAAAAGAAATAATCTCCCTAGCCCTTTGCTGGAAGTTCAAGGGAAAGCTGAGCCTGGATTTATCCCAAATGATCTCTGACCCAACAAGAAAAGTTACAGCTTTCTACAATTTTGATGCCGTACCAAGGAGGTGACAGTCCCCATTCAGGACTTGATGCATCACATGTACCCTTTAGCAATGTCAGAAAGCATAGGCCCCTCTATCTGTCCCATGCGACAGGTTCCAACACACGTATTTCTGAGTTACATAAGAGTGGAAAGGAAGCAGATCTACCTCTACCTCTCTCTCCCAATATCTGGTTGAACTATCTGTCAGCATCAGGCTAGACAACAGCAATTTATTGGAAATGTTTGTTCTAACACCCTATTGGCTGGATTCATGCAGCCTGACAACTCATTTAGCTAGCGAAAGAGGATTCTGGAAGGCTGGAGTACACTGGGCATATTCTTGTTTTCTCTATCCCCTCTCAAGATTTAAGAAGGCTGTTTGAACCTATAGTGTGAACGCTGATGTTCTAGATCAACAGCAAACAATATAGTACCCTTCTACTGATGCTTTGTGTCAACCTCTGCACCAAGGGACTCGAAGGATAAAGGAGACAGGGAGGAAGTTCCAAGTTTTCCTAGGCAACTCCAAATGTGACCATGTAGTTATAACTCAATTTCAAAAGAAAGAAAGGAAGAAAATTAAAATTCTATCCTATCTAATGAAGTATTAGTTATGTTAATATACAGAAGAAGAATATAGGTAGAATCTGAAAAAAAACAAGTAGTAAGCAGTCCAGTATCACCAGAAAACAATATATGAAGGGGAATAAAGTAAAACAGGCAGGGATAGAGAGGTTTTGAGACACTGTGATGTTCCCTAATTGTAAAACAAAAGTTTTGTATTTTATCATATAGATACTAAGGGCCCACTCAATGTTTAGGAATTAAACTTTTGGCATTTAAAATTCCATTCAATTTCAAATTCAATTCCAATTTATCTCTCTCGTCTTATTTCCTGTAACTTCCCTTAATGTACTTTGTTTCAGCCAAATTGGCCTCCTAATACTTCCATGAAATCAACATGCCATTCATCATCTTCATCTTCATGCTTTTGCTTAAGGTATTTTCCCTATGTCAGGAACAGACTGCCTCCTCACCTCCATCTTTTAGAATCCTTAGTCTCCTTCAGGACTCACCTTAAGTACCATCTCAGATCCAAAGTGCCTACTGATCCCCCTCTTACTCCTCAATGTTTAGTACTCTTTGTCTCTGGATATTATTTTTCATTCATTTATCTGTTTACATGCCCTATCCCTCTGTAGAACGTAAGGTCCTTGAGAGCAAGGCATTTAAGTTTTTGGTTTTTTATCTCTAGTACCTTAAAAATAGTAGTTTATACTTAATGAGGGTTTGTTGATTTGTTAAATTGAATTGAGAGTCAGAGTTCTGTGTTAGGAAAATTAATTTAGCAACTGTGTGAAAAACAGATTGGAAAAGGGGAGGAAATGTCTACGATAGTCAGGAAGAGCGAGAATGAGCACTTACAAAATCATGGGAGAGAGGAAGGGACAGATAGCAAAGACACTGTGGGGACTGGATCCAGAGGATTTGGGACCTGAGAGGATGTGGTAAAGAAAACAAGAAGGGGAGAGAGATTGAGTTTGGGGCATGGTGTATTTAAGAACATAAAGCAAAACAAATAAGAAACATGGTATGTTTAAGAACATGGAGCAAAACGGGGCAGCTAGATGGCACAGTGAGTACAGCACTGGCCCTGGAATAAGAGGACCTGAATTCAAATCTGGCCTCCGACACTTGCTGTGTGACCTTGGGCAAGTTGCTTAACCCCAATTGCCCTGCCTTCCCCCTTCCAAAAAAACAAAAAGACCAAAAAAGAAGACTTAGGGACCATCTGGTCAGTCTTCCTTTTCACATGAAGAAATTTTAGGACATGGGGGAAAGAAGCTGGCCCAATTTGGAGCAAAGTCTTTAAGGTCAAAGCCAGGACTAAAAGCTAAGTCTTATTCTGAGTCCATAGTATTTATGAAAAGAAATCAACCATATAATCTGCATTTTGAGGGAGAGCAGCCCCTGAAACTTGTATGGAAATAACAGTGGTTAATGCAGTGTTAGATCACAGTTCTGCTAGTTAGTTTTCTATGCAAATAAAACAAAAATACTGTCTGTCAGTCAACCAATTACTTCAAGGTCTCCTACAGTATATGAAACCATGTCTATTTAACTGTGTATTTATAGCACTAACACAAATGGGCTTTTAAGTAGACTTTTAAACATTTTAATATGTTTTATTACTATCACTATCTTATATACCAGTTGCTTGTCCCCAACCCCAACAGAATTCTAGAAAACAATTAACCATGTGACATAGTGACTGTCTCAAACAGAGCAGACAAAATTTTATCCCAAGTAGAACCATATCTCTTTGCCATGAGGGAAGAGGTATGTTTCATTTCGGGTTCTCTGGAACTTTTACTGGTTTTTCAACCACTCAGAGTTAAGTTTTAGTAATAAATAATCATAAGATAGGTTAGTAAGTTTTAGTAATCTTTTAATTAGTATGATTATCACTTTTTATGTTGTTCTGTTGGTTCTGTTTATGTCATCCTACATCAGTTCACATGAATAAATTTCCACATGTTTCTTTGAATTTGTTATATTTATTACAAATTTGTTATATTTATTACTTCTTACTGAACAATAATATTTTCTTAAATTCTCATGCCATGGTGTTTTTTTTCCTTAAACATTCCTCAGTTGATGAGCACCCATTATATTTCCAGGTCTTTACTACCACAAAAAGTGTGATAATATGTGTAAAGTGCTTGGAACATTGCCTGGAATATGGTAAGTTTGTAAATGCTTGCTCCCTTTCCCTTCTCCTATTTCGGTACATATAGGGCTCATGTTTCTTTTTTTTGACATTTTTAGAATATATGTTAAGTAGTGGGATTGTTAAGTGAAATGTTATGGAGAGCTTAGTCAGTTTCATTGAATAACTGTAAATTGAAAGCAAGAAATTGCTTCTCGACCCCTCTAACTGTACAGTCAGAGGAACTTGACCTCTCACAGCCCTTCTAACATTGACTGCTCCCATCTTTGGTCATGTTTGAGAATTTGCATGATGTCACGTGAAAACTTGGTGGTGTTTTAATTTGCATTTCTCTTACTGTTAGTGATTAGAGCATGTTTTCACATGGTCATTTAGAGTTTTCAGTTCTTGTTTTGAAAATATCATATTTTTGGTCTTTACTCCTTTCTACCTACTTTTGGGAAATAGTTCTAGTGTTCTATCTTTGAGTCAATTCTGTAAATGCCTTGAACATTGAATATTAACAGGAACATACGATGCACATTTTCCCCCTTTCTCCTTTTGTCTTCCAATTCTATCTGCATTGATTATGTTTGTAGAAATGATTTTTAAATTTTATAGAATCAATATTCTCGATTTTATCACCTTCTCAAACCCTTGTTTGGCTAAAAACCCTTTCCAAGTAAGAGAAGTGAAATGTAGCTCTACTTTTCCTCTTTTTATTTATGATCTCTCTCTCTCACTCCATACGTATATATTACATATATACACACACACACGTGCATATGCATATGTATACATATACATATACATATATATGTTTAATTCTTTATTTTATCATTGCTATATAGAGTAGCTAGATGGTACATCAGATAGAACACTGGAGTTGCAGTCGGGAAAACCTGAATTCAAATCCAGATTCATGTACTTACTAGTTGAGTGGTCATGGGGAAACCATTTAACCTCTAGCTGCCTCATTTTCCCCATTTGGAAAATGGGTATAATAATACTACCTAACTCCCATGTGAGGCTAAAATATGATAATATTTGCAAAGCACTTTGAAATCCTTAAAACACAATATAAATACTAGCTATATTATTATTGCATATGGTTTAAGAAGCAGCTTTAAACTTAATTTTTGTCAAAATGTTTTCTAGTATTTTGAGTAGTTTTCAGCAAAACATAGACCTTTCTCTGGTAATTTCTATTATGAGTTTTTATCAAATGTTGGACAGCTGTTTTCGATGATATCAGTTTACTATTTATCTAATCTGTTCTGATGATGTACTTTTTTTCACCAGTACCAAAAATTGTTGATGACACCACTCTAAAATATAGTTGGAGGGGTAGTAATGCTCCATACTTTTCATTCATCACACCATTTTCTGGCTGTCTCCATGTCATGGGACTTCCAATGCCACCTGCAACTGAAGGTCTCACCTCTATGACTTAGAGCCCGATAGAAGAACATCTCACTTTTTCTTGCAAGGTCTCAATATACCTCACTACTTCTAGGCCATTCCATGCCATCTGCAGTAGCAGCAACACTCCCACCTTTTCCAAATCCCCACTGCCATTCCTGTAAAGGTCATTTCAACCAATTGCCCTATTATTCTAATCATCATTATTTCTGACTTTCCTTTCCAAAATACTCATCATTGACCCACTATAAGTATTCCCTTCCCCTATTAGAATGTTAGCTCCTTTGAGGCAGGTACTGCCTTGTTCACTTATATTTGTAAAAACCAGCACTTAGCACAGTGCATGGTACAAAGTAAATGCTTAATAAATGATTTTCTTTCATCTATCAATTTTCGTTTGAGGTTCTAAAGCTTTTGTTCCTCTAAAGTATGGAGTTATTAACCTTAGGATTGTGAATTTAAGATTTTTGGTAACTATTTGAATATAATTGGTTTCCTTTGTAATCTTATAAATGTTGCTTTTTATATATAAAAATATTAATCTGACAATGAGGTCCATAGTCTTTACCATGCTGCCATAGGAGAACATAACACACTCAAAGACAGATAAATAACTCGATCTAAATGAACCTATTATTGCTTCATCTGCTATTTTAAAAAAGTATCTCCATGGTAATTTGATTAGCATTACACTAAATCTATAAATTAATTTAGGTATTGATTTCATTATTAATTATATTGGTCCTGCCAATAGATAGAATTACCAATTCTATCTCCAACTGTCTTTTTTTATTTCTGTAAAGAGTGTTTTATACCTGTATTTATATAAATCTTATGTTAATTTGATAGACTAATTATGCCTTTTAATGGTATTTTGAGTGGAATTTTTCTTATTATCTTTTATTCCGGTATAGTTTTCTCATGTTATAGAAATGCTTTTGATACTCATAGATTTATTTTACATTCTGCTACCTAGCTAAAGCTGTTTCTTTGCTGGTACTTGGGTGTTTTCTATTATCTCATCTCTAAATATGGATAGCTTGCTAATATTATTCCCTTAATTTTGTTCTCTTTATTTCTTTAGCTACTATTTCTAGAACATTATCAGACAGTAAGTGTGATGGGGGGAATCCCTGTTTTATCTGTGATTGTGCTGTGAAATATTCTAGTCTTTTTCCATCACAAAAACCAAAATGCTAGCTCTTGGTTTTAAATATGTTTTTGATCATATAAAAATAGGAACTCACATGTCTGTGCTTTTTAGGTTTTTTTAATTTTTAACAAAAATGAGTACTCTTCTATCAATGCGTTTTCAACTTCTATTGAAATAAATGTGGGGTATTTTTGGTTAACTTTATTATTTATGGGATTAATTATGATAATTGTATCCTTAATATTGAACCATCCAATCATCCCTGGTGTAAATCCAACTTGGTGATAGTGTATTTTTTGGCTTTATTGTCCCCTATTTGAATATTTTATTTAAAATTTTGTATTAATATTCATTAGTGAGATTAGTCTATACTTATTTTCCTCTGCTTTGTCTTTCTCTCATTCAAGTACCAGGATCATATTTGTCTCATAAAAGGAATTTGGTAGAATGCCTTCTATCTCTGTTTTTTGAGAATAATTTTGTAGCATAGGTATTAATTACTCTTTAAATGTTTTATGGAATTCACTTGTAAATCCATCTGGCTCAGTGCCTGTTTGTCCCCCTTCCCCTACTTTAGCAATTCATTTGTTGCTTTCTTGATTTATTTTTCCAATATTAGGTTGCCTAAGAAATCTAATTTTGGTTTTGTAGCATTTAGTAGTTCACATTATCATAGATACTCACCAATGTCCATTGAGTTTTAGATTCTAGCAAATAATTGTAATAATACTAAATGTTCATTATTATTTCATTTCAATTTGATGTGAATGTTCTTTCATGTTGGAGTAGGGGGAGATTTATTTTTCTCTCTTTTTCATAATGAGCAAAAATAATGGTTTATTGATTTGTTGTCTTTAAAAAATGATCTTAATTTTGTCACAGTCTTTTGATTTCTTTATCTGTATAATCTCTTTGTTGTTTCTTCTTTCCTAATTTTCAACATTTCCTGCTTTTTCGAAAACTTGTTTTAGGTCTGCTTATTTCTTGTCTTTTAATTGCATGTTCATTTTCTTGATTTTTTTTTTGTTTTGAGTTTGTTCATATAAATTTTCAGACATAAATTTTCCCTGGAGCATTTATTTAGCTGCATCCTCAAAATTTTGGTATATTGTTTCATTGTTGTAATTATCTTTACAATAATTATTCTTGTTTCCATGATTTATTATTTGATCCACTTACTCAGGATGGCATTCTTTAAAATCTCCAGTTAGGTTTCTATCTACGTTTACAAAAGTTATAGTATGGCAGGATGTGTTTGACACCTGCATTTTAGCATTTGTTTGTGATTTTTTAACCTAGCACATGATCAGTTTTTGTAAAGGAACCATGGGATGCTAACAAATATGAATGATTTTAAGATTCCTACATAGACATAGAGTCAATCAAACTGAATTCATTCAAAATTTTATTCAGTTCTGTAATTTCCTTGTTTATCTTTATGTTGGATTTACCTAGCTCTTAAAAAAGGAATGTGAAGTCTTCTCTTGTTATGTTACTAAAAATATCTTTTTGCGGTTTACCTAGTTTTTTTCATTTAAGAAGTTAGTCACTATGTCATGTGATCCACATATATTATCATATTTTTTCTCACTGCTTATGGGGCCTTTAAGAACAATGTAGCATTCCTGTTTTTTCTCTCTTAACTTGACATTTTTATTGCTTTGTCTGAGATCTTTATTGCAGCTCTTGCTTTTTTAAAGTCACTCAAAACATAATAGATTATTTCTACTCCGCATTTGCACTCTATATGTCTACATGTCTTAAGTGTGTTTCTTATATGAAGGAAGTTATTGTTTTGCTTCCTTATCTATCCATTAATTAATATTCTTTTCACTGACAAATTTAATCCAATAATATCTAAGGTTAAACATTGTTTTATGTATTCTTTCTTTAAATATATGCACAAATCAATATATACACTAAATGCATAAACAAAATAATATATATGTACAGAGAAAAATATAACCTCCTCTTTTAAATCAGTACCTAGCTTCTGTTTCTCATCTTGTTTATGAGAATCTGAGCTTGGTCCCCTCTTCCTCCTAACTATCCATTTCTCCTGTTATTCTGCTAAATACTAAGCATCCTGAATTGACTTTTATTGTCATTTCCTCTCCTTTATTTGTTTTACCTCTTCTTTCCCAAAACAGATAAGATTTTGCACCCTAAATCTCCATGAACCTTCATCTTATATCACCCATTCTTCTATTTCAATTATATTAGTTTATAATTCTCCTTTCTAAGAATCTCTTACCAGTGATTCTAATTCTGGTGGAGGATAGAAACAGTGGAGTACAGTAGGGATGTCCTTAATCTTTGCCCAGTGTGGCACGAACTGGTCTCCAATTTCTGTGAGGTTGTATCATCCTGCTTTCAAATAATTTCCATTTGGCTTATTGTATTCCTTACCGGTCTTTCATCTGTGATCTGTGCTTCTGCCAGTGTTCTTTAGTGTTCCTTCCTTCATATCCCACCACCCTAAATGAAGAGGAAAGTATTGAAAACCACACATCCACTTTTCTTCTTGAATCCTAAACAATCAATGCTTGTCCCCCCTGCGACCCCTTTCCACTCTCTCCTTTCATCATCTAAGAATTATATCTCTATATATAGAATAGTAATTTATTAATTAAGCAATAGGATATTTTAGCTGAAATATAGATTTATTTTGTCTAGTTTATATAGCTTTTGATTCATCCTGATTTAAATGTTTAACCTACTGATATTTTCTGTCTCTCAGTCAATGAGTCATTAAGCATTCATTAGGCTCTTACTATGTTCCAGGCACTGTTACAAGCACTGGGGCTAAACATTCCTTGCTCTCAAGGAACTCATAACTTGATAGGGTGAGACAATATGCAAGAAACTCTGCATAAATGCGATATATACCGAATAAATTGGAAATTCAGAGTAAGAGCACTAACATTAAGGAGGACTAGGAAAGGCTTCTTGCAGAGGTGTGATTTTAGCTGATACTTGAGGAGAGTCAAAGAAGACAGGAGGCAGAGGTAAGGAAGAATATTCTATGAAGTAAAATCACAAGTGAAAATGTAAAAGTAGGGAGATATAGTGTCTTATGTGAGGAACAGCAAAGAGGACGATGTCACAGGATATCAACTACTTGGAATAAAGTATAAGAAGTTTGGAAAGGTAAGAAAGAGCTGGGTTATGAAGGGCTTTAAAGGTTAAATAGCTCGTATTATATGTGATCCTGAAGGCAATTTGGGAGCCAGTGGAATTTATTGAATAGGAGAATGTCAAGATAAAATCTGTGTTTTAGGTAGGTAGCTCACCAGATGATGGACTGGAGTGGGAAGATACTGAGGCAAACAGAAGACTTTCACAATAGTATAGGTGTGATGTAAGGAGCAAGTGAACTATAGTGGTGGTAAAAGGGAACATATATTAGAGACATTATGAAAGGAGTAATAAACAAAACTTGGCAACTGATTGGATGTAGGGGATAAAGAAGACCGGGGAGTTGAAGATCATAACTAGATTTTTAGCCTTCATAAAAGAGAAGGTCATGGTGTCCTCAACAATAACGGGTTAGTTTCCCTGTTAAATTAAGAAGGGATGGATTTTGAGGGAATATGATAAGTTTTGAACATGTTGAATTAGTTAACCCATTATATAAGGGACCTCCGGTTTGAGATGGGCAACTCCTTGAAGGCAAGGAGCATCTTTTGCCTTTTTTTGTATATCCAGTTCTTAGCACAGTAGCTAGCACATAGTAGGTTCTAAATAAATGTTTATAAATTGATGGATTGAATAGGCAGTAGGCCATATGAGGATTGAGATCAGGAGAGAGGTTATTGCTGTCGTTGACTCATTCGAGACCCTTTGTGACTGCATTTGGGCTTTTCTTGGCAAAAATACTAAAATGCTTTGCCATTTCCTTCTCCAGCTCATTTTATACATGAGGAAACTGAGGCAAACAGGGTTAAGTGAATCGCCCAGAGTTTCATAGATAGTAAGTATCTGAGGCCAGATTTGAACTCAGAAAAATGAATCTTCTTGACTCCAGGATGAACACTCTATCCACGGTGCCACCTAATTGTCCAGGAGAGGTGTTTTTATTATTATTATTTGTTTGTTTTTTCATTGCTACCAGTAAAAAAATGTTCTTTGGTTTTATAGGCCTGAAATTGATAACATCATTTCTTATTAAATTCAGCTTGAGGTTTCTTTCTGTTCTTATTCTATAGATTCTGTCCATATACTTTACTCTTTGCCTCTAATACATCTGAGCTAATTTTCTGTATGTTTTTTTTTTAAATAAGGAATTCACATTTTCTTTCTCAGCATGTTCTTTTATAAGTGGAAAGCTTGGTTCTCAAGCTATTTCTTTGCAAGCTATGTACAAGTTTAGTATTCTTGTTTTAGAGAGTTTTCATGTGCTTTTCCAAACACAGACTTTTGATGATGGGGGGTATTTTTTTAAAAAAGAAAAAAATAAAATAACATAGATACGTTTCCTCTCTCTCAAAGGAACAATTTCCCATTCATAGGACATAAAGGAGTTGATTCCTTTTTGAGACATAGGCAGGAAGTGGACAACTGTATTGATGAGGGCTTAAATTAACATTTCTTTGAAATATTGGTTTTTAGAACCTTCAGTCATCCATTCAGCAAATGGTTATTAAGCACCTTCTATACTCTAGGTCAGTAGTATGAAACTTAAATGGAAAAGGGGACCACTAAATCATATATAATGAGCTCAGCGGGTACATATTGACTTGGAAAAACACATATTAATACTATAACATGTTAATCTGGTTTGGGCTCCACTCAGGACACCTCTTTTCTAGGCCCTATGTTTGGTATCAAGGAGAACAAAGTGACCATTTAAAAATCAATCGACAAACATTCATTGAATGCCTTCTATATACCAGGCATTATGCTAAGTCATTTGTATATAAGTACAAATATGAGATGATCTCCATTCTTTTGGAGCTCTTCTAATAAGAGGTTATTCAGTTCTGTAATTTCCTTGTTTATCTTTATGTTGGATTTACCTAGCTCTTAAAAAAGGAATAAGTATGTATGCATACTAGGTACAATGTAAAGATAGTAAAGAAATAAAAATATATACAATGTATGTGGTATTGAAAAGAAAACATGAGTTGGGTCTTGAGGCATTGTTAGGAATTCAATAAGTACAGGTGGTAGGAGAAAGGAGAGATATGGAAGTGAGAAAGTAAAGAACACATGAGCTAAAATATTCACATTTGGAGGGAATTTTATTGGTAGAAGAATGTATAAGCCTAGAAGCAATAAAGTAAAAACTTACTTCACACATGATCTCAAGTATTAGAAGATGAAGGGAATTTTGAAAGGTAAACCCAAAGAATATCACAAGTAGGAGGAACCTTAGAATCTTATAGTCATAGAATATAAAAACAATAAAAACCTCAGAATGTCAGAACTGAAATGTGAGCAACTATCTAACACAAATTTGTCATTTTACTATTTGGGAAACTAGGAGTCAGAGAGAGCAGGTGAGCCATTCAAGGTCAAAGAATTCCAAGAGGCTGGAAACGCACATATTGAGTTCTAGTCCATTTTTCTTCTCAGTATGTCCTAAAATGAAATGAGCTAAGTGAGTAAATATATCAGGAATGAGAGACAACAATCTGTGCTGATAGAGGTAACTGGGGTCCTTTAAAAGGATCAATCACTTTTCTTTGAGGTCTTTCAAAATATGAACAGTTCTGTCAAATTAGTTACATCAATCTTATATAGTTTGGAGATGGTTATATTTAAAGAGCTCTCCAAAGGAACTGGACAAATCTTTGGGTTCCATTATATTTTGTCCTTGACAGCACCTTGGTCTATTAATATGGAAAAGGCTTTGGGTTATTAAAATGTTTCCTACAAACACTAAAAACACACAACCTTGGGCTGCTGTCAAATAGTAACATGCATCCTGATATGTTTTGCTTTTGTGTTTCAGCTAAAATAGCATTCTAGGAATTTCTCTCCATATGAAGTGGAAACTGATCCTATGGATGTCACAATATACAGTAGAAATTAACTTTTTTACTCAGCCATTTTTACTGTTCCATACCCAGGTCAGGGCCTCTAACCTCTTGTTTATTTCTTTCTAGCTTGACCTTTCCCTGAAGCACAAGGCTAATTTTGTGCTCCAGTGACCAAGATTGGAATTTGTCACTTTATTCAAAAAGGAACGAATATAGGTATGTGTGATATTCTCAACAGCTCTTAACCAATTCTTTGCTAAAAGTGACGGGCACCTGATACTTTCTTAGAGAAGTGATACAGTGTCTTTCTATGTGTGCACCATAGCAATAGCTGACCTTTATATAGCACTTTCGGGCTTACAATGTGCTTTATAGCCATTGCATTTGAGCCTCATGACAATCTATGAGGTAGGCATTTTGGCTATTGTCCCTGTTTTCTAGTGGAGGAAATTTAGTATTCAGAGCTTAGGGGATGTGTCAGAATGACACAAATAAGATGTTTCTCAGATACTATTTGAACACAGGTCTTTCTGATTTAGGGTCTATAACTCAATGAATTATACCACACTGCTTCTGTCTATATAGACAGAGATGGATAGATGATAGCTAGATAGCTAGATAGCTAGATAGCTAGATAGCTAGCTAGCTAGCTAGCTAGCTAGCTAGCTAGCTAGATAGATAGATAGATAGATAAATAGATAGATAGATAGATAGATAGATAGATAACAGAATTTTAAGAACCTTGAAGATGTTATTGTCCATTCCCTTCATTTTACAGAGGAGTAAATGGAGTCCCTGAACAGAGATAGGAAAGGATTTGCCAACAAAAAAATGACAAAGAATGTAGACTAGCCTAATTGAAAGAAGACTGGAAATATCAGAATAGTCGAATGCCCACTGGAAGGGGCCTGATAACATTGAATGTCAGAACTAGACAGCTCCTTAGGATCACAATACATAGACGTTATTAGTCATAGAGTCCTGCGTTGTCATAGGACTTAGGATTCACCAGCATATAAAAGAGGTCTATGACCCATAAAAAATATTAGGAACTCCTGGCCTGGATGATTTCCAAAGTTCCTTCTAGTTCAAAGTCATATGTATGTATAGGTGTCTGTGTATGGCATCTTTGATTCACCTTAGCTTTTCTAACTGCTCATATTCAATCAATTGCCAATTCTTGTTGATTCTACATCCACACCCACCATCTTCCCTCCATTCACAGCGCCCTCACCTTTGGACTACTGCAGGAGCCTCCTAATTGATCTCCCTGCCTCTCGTTCCTCTTCTCTCCAATAAGTTTCTTACACAATTGCCAAATTAATATTGTCCACATATGGCACTCTCTTACCTAAGAAGTTCCACTTGCTCCCTCTCGCTTCCAAGATAAAATATAAAGTCTTCTGTTTGATGTTAAAGCCCATTCCAGTTTGAACCCTACCTTTCTACCCTTACTGCCTCCATGCATTTTACATTCCTGAGCCAAAGGCTTATTTGTTCTTCCTTAGCATTCTCTCTCCCACCTCCATGAATTTGAACAGATTACCCCCAATGCCTAGAATGCCCTTTTCACTTCAATTTAATGGAATAAATGAATTTTTTAAAAGTATTAAGAGTTTACAAAATAAATATAGTCCCTGTTCTAATGACATTGCATTTTAATAAGAAGTACAATATATCCAGGAGAATGATGGGCAGAGAGGAGGTGTTGTGAAGCTCAGCTCAAATGCCTAAAGGAAGCTTATCCCAATTCTGACAGTTCTTAGTGTCTCTCCTCACATAAATTACATCTACTTTGGGTCTGCTTTTCTTTGCATATTTGCTTTCCTCAAACAGAATTTAAGCTCCTTGAAGAAAGAGACTTTTGATTTTGATTTCATATCACTAGCACTTAGTTCAGTGCTTGGCACACAGTAGGTGCTCAGTAAATGCATTTAGTATGAATTAAATGTGTATTCAGTTGAATGCATGAAACAGTGAGACAGAGACAGATAAACAGAGACCACATACGTGGAAAACTTGGCAAGCGTTAAAAGACTATTTAAATGCTATTTATTACTGTTGTAGAATGCATGTTAACCCCATTCTTGGGAGGACATTGAGACTGATAAAAAGTCACTTCTAAAAACAACCTCTACCTTTTCATAGAAATATTCCCATTAGCTGTGTTATGGACTTCAACAAGCCAGAGCTTGAGAAGAGGCCAGAAGAACTGAAGGCCCTGCCACAAAGGAAGATTGGTTGAAAGAACTGGGGATGCTTAACATTTAGAACAGTAGATTTAAGTTTCTTTAAATACCTGAAGATAGCTAGCACGTTGAAGAGCAATTAATGCTCTGCTTGGTTCCAGATGGGAGAGCTAGCAAGTAGATAGATATTCGAGAGAAGCAAATTCAGGTTCAGTGTAAAAAAAAAAGATTATAATTTGAGTTGTCCCAAGGTTAAATGACTTGCCTGGAGAAGAAATCAATTAGCTATCATTGAAGGTGTTTGAGTGTAGGGTTAATGACCTCTTAATGTACATGTAACTACTGGACTACAGGCTTCTAGAGGACATAGTTCTTATTTGATGAAACTTCTTGTTTCCAACCAACCCTAGCACTGTGTGGTGCTCTATGCGTAGTAGGCGCTTATCAAAAGGTGTCGTTGTTGTATTTCTGGTGTTAGAAGAGATTCTTGTTCAAGGAGGCAGCCAGATAACATGATGGATAAAACACAGGACCTGGAATCCCCAACACCTGAGTTTAAATCAGGTCTTAGACACTTACAGCTCTGTAACCCTGGACAATTCACTTAACCACTATCTGTTGTGGTTTCCTCATCTGTAAACTGGGGATAATAACAAACTTACCTCCCATTTTTTGTGAGGATCAAATTAGAATTTTTGTACAGTACTTCACAAACTTAGCTACATTATTTAGCATATAAGTCATGACTAGAAGACCCCTGAGCTCATTTCTGAGATTCTATGATTCTTTACCTTGCTATTAGCTGAATACATATGGTATTAAAAGTACATAAATTGTGACATCATTCTAGACTAAGTAAAAAAAAAGCTACAAGAAACAAAATCTAGCTTTTCCTATTTAATATGATTATATGCTTGAGTACATTCTCTCTTGTCTCGAGGTCTGTATGTCTCTCTGTCTCTCTATCTTAAATGCTACATCTCTAATTCATCTATCAAGGGTCTATTGTATTTGTCACATCTATCTCTGTCCATCTATGTGCTATGAAATAAAGCTGAAAACTGATGGGAAGCGTTTCAAATATAGCTTTTCAGCAGTGTGGTATGGACACATCTAAAGTTAACACAAGCTAGAAGAGCATTAATAATACTCGCATAGCATTTAGAATGAAGGAGATACTAGTTCCCGTTATCTTTCACCATCCGGGGTCCGTTTCTAAGTGCCACATGTTTTGGAAGGACATTGATGAGGTGGAATGTGTCCAGGGGAGAGTAAAGAGAAGGATGAGGGAACTTGAAACATATGATTATGATAATTTATTGATGGAATGTGAGGAAAGATTTAGCAGGAACATGGTATCGTTGTTCTTAAGTTGTGTCCAATTCTTTGTGACACCATTTGGGGTTTTCCTGGCAAAGATACTGGAGTGGTTTGCCAACTCATTTTACAAATGAGAAAACTGAGGCAAACAGGCTTAAGGGACTTATCCAGGGTTATACTGCTAGTCAAAGTTTGAGGTCAGATTTGAACTCACAAAGTGGAGTCTTCCAGACTCCAGGCTCCATACACTGTGCCACTCATAGGAACATGGTAATTGCCTTTGAATATAAGACCTGTCATATGGAAGAATGTCGGGTTTAATCTCAATGGCAGAATTAAGAGATGGATAGAAGTTATGAGAAGGTAAATTTCAACTTAATATTGGGAAAAACTTTCTCAAAGTAGACTGGGTTTGTTCAGGAGATGGGCAATTTCTTATCACTTAAAATCTTCACAAAGAGACTGGATAATTATTTGTTGGTGACATCATAAAGGGAACTCATACTTTGAATGTATAAGGGAACAGATTAGGGCCATCTCTGGTCATCCTGATCTATATTTTGCCACCGGACCCAGATGGCTTCAGAGAAGAAGATGAGGCTGGTGACTTTGCATAGCTTCCTTCACTTAAATCTAATTCACTTGCATGTCATGGCATCACCTCCCCAATGTCATGGTCCTCTTTGAGCATTAAGGACAAACACAACCACAACAATCTATGGGGCCACTACCCAAGTTCAAACTCTCATTTTGACTATTTTGGTATACCAGTATCAAGTCTTTTCTCTCACCGATTTGTTGTACACACAGCTGCCAAGCTGATAAATATTACTACTTCTCTACTCCTTTGCTCAGTAAAGAAAAAAAGTGGCTTTTTATTACTTTCTAGAACAAAATACCAAATTTTCCTCTTGGCATGTAAAAACCATAATAATATGGCTCCTATTTACCTTTGCAATATTATTAATTATTATTCACTTTCACACAATTTCCATTATAATGAAAGCGATGGAGAAACTGCTTTGGGGAGACTCCCACATGAGGAATTCTTCATTTGTGGTCTACTCCACAGAGCTTTAGGTGTGACTCTTAGGATGTAAGTTTCTTGCATTCTTCTTCTTGAATCTCACCAGAATGCTTCTGATTGAAAACTTGCCAGTTAGACTTCCTTATTTTTAGAAAACGTATTTACTAGAGAAGGTATAATGAGAAAGTTACAAAAGCATTCTTCCCAGACCAGGGCTATGTTCTCCCCTTCCAAAAAAGTACAAGGTTTCTGGGGAGAGTGTGTTCGAGGTTAAACCATGAGGGTAATTAAGTCTGTCTGTAATGTAACATGTGACAACAGCATAACTCAAAACTCCGGGTTTCTAGAGTCCTCATAGAGTTCCCTGCTTTTGGAGTTGTGAGACATGGCGCCTTTGCATGGTCCAGAGCTGGAAACTTTTCTGATATAATCAACATTGTGAAGTGCAATCCCTAAATATTCATTGAAACTGCTTTCTTCTCCAGCTGTCTTTCTCTATCTGTCTATGACCTTAGTGTGTTTTTCTTCATTCCCAGTAAGATTCTTTATATGCTACTGCTCCAATCCCCCCACCAAAGCATGGTGGGTGGGGATGTGGGGACAAATTGCAATATGCACTCTGAGTGACCCTATTCTCCAAGCCCCTTAGCCTTGCTGTCCTTTCATACAGATATATCAGTCTGCCTCTTTAACATTCTCCTGAGACTCAAGTTCTCCACAGCTGAACTGCCAGTGAACTGCCACATTTCCTCTTACTATAGCTACTGCAGTAAATAGAGTGCTCGGCTGGAGTCAAGGTGACTCAGCTTCATGAGTTCAAATCTGACCTCAGACAGTTACTAGATGTGTGACTTTGGGCAAGTCACTTAACTCTAGTTGCCTTAGTTTCTTCATCTGTAACATGAATTGGAGAAAGAAATGGCAAAACACTTTAGTATCTTTGCCAAGAAAATCCCCAAAGGGGCATGAAGAGTTAGGACTGAAAATGATTAAACAATGACAACAAAATTTAAAGCCCTGGGATGATAGTTTGCTTGTTTGGTTAACCAATCTTACTATTCTATTCTTGTTCAAGTTAGAGAGGAGTCTAAAAGTATTAAAGAGGCATGGCTAGATTTGTTTATATATTTATAAGCCTAAACAAATCTGTCACTTGACTAAATTGAATGGTTAACTCTCTTTTACATTGGCCTAAAAGTCATTCTTCATATTCAGCATTTAACACCTTTGGGCTTTTGCATAGCTTGTTCTCAACTCCTCCTCCATCCCCCACCCCCATTTCTGAAATATTCTAACCTTACCTCAACTGAAGTATCACCTCTTACCTAAGACCTTTCTTGATAATCCTTGGTTTTGTTTTTTTTTTCCTACTCCTCACTCCTTCTTGTATTTACTTTGCGATTCTTTGTATATATGTTATACTTACATGTGTATATCATATTCCCTTCTCCCATCCTTAGTTATCATATAAACTCCTTGAGGGCAGGAATTGTTTTATTGTTTGTTTATTTGCTTATTTATTTCTGGTCTTCCCATTCCCAGCAGCTAGCTCAGTGCTTTAGACGTTAAAAGATATTTAAACTTAGAGAACTGAATCATAGATTCAGAGAATGTCAGAAATGGAAGCATCTCAGAACCATGGGACATTAGCATCAGAAAAGGCCTTAGAAATACATTGATTCAATCCCTAAATTTTATGTAGGAAGAGACAAGATTCAGAAAGAAAGTGATTTGATCAAGGTTACATGGTGATTTAGTGGAAAAGCCAAGATCAGAAAACCTCTCCAAAGTTTTTGTCTATGGTTATTTCTAATATAAGACATGGCCTCTACTATGTAGACAAATGAACAGAATTCAAGATTCACTGAATATTTTGTTTATCTGTAAAGTTAGGCTTGCGTCTTTCAGCTATAAAATGTGTTTGAAGTTCCTTTAAAGTTACGGAAAGGACTATGTTAGCTGCAAATAATTTATTTAATCCAATGAGAGGCGCTTCCCACTTGACAGCATGTTGGGATGGTTGTATAAAATTCATTATTGTCAGTAGTCATTGTCCCATTGAAACCTGGGTATAGAGATTCCCATGATCCTCCATCAGATTTCTCCCTGATTATCTATTCATCTCAGCAAAGACTGAAAGGTAAAAACACAACCAAATGGAATAGTACTATTCCTTGCTAAAGCAATGTGCATTATTCATATGAGTTTCATTCTACTCTCAATTTGTGCCCCCAATTTGATCTTTCAACATTTCACCTTCCCTAGAGCTCTTTTTTTTCCTACTCAATGTACTCTACTCATGAGAGACTAACATGGATGTATGGGTGTCCAGTGGGTGGTCTAGATGGAACTAGAAATGAGATGGTGTAATGAGAGGCACCACTGAGAGCATTTTCTTTATTCTTTTCCACCATCGAACTATCTCAAGAACAAAGACCACCAGAGAAAATTTTGGAAAACAGATAAAAGTCATTGGATAGCATTGATCAAGACCCTAGAAATCATGAAGTGCAGTCCTTATCTGAATCATGGCTCCCTTCTACAACATTCCCAACAAGTGGTCCTTCAGCCTCCCTCTCCAATGATAAGAAACTCTCTACCTTCCCAGTCAGTTATTTTAACTTTGGATAGCTCTACTTGTAAGCTTGAAATGGTTACCTTATTTAGAAGAGTATATAGGACCTCTGCTCTAAGAATCTGACCAGGATTATGTGATCTGTAGCTACTGAAGCCTTAAGCAAAACTATGTGTCTGTGTTTTTCATGGATAACATGATTTAGTTGACTTCCATCAAACCAACTTAATGAGCCCTCGAGCATAGTAAGGCGAGGTAGGCTTATAATGCAGGGACATGAAAAGAATTTGGTATATGGTAAGCAGTTAGATAAATTTTGTGTTGATTAAATCAAAAAATGATAGATATATTGCACTTCCTTAGATTAAGTATTGAAATCAAGTATTTGTTTTACATGATTGACCTTTGTCAGTTCCATGTAAGTGGAAATGATGATGAGTCACTGAGCTAGCAAATTAGTTTCAGGGAGTTGTTGACAGGGTCAGTAAGAAATGAAACCCTACTTTCACAAAGATGAGCCATTCTTTTAGGTAAATGAGTCATTTGGTGTTTGCAGACTTTATCCATTGTAATGTTCAGGAGTATTTGACAGGAATATAAGGGAGTACAGAGGTTTATGCTTTTTGTGTTGCTCTTTTTAACTCTTTCTTTTTCTTATAATCATTTAAGAACTGTGGGTATTTCAAAGGACCTTGGCTTTTTAGTGAGTAGATGATCTGTATGTCTGTCTGTCTGTCTATCACATAGCAACAGGTTATATAAATAAAACTATAACTATAGATGAGAGAAATATAGATATTTTATTTGACCAAAGCCTTGAGATAACTCACAGTAGATTGTGAGAATAGTGCTAACAATAAATTCTAGATACATGGAAAAACCACCACTTAAGCTATTTTGCTGGAAATCCTGGAAAATTGCAGAATAGCCAGGGAATTGAGGCAGGGAATGAGTGGCAGGAACAATGACCTAGATATATGACTTCAAAATCTATTAGTAGCCACTACTCTGACTTCTTTTGTCCTACATGGCCCTGGAAAGATTTATTTTTGCAATAGGGGGTAGAAGAAATTCTGGTATGTTCCGTATATATTCAAGAATCATAGAACCATAGGATCTCAGAGTTGGAAATGATCCTTGATGTCATTAAGCACTAATTGTTAGGAAGTTTTCTGCTTTACTATTTGAAACCTGCCTCTCTCTAATCTCCACGAGCCAACTGATGGCACAATGTATAGAGTGTTAGGCCTGGATTTCAGGAAGACTTGAGTTCAAATCTAGCTCCAGACACCTACTTGCTGTTTGACTCTGGACAAATCACTTAACCTCAGTTTCTTCAACTGTACAATAGGAGTAATTGTTCCTTCTTTGTAGAGTTATTTTAAGGGTAAATTTGTAAAACGTGTTTAGCCTGGCACATAATCAGTATTAAAAAATGTTTTCCCCCCCTATCCTATGCATTGCTTCTGATCCTGTATTTTAGGGGCAAGAAAAACAATTCTAATCCCCCTTTCACAAATATAAAATATAGCTATAGTGTGTCCCTGAACTTTTCTCTTCCTTAGGCTAAGTACTCCAAGTTCCTTCAAAGGATCCTTCTATGGCATGATTTCTAGTCCTTCTAGCATCCCCTAAACATCAAAGAGGCATATGGTAAAGGAGAGGAAAGCAATGACTATAGGGTTAGAGCACAGAGGTTTAAATCTCAGTCTGTCCCTTGCAACCTGTGTGACCTTGGGAAAATTATTTAACTTTTTTGGTTCTCAGTTTTCTCCTCTATGAAATTAGGAAGCTTAATTAAATGACCTGTAAGGCCCCTTCCAGCTCCAAATCTAAAATGCTGTTAAAGATTTTAAAGTTTCCAAAAATGTAGTATTCAGAGCCAAACAATATTCCAGAAGTGTTCTGACAAGTGCAGACAAGACAAAATATTTCCTGATGTTTTGTTTCAATAAATATAAAGTTTGTGTTATGAATACATTTTCCCCCCATAAACTTATGTTAAAAAATATGAGGTCTTTGTAGGATGTGAGAGGTATCTTTTTACTTTGGGGATATTTTTCTTTATAATGTTGAATATGGAATCATTGAATGCTTTTGTCTCAGAAAGGTATAGAGTGGTTCTTTGTTACATGGTGATTACACCAATGGAAAGAGTTCTATGAAGCCTCCTTGCTTGGCTGAAAATAAGTCTGGATATGCACATGGATATGAAAATTGAAGAGGACACCCCTCTTCCCATGGCCAATCCTATATTGGCCATGGAGTATTTAAAGTAAACATGGACCCTTCTCTTTTTGAGTCAAGTAGGAGTAGGAGTAACAGGGTCCCTAGGAGAAATTATGGCCAGAAGATGGAATAGGGGAAATATTATCTATCTTGGATACTTTATGACCTTCATGATCCATCCATTTGGGGTAGAATTATTGTTCCTCATCTTCTGAACTTTCCATAGTTTCTTTTCCCTTACAGATAAATATCCTGCCTTTATCAAAAAGAAATTGTGGACAAAAAGAAAGGCCCAATATATACTGAAATATTTACAGCAACACTCTTTGTGGCAGCAAGAAACTGGAAACAGACTTGATATCCACCAAATAGAGAACAATTCAACAAATTGGGGCACATGAATGTAAATAAGAAGAGTACTGTGTTATGAGAAGCTGTGAATGAATATGATGAATGCAGTGAACATGAAAAGATGTGTGAACTGATGCAAAGTGAAGCAAGCAGAATCCCCCAAAATATACATAATTATTATAATAACCTAAAGCAGTAAATAAATAAAGGATTGAATGAATGAATGAATGAAGCAACAATAAAGCAATTGAACATGAATGCTTTGAAATAATAATGACCAAGTTTGGTCCCAAGGAACAGGTATGAGAACAACATTGCTGCTGTTCCTTTGCAGAGATAGAAGACCATGGGAAGCGATACTAAATACATTTTTTCCCATATGTTGGTTCATTTTAACTTTTTTTTTCCCATTTTTATTCTTTATTTTAAGAGATGGCTTTCTGGAGAGGGGGTAGTGAAAGAGACACATTGGGAAAGAAAATGTAGGTAATACGAAGACAAGAGATATCAATAAAATATTTTAAACAAATGAATCCTCTAGAACCGATGCATTTGTCATCTGAAGTGTTTTGTAGAAGGTGAAGGAAGCCCCCAAGATACCATGGCAATAGGTACCTTTCAGGGGACCAGGGCCACAGAAGATAAGGTAAGGATACTGATCCTCAAATTGGATCAGTGGCATTAAGCCAGAGATAGTGATTTTGGTATAAAACAAAGAAGTCAAAAAGCTCAAGGCCAAAAGGTCAGGGTTTCCCTGGGGCAGTTCTTAGAAGGAACTGATCCCAGAGAAAAGAAGGATTGAGCGCCCATGGCCTAAGGCAGAATCCTTTACAGAGATAATTCTTCTGCAAGGAGGCCTAGCAATAATTTATTACAAAGGACTCTGGTCCAGTGATTAAATCTCTGGACTGTGTTAGTCACTGAGAGCTTGGTTCATGAAGAACTGTTCTTGGAGGTAGAACTACATTTCAGTTAACTTTTGCAAGTTCATGTCATCAGGAGTGCAAAGTAAGGAAAAAGTCTAAAGAGGGTTTAGATCTCTCTTCAGGAAAATAACTCTCTAATCCACCTATTTTTATTCCCCTGCTTCATATCTAGTGGATGGTAAATAATTAGGCAGACATTGAACCGTGGTCATTATTGGCATTTCGGTGTAGTATATGATGAAAATTCCTCCTGGAAAAGCCCCACCTCATCATCATTTTATATCATCTTTCACCTTGCCTGATGGCATCACTGACCTCTGAGATATCTTTACCAACACTACTTCACAGAATCACAGTATTTAAAACTGGAAGGGATTTTTATTGTTTTTTTTTAATCGGAATCATCAACAATTCCGTACACAAAGAAAATTGGAGTTGTATGTGAAACCATGACTCTACCACATTCGGCTTATTGTTTTAATAGCCATTCAATTTACTGTGCTAGTACTAACTCTGTTTAGCTCGTCTGGGTCTATCTGTAAACTTATTTCTACCCTGGTTCTCCTCCCTGCTCCCCCCCAAAAGAGCCCTTTCTTCTAAGAAAAATATAGCTAAGCAAAACAAATTTGTTTTCTGTATGGAAATGCATATCTCGTTCTGTACCTATAATCCTATCCTTTCTCCAGCAAGAGTTAGGAAGGGACTTTAAATATTATCTAGACTCTAATCCTTCTCTTTTGTGGATGAGGAAACTTGCAAAAAAGAGGCCACATTACTTGTACAAGGTTACTCAGTGACAGAACTCAAATTTCCCTACCCCTCTCCCCCACCCCCAACAATATCCTGCTTGCCATTATAGCTGAGAAAGCATCTAACAAGGATAATAGGAGACAACAGCTATTTTGGAAAGGACACTGCTCCTCACATGGCAGCTTTGGCAGTCAAATACAGAACCAGAGCGGTATCTGGGGCCTTATAAGGTAAGGGCAGCCAGAGTGAAATCACAGATATATGGAGTCCATCCTGCTAGACTTGGGAGTCAGAGAACCTGGTTTCAGTTCTTGACTCTACGACTAAATAATCTAAGGCATCCTCTTTCCCTTTAACAACTTCAGTTACCCTCTATGTAAAATGGATAAGCTTGTTACATGAAATTGTCAGATTGTTAGATATCTAACAGCCATTGCCACTCTAAATTCTAATATTCTAGAAACTGGCTGTTCCCCTCTTACCCTGAATGAGCAGGAACAATGAGTTTGACTACTGGGAATCTGACCTGACCCTTGCTGTCTCTTGGGGGTCAAGTTATTGTTGAGAAAGACATGGTGGACTCTTCCACAGAATTTCTTTAGGACTAGGAGATGCAGATAGCACTGTGCCTATGGCATAAGAAGACTGGTTTCCTTATGCATTTGTTGGACTATATCAGCATTGTCCCTATAGTTCCTGCCCTGGTCAAATTTCAATCCCCTGGGCTTAGAATCTTGTCCTAGTATTTCCCATAGAGTTCAGGGCTTTTAGATGAAGAGTATGTTTGTTTATTTTCTGTGAATCAATGGAAGGAGCTCAGAAGATGTCTGCAGTCATATAAATGGAAGAAGGAATATACAGGAATAAGATTGGTTGTTACTGTGAGTTACCTCCTTCAGTTCTCTATTATAAGACAGGTAAGATTTCTAAAGAGACAATGATAAGGGAGTGGAGAGAGCATTGTATTTGTGGTCAGGTAACCCGAATTCAGATACACTTACTAGATATGTGTCCTTAGACAATTTCTCTGGCCCTAAATTTCCTCATCTTATAATTTGAGCGGGTTACTAGTTAAGAGCTAAGGTCTCAAATATTTTGGTCCTAATTCCCACTTTTAGGTTTATAATGTCTTTTACCACCATGCTTTTCTGTACTTCTGTTATTAGGCAGTACAGGGGTTGTTATTCCCATAACAAACTGAGGTTCAGGCAGGTTAAATTACTCACTGATGTTTACACAACCTTTAAGTAGCACACTAGGAGAATTCCACCCAGTACTTCTGTGACTTTAAGCTCGGTGCTCCCTGAGCAACTCTACCATTAGACTCTGTTGATGACCATTTTGTTTCTTTGGTGATATGTTGTCCAACTTGGCAGTTCCTTCTAGTATTTGGCACTTGCGTTTGGTTCATGTTCACCCATCTGTTATTTGTCCTTCTGGTGATGTTTTCTGACTATTTTCCTTTGTTCCTTTTGACTAATCTCTTCTCCTCCCAGCCACCACTCCCAAGTAATCTGAAACATTTAAACTGAAACACTTTGAATTCATCCTTCAACTCTAAGGACCCTGGAATCACAGAATCTAATCATCGGAAGGAATTTAGAGGCCATCTAGTCCAAATCACATCTGATCAAAACTCACCAGATTTGTGGCCAAATGGTCTTCATGGCCTTAACTTAAAGATATATAATGGAATACACCAATTCAGGTTAAATATCATTCTACTTTTGGACAGCTTATCATTAAGAAGTTATTCCTCACTTTGGATTGAAATTTGTGATTCAGCAATGTGTGTCCATTTCTCCAAATTGTTGTCAGGGTCCAAGTTGACTAAGTATAATCTGTGTTGTATATGGCAATTCTTCAAATATTCAACAAGACTGAGAATTATTTCAAGGAGGAACTTGATAAACTAGAGAGGATCCAGGGAAGGTCAATCAAAATGGTGACTCTTTAGATGTTGACCAAGGATTAGTTGAAGAGACAAAATATTTAGATTGGAGACTTGTTCAACTTAGTTTTAGAGGAAGGAACTAACATGTATGAGTGGAATTCTCACAGAAGAATAACTACTATCTTTCCATTTGTATTTTTTTTTTCTTCTCCAGGCTAAACAATTCCATTTCCATCATTCAATCCTTGTAAGGTCTACTTTTCATCTTTTCCCATGTTTTGAGACCCTCGTTGAGTCAGCAAGTCATTAGACTATCAGTGAAATGGGACCTCTGGGTTTGATGGGGTGCTTGGGTGCCTGTGCTTGGACCCCAGTTCCAAAATCACATCTCTCCCTAGCCTCGAAACACCATCCCTAGCAGTTTCTCTCTAGCAAAATAGGACAGCATGCCCTAGAAAAACACTTATCTATCTTCCTGGTACAGTGGCCAGCTGTACCTATAGAATTTGTTAGTTTGAACCAGCTGTGTACAGGCTGAACTGGCTGTGTGCTGGGTCATAGAGATATTTATTACTCACTGACCTATCATATGCATGCTAGACCTAGATATATGTATATACTCCTTTACTTATCTTGTCTAACAAGACATTGATGGAAGCAGCTTGAGTATTTCCCAGTCAGCCTGGATCTTTAGTTGACTTGGTGATGTTTCAGGCCTAAAACCACACCTCCATGTAGCCCCCCTTTGGGTTATTTCCTAGTGAACTGTAGGTAAGATACTTGCGCAGTAGATACAAAAAGTGCATGTTCCTTTATGAACTGACTACTCCTTAACCACTCCCTAATCCAGCCCCAAATCACCTAATTAACATATTTGGCATATGTATTACTAAAGTTTAACCTATATAAACTTTACCTGCACCCCTGTAAGGTTGCAAGTTCCCTAATAACTCTTGCCTGATGAAAAGAGTAGTAAATCTTTGCCACCTTGACTTAAAGAATGCTTGAGATCATGAATTCACTCCAGATGGCCCCATCCCTCTCCAGTATTCTGGTCCTTGAGGTGTACCTCCCCTCTCAATGACCCTGTCTGGGAACTCCAGTTTAGGAGTTCCTGGACCTCATCTCACGTGTTGAGACAAGTTCATCTGGTTCAAGACCCTCAGGTGCCATATAATCAGAACTACACCTGCATAAAACTGCCTCTACATTATCTTTGATGAGTGTTAACTCAGCTTTGCTCAAAGGTGTCCAGTAATGGGGAAGCTGCTCCTTTCTGGAGCATCCTATTTCACTTTGGAATATTTGCAATTGTTAGGAAGTATTTCTTTAAGTTGAATTGAAATTCACCTCCTTGCAAATTCTAACCATGGCTACTAATACTTTCCTCCAGATCTAAGACTAGTAAGTTTCCAGACTAAACATTTCTCTGGTTTTTGAACCAACCATTGTTCAGTTGGACCTAGAATAGTTTCATCATTCTGATTGTTCTCTTCTAGATTCGCTCCAATTAATCAAGCTCTTCCCTAAAATGGGTCTGCTTGTTCTCTCCAGTGTTTTAAGGGACAGAGACAAAGCTGTACTGACCCTGAGCTAGCTCAGAGCACTTAAGTAATCATTCACTCATACACAAAAGACATATACATATATATATATATACATATATATATAAAGTGTGTGTATATATGTATGTATGTGTGTGTGTATATATAGTGTGTATATATATGTACATATATATATATATGTATGTATATACACATATGTGTGTATCTCACATCCATCTTAGTTCCCAACTTCCTTTTAGCTCTGAGAAATTAAGCCATTCACAATTACAACTCAGGCAATCAGCTCTGTCTAGACAACAGACATATTTCCTATGACTGGTTTAAATCTAGCCTCAAAAACCTACTAGTTGTGGGACCCTGGCCAGGTCACTTAACCTCTGTATGCCTCACTTTCCTCAACTGTAAAATGATCTACCTCCCAGATTTGTTGTGAGGATCAAAGAGATAATATTTGTAAAGTGTACAGTGCCTGGCACAGAGTAGGTGCTTAATAAATGCTTGCTCTCTCTTTATCTGCTTCCCACCCCACCACATCCCAGTGGATAATAGGGGCTATGTGGTTTAATATTGGGTAAAGAAAAAGAGATGGAGCTCCTTTTTTTCTCTTTAAACAAATGCATCTATCTTGAATAAGCAGGTCTAGGTACCTTTGAATATAGCATTCAAGGGTATATCAGATAAAGTTAATCACTAGGATTGGTAGAAGTGTGTGTGGGTGTGGGTGTGGGTGTGGGTGTGGGGGGGTGTATGTGTGTGTGAGAGAGAGAGACAGAGAGGGAGAAAAAGTGATGGACTGCGCTTAGTGATCCATCACTTTGTTGTCTTTCCCTTCCCTCCTCACTTTTTTTGGGGGGGAGGGGGTTGGTTCTAAAAGAAGACTTCTATTATTCTGATTCCTAGAACTGAATACAGTATTCCATGATTAGACTAGAATACACAAAACTCTTACCTTTCTTGTTCTGAAAATGATCCCTCTCAATAAATAGGACATCAGTCCAAAAGCCCATAGACATGAAACTCTTTTTTTATTGGTAGAGATCAATGTCCTGCTCCTGTGTGAGAGGCAGGATGGAGGTGATGAGTCTCATCAGTCTTTCAAGATTTGCAATCACTTCTGGTGCTTTTGCGCTTAAGAGAAAAGATCAATGGTTTTAACCCCATTTCAGGTTGCTGAAGAGAGAATAAGACTGGAAAGAAGCAGACATAAGAGGACCAGAAGTCTCTATTGTGTTCCTATCCTCACACTGCTAGCCTAAAGATTTCAGGGAATTTTCCCTAGGGTGAGATCTGGGATTCTCTCTAGGCAGAGCTGAGTTACCTCCTTCCCGATGGGGAGCTCCTTCACTCTATTGTCCAGCCCATATTTTCCTATGTATACTTTCTTTGACTGCTGATTTGCTATTAACTGGAATAAATAGGTTTCTTTGCTATTTCCTGTGTGTTTTCATCATGGACTAGTATTTGTTGAGAAGGGAGTCAAGCCTTAGATATAAAATTTGGGTCTTCTTTTCCTCATTTATAAACAGCTATTTAGATTAATAACTTCTAAACTGATAATATTTAAGGGAGAAGATAGATTTCATTCTATCCCAGGATGTCCTTTCTCTGAGAAGAGTAGAATGGTCAGCCTCTACTTTCTAGCTCCTTGTTTCCCCTCCTAGCAGGAATTAAAGTCTCCCTTGGAGAAAAAAGGAGGAACAAGAGGCTAGAGTCTATTCTGCCCCATCTTGAGCCATACCATGGCATCCCATGGCATATGTAGAAAATATCTTTGCTACACAAGATTTGATATTAGCTTTTCTGACTGAAATATCATAGTGTTGACTCATACCGAGTTTGCAATTCGCCAAAATGCCTAGTTCTGTACAGTAACCATTCCTAGTTATGCTTCCCTATCTATTACTTGTGAAGTCATGTTCTTTAGACCTGACTGCCTCATTCAACATATTAGCTGTTTGTTCCTCTCAGATCTGTGTCAAATGCAATTTGCTAAGCATCTTTGTTTTCTTTTTACTAATTCATTGGTAGGTGCTAGGTGCCATAAGGCCAAGTAGTGATCTCTGGGTATCCTACTGGGTTCTTCTCTCCAATTTGACATTGAACCATTGATGATTATTCTTTGAATCTGGCCCTTCTACTATCTTTGAGCTTACCTATATGTACTATCATTTGGCCTATACCTTCAATCGTCTTCATGAGAATAGTAATGAGTCTTTGTCAAATGCTTTACTAAAACCTAGGTAAACTACATCTGTGGTACTAGCATGATCTACCAGCCTGGTAACCTGTTAAAACAAAGAAATGAAATTAGTCTGGCATGATCTATGCTTACTGAAATGTTGCCTATTCGTACATGATCACTGTTTCACTTTCTATATGTTCACATACCATCTCTGTTCAAGAAAGTTGCCAAAATGGAATTCCAATTCACTTGATTATATTTTGTAGACTCTACCCTCTCCTCTTTTTTGAAAAGTAGAACATTTGCCCTTCTTCAGTCCTGAATCACGTCTTCCATTACTCAAAATCTTTCGAAGAGCCATACTTGCTCAATAATCACATGTACAGTTTTATTTTTAACTAACTGAGAAGGTAGTTTATTTAGGCTGATGGCTCACTTAGGGCAAACAGATGCCACCTTATCAATTCTTCACTTGCTTTAGATAAAGCAAGCCACTGCCTGTTAACCATTTTTTGTTCTGTTGTTCTCAACTCAAAGATTACCTCTTTATAAAGAATACTCACTCACTCACATTAATATGTAATTCTATCGATTGGGATTTTTCTCCACCAATCGAAGCTGTAGTTTCATCCACACACTTCTGTGATTATTATCCAACATGCTGGGTAGCTTTCTCATTTTCTCCTTACATCATAGGGTTATCAGTATCATACTCTGGCTATCTACAGCCACCCCCATCTAGATGGGACAGAGAATAAAATGCTGGCCACAGAGTCAAGAACACCTGAGTTCACATCCAACCTAAATTAATGTGACTCTGTTTAAATTACTTAACCTCTGCCTCAATTTATTCAACTATTAAATGAGAGTAATAGTAGCACCTACCTCACAGGTTTCTTGGGGAAGATCAAATGAGATATTTGTGACTCATTTAGCAAAGTGCCTGGCACAAAGAAGGTACTTTATGAATCCTTGTTTCCTTCCTTTCACATGTCATCACTTACTCTTGCCACGTGAGCAGCCTAACTCCCTTTCGTTGGCCATTTGTGCATTCTCTTAATGATATCCTTACTCCAGTTGAAGTTTCTTAATTTTACATGTTGTAGTCTTCCCAAGTCCACCTCTCCATTGCCTTCTGTGTAATACTCTTTTGCAAACTTTCAGAAATTATAGCGTTTCAGGATTCCTTGCCATAAAACAACATTAGTAGAATATTATCGTTAAAAAGCTGGGTCTTTATTTTGGGGTGATTAAAAAAGCTCTGTAGCCTCCTAAAGAAATTGAGCTTACTTTCCTCCTCCTATTTGACTTTTGATCCAATTCATTCTCCATTTGCGTGTCTGTACATATATACATACATACATATACACATATACGTACATACACATACACACAAACATATATAATCACACATGTATAAATATATACAAACACATACAAATAAGTGTATTGTACATATATATCACATATAACCTTATAAATGAGATAGAAATGGTACTAAAGAGAAAAAAGATGCGAAAAGTAGCTCGATTAAGTCAAATCTACACAAATCTAAGCTTTGGTGGAAAGAACTCATCATTTGGCAAAAGTTGTTTGGAAATCTAGAAAGTAGTTTGGGAGAAACTATGCATAGACCAACTCTTATGCCAAGGTAAGGTCATAATAGGCAGTTGGCTGAAACACAAAGGGTGATATAATAAGCAAATTAGGGGATAATGGGAAAATTTACCTGTCAGATCCATATATAAGGAAAGAATTTTGTGACTAAACAAGAGGGAGAGAAAATAGTAAGAAGTAATATGGATTATTTTGATTACATGATTTTTTTTTTGCACAAACAAAATTAATGCAGCCAAAATTAGAAGTAAAGCAGGAAACTTGGAAGGGGAATAGGGATTACAGCAAATTCTCTAATAAAGGCACCATTTCTCAAATTATTAGGGAAATGAGCCAAATTTATAAAAACAAGGCCCATTCTCCAATTGATCAATGATCAAAGGATGTGAACAGATAATTTTCAGAAGAAAGCAGAACTATCAATAACCATATGGAAAAATGCTTTAAATCACTATTGATTAAAGAAATGCAAACTAAAAAAAAATTCTGAGGGGCCACCCCACACCTATCATTATGACTAACATGGCTGAAAAAGAAAATGATAAATGCTAAAGCAGATGTGGAAAAATGGATATACTGAAGCACTATTGGTACAGTTATGAACTGGTTCAATAAACAATTCTGGAGAATAATTTGGAATTATATCCAAAGGGCTATAAAACTTCCTGCCCTTTGTCCCAGCAATATCATTACTATGTCTTTATCCCAAACAGATCAAACAAAAAGAACCTATATGTACAAAAATATCTATGGCAGCTCTTTTTGTGGTCACAAGGAATTGAACCCATCAATTAAATAATAGCTGTACAAATTGTAGTATATGATTGTGATGGAATATTCTTGGGCTACAAGAAATAATGAGGAGGGTAGTTTCAGAAAAACCTGGGAAAACCTATATGAACTAATGCAAAGTGAAGTGAGCAGAACCAGGAGAACACTGTACACAGTAACAACAATATTTTAATGATGATGAAATGTGAAATATTTAGCAACTCTGATCAATACAACAATCCAAGATAATTCCAAAGGACTCATAATGGAAAATGCTATTCTCCTCTAGAGAGAGACCCGATGAAGTCTGAGTACAAATTGAAGCATATTTTTTCGCTTTATTTTTTTGCTTTTTTGCCTCATGGCTAATATGAAAACGAATTTTGCATGTCTTCATATGTATAGTTGCTGTCATATTGCTTGATTTTTCCATAGGGGGCAGAGGGGCTGAAAGGAAGGAGTGAATATGGAACCCAAAATTAAAAAAAAATCAGTGTTAAAACAAATAAATGAATAATTTATTTTTAAAAAGAAAAATACTAAAAAACAACTACTACTGAGCTATAAATTTTATATCCATCATCTACATCACATCAATGTCATTCTCTATGAAGGAATCAGCAGGGAAGAGGCAAGAATTTGCAGGTGATAACTCTTTAATAGACCACATCTTTACCATCACACAGCTGGTTGAAGGAAGTGGAAATTTTTAAATCCCACTTAAGGCTTTCACTGTTTTCTACTTCAGTAACTAACTTTTCATTGTTAGTAGTGTTCAGGTTCAAAAAAGCAGACTTCTTTGCCCTTTCCTTTCGTATTTTTTAATGAAGTTAGCCATCATAAAGATGATGCTGGGGTTTACCACAGCAAATCTTTTCTTTTGAAACATGGTCTTTGTTAAAGGTAATTAGCATGATTTACATACCCAGAAGTGCTGCCATTCTCTGCCATTTTGTCAGCACTTTCCAGTAAATAGGGTTTTGTCTACTCAGTGCCTCTAATATTTTGTTTTATTAGAACAGAGGGGACACTTTTTGTTATGGAAAAAAGTGCACAGTGAATGCAGCTGGGAAAGAGTAAGATTCATTGTGCTTCCACTCCACTATGTGGTAGCTGTAGTCATTGACCATCATTGTGACTTTCCTCTGCCATGTCTTTACTAAATAGTGTCGAAGTACCAAAGGCAGGTTTCAGTTCAAACTCCTAATAAGTAGAGCCATCCAGGAATGGAGTGAGTGAACTTGCTTTGGGTACATTGCCTTTGAGATCCCTTTCGACTGTAACTCTGGGAGTGCTCCATAGTCTACAGCTATTTTCTAACAGAACATCAGAGGATCATAGAATCTCAACAGTAGTCAGTGTTCCTAAAAAAAAAGTTTCCATTCAGACTCTGCTCAAGTCTTCTACAATGGGGAAATCACTACTTCTTGAGGCACATCATTTCACATTTTGACAGAGACCATCATTATTAAAAAGTTTTGCTAATTCAAAATCTGTAAAATTCAGGGAATGGTCCCTTCTTTGCCTCCTTTGCAGGCATATAATAAAGAGGAAAATGGTGTTGTGTATGTGAAAATATGGAAGTGAACTATTATTCACTTTTCCATATGTTAATGTTATCCTTTGGTTTCATTTGTGATTCCATTGATGTGGGTAACTCCAACTGAGGAAACTCCCTCTTTCAATGCAGATAGACCACTGCTCTGCAACGTGCCATCTTAGACAATTATCTGGGCCACTAAGAGATTAGGTAGACTGCCCAAAGTCACATAGCATCAGAGCCAGGATTTGATCTCAAATCACCCTTCCTCTGAGGCTAGCAACCAAGATGCCATCCATTATCGTTTTTAGTAGCAGTATTAGTATTAGTGGAAATATTTGTTGATATGGCATACTGGTGTGAAAACAATGAGACTTAACCGCTTCACTCTTCGGAGAAATCTTTTTGGTTCTGAAAAACATCTTTAGTGAAAGTTTTAATTAAATCAAGATCATAGTCCATTATGAGAGCTAGAAAGTTGTCAGAACCTTTGCCAAAAATTAAGAGCAAACAGACATGATTTGCTTATATGTCCAGCTTGTAACCCATTTTTTTTTGAAACATAGAATTTTAAAATGGACGGGACCCCATAAGTCATCTAGTCCAATCCTTGCCCAAATAAAAATTACTTTCATCTACAACATCCTGTTGAGGTGCCTTCTGGGAGAGGGGGAAAAACCCTAAATTCAAACACTGTTGAATCTGCTTTGTGTTTATATCAATTGTGAGACATTATTCCTTCAGACATTTAGGCCTTAGTGATATGGCATTGAGCAGCTAGGTAGTCAGTGGATAGAGTGCAGGACCTGGTGTTAGGAAAACTCATCTTCCTAAGTTCAAATCCAGCCTCAGATATTTACTAGCAGTGTGACCCTGGGCAAGTCACTTAACCCTGTTTGCCTTAGTTCCTCATTTATAGAATGAGCTGGAGAAGGAGATGGAAAACCACTTTAGTATCTTTGCCAAGAAAACCCCAAATGAGGCCATGAAGAGTCCTACTTAGCTAAAACAACTGAATAAGAATGTACAGCATACCTTCAAAGCTGAACTCTACAAAATAACACAGTCTGGTTCAAGATAGAGGGAAATTTAGTGGGGACTATCAATGTTTAGTTTATGGTGGACTCTTAGCTAAGTATGGATGTAAGAGAGAGAGGGAAGGAAATAAGAATAGAAGAGAAAGGGAAGGAAGGATGAATGTAGAAAGAGTTATTGATTATTCCAGAAGAGAAGTAGGCTTTTATCCGCTTTACCCATATAGAAGTTGAGGATGGGCCATCCAGGCTCTCTTACTCCCCCAACCATTGGTTAAAGGGGAACCCAAAAGAGAGAGAGCCAGTTCAGGCTGCTGATGTTGCTACTTATTAACTGCCTGGAAAGTTAGAGGAAGCATGGTAAGTTAAGACCATGTACTTTAAGGGACCTGCCTAAAGCCCTTCTTAAAACACAACTGATAGTCTTACTTTCTCCCCAAATTTTAAGGTAAAGGGTCATAATGTTTTAATAAAAGAAAACAGAAAAAAATAAAAAGCCAGCAGCAACAGGAGAGGAAATGGAAAAAAGCTGTTGGCAATAATCTTCCTTGAGAAAGAAAATGGAGAGAGCCCATGAAATAATAGAGCACAGTCCTATCATAACAAGCATTTGCATATCAAATCTTTGGACGGAAGATATTCAGCTTTTTGTCCTCAAAAGATGGAGAAAGTGTGTACCCCTAAAGAAAGCATCTATTTTAGAGTTTCACTGGGGATCCATTAGAGCCAGGAGCTTGAAAGAGGAAGGTGAAGAAGTTCAGACTTCCACTCTACCATCTGCAATTTTAGAACAGTCACCTCAACACAAGACTTAGCCTGGAGGTCTTTAGCCTTCTGTGGAATGAGGTAGAAATATAATCCAGTTGTAGGAGATGTCCATTGAAACTTCTAGATTTCCAAGCAGAAGCTTATAATTTTAGAGAACATGACAGAGCCATAAAAAGAAAGGGAGAGGGAGAGAGAGAGGGAGAGAGAGAGAGAGAGAGAGAGAGAGAGAGAGAGAGAGAGAGAGAGAGAGAGAGAGAAACCACAAGATCTAAGGTAGCAACAGGACCAGGAAAATCACCATGACTGAAAAGTTCAATGAGATATAGAAGTAAAAGTTTTGTTGGGAACTTTTAAGTTAATCGTTGTTAGATATGTGAAAGGAGGAAATAGGAGAGGGCAAAGAGTTCTGAGGCATCTTCCCTGATGTAGCAGAGACATTGGGTGGAAAAAGGGTGCCAAGGAGAGCATGGAACAAGCTATTCCTGGTAGTTAGGGGGCTTTAGAGTGGGCATTGGCTATGGAAGGAGCCCTGGGTACAGAAGACAGCTTCTGGTACCTTGGGCTAAGCAGGGAGGCTGCAAAGAGAATGCAAGCTTGGCCATACATACCTAAGGGTCTTAATGTTTAAGACTAATGGTTTCAAAACTTCCTTTTAAGCCTTGTATTTATGACTGGGAATTAATTTCAATTTACCTGCTATATGTAAGATACTATATTAAGTGCTAGAGACACAAAGGCAATTAGAAAAAATTCCCAACCATTCAAGGCCTTCACATCATAATTGGAGATCTAGCATGCACACATGTAAGTAAATACAAGATAATCTGAGATGGAATCACAAAAGTTTTCCTGTAGGAGACTACTCCTGAGCTGAGCTTTGAAGGCAGCTAGCAATTCTAAATGACTTCCACACATAGGAAACAATCATTGTGAAGGCATGGAGGTAGAAGACGAAATAGTGAGTTCAGGGAACGAGCTGGTAGGCTAATTGGAATAGAATATAGTAAGTATGAAGTGAATAATGTCAAATAAGTCTAAATATTATGTTGGAGCCAGATTAAGAGTCAAGAATAAAAGTTTGTATTTTTCACATAGAGGGAATAGAGAGCTACCAAAGATTTGGTGGCATGCCTTGTTGAGATTAGTAGAACCTTGTCTTGAGAATATTAATTTAGAAGCTTTGTAGAGAATGAGTTAAAAGGGGTGGGGAGGCAGCTGTAAGAAGGGATACCAATTAGGTTTTGTCTTTGTTGTTCAGTTGTATCGGACTTTTTATGACCCCTTTTAGAATTTTCTTGGCAAAGATATTGGAGTAGTCTGCCTTTCCTTCTCCAGCTCATTCTACAGATGAGGAAACTGAGGCAAAGAATATTTAGTGACTTACCCAGGGTCACACCGCTAATAAATGTCTGAGGCTGGATTTTAAATAAGGAACATGAATTTTCCTGACTTCAGGCCCATTATTCTATCCACTGTGTCACCTAGCTGTCTATAACAATTAGGAGGACACTGCAATTGTCTAGGCTTGAAGAGGAGTGGCCAAGTAGAAACTGTTAGAGCAGGGGATGAAGAAATATTGTAGATGTAAAATTAACAAGATTTGGCAACTGATTGAATTTAGAATATGGAAGTTATGGTGGCAATTGAAGTCCTGGGAGCTCATGATTAGAAAAATAGATTTATATCTGTAGCACATTATAACATTAGTTCACTCAGTCCTCACAACAAACCTGTGAGGGAAGTGGTATTAATACCTTCATCTTCATTTGCAGATAAGGAAAAACAGGGGACTGTGAGAAGGGAAATGATTTGACCAAGGTCACAAAAAATAGTTGGTGATACAGCTAGAGTTGACGGCAATTCAAGTATCCTGTCCATCATTCCTCAATAATTTCAGGATAGCACTACTTAATCCCCGTAACCATTTGGAGAGGCAGCGTAGTGCAGTAAAACCCATGGCGGACCTGGAATCAAGAGATGTTGGATCAAATTGCACTGCAGATGCTTGTGGAGTCCCTCATGAGTAAGACGTGCTTAACATAGTGACTGGCACATAGAAGGCACTTAGCAAATGCTGACTGATTGGTTGAACTCCCTGAAGCTCATTTTTCTCCTCTGCTGAAGGAAACTAGTGATTGTATTGCCTTCCTCACAGGGTTGTTGTGAGGAAGGGACTTTGCCAATCTTTCAATGCTGTATGAAGGCGTGTTATTGTTAACCCCGCTTAGATAAGTAAGATCTTTTGCCAACACAATTTGACAGAAAGAAGCACAATATCTGAAATGCCCAGCCAAACATCTTCTAAGTATCAGAGCCAAGATTAGAACTCACAGCTCGTGGTCTTTCCATTCGTTTAGTCACAACTTCTATCTCTTTCCTTCTCTGCAAAATATCAGCACCTACCTCCCAGGGTTGTTATGACGATTAAATGAAATAATATTTGTAAAACACTTTACAAACTGTAAAGTTCTATATGAATGCTACAGTTTGTTTATTCTTCTTCTTATTATCACATCTACCTTTACAAAAATGGAAAGGTTCTATTCCCAGCCAAGTCATGTGAATCTAATAATTTGAAGCCAAGAAGGCACAGTCCTTACACAAAGCTACTGAAAGATGGTTCAAGTTCTCTCTGACTAAATTTTAGAGTAAAATGAGCACTGGACTTGGTTTTAGAAGACTTCAATTCAAAGCCTACCTTTCCTGCTTAGTTCTTACATGACCTTGTTATTTGATGTCTCTGTTCCTTAGTTTCCTCCTCTGTGAAATGAGGGGTTGGATAAAATCATTTCTAGGGCCCCCCTCCTTTTTTTTCCACTTTCTAGCTTATGATCCTGTGAAAAATAGGTTGGGGACACGCCTGAGCCAGACACCTGCTTTTACTTCCTCTGACCTTGCTGCACAGCAGTTAAAACAGATCAAAGTGTCCAAATATTTGACTCCTAAAGCATTTGAGAGAACACAAAAGAGGGTAGTGGAAGCAATGAGGTTTTGTTTTCTTTTGGGGGGTGGTGAGGAATAGAGAGCTCTAGGAAGAGGGAGGCATTAAAGTGCCTTTTGCCTGGTGGCACTGAATGTAAACCTCCATCCCTGGGAGGCATCCTGCCATGGTATGTTGTTCACTCATTCCAATCAGCCTTATGTAAGCTTTGCTTTTAAAGGCCACAAGTCACCACAGAGTGCTGATTCTTCTTTGAAAAAAATATAGAAAGACTAAAGCAGGTAAAGAGAGCCCATTTCAGAAAGTAGAAAACAAACAAGAAGTATGAAAAAAGTAAAAAAAAAATACAGTTAATTACCATTTAAAGATTGGTAATAAAAGACTGAATTAATGTAGTGAATTCCAAATCAAAGGCCCCTATAATCAAATAAAGATTGACCATTGGCTAGAATCCTGTTGCAGATAACTAAATCAGATCTCCTTTTCCTCCTTGTGAAACATCCTGCCTCTGAGTTGACATCACAATGAAGGATGTCTGCATAGCAGAGTATTAATCAGCTGATACTTGCAAACATCGTTATTATATAAACCACTCCGGCACCGGGGAGCACCACATTGTCTTTGAAAGAAAAAAGACTTTACCTCAAACTGCGGAACCAATTATTAATCTATACTCTCCTGCTTACATCACAGCAATGATACTTGAGTCATTACAAAATAAAATCCAAATAATAAGACAAAGACAAGTTGCAAATGTCACCAGGGCTCTAGGTGGAGAAATGAAGTTTCCTGAGTGTTGTCACAAATTGGGTCAATCTGTGTGGAAAGGGAATTTATAAACAGAATTGAAAGGCAGGATTTAACTTTTGTTAAAACACAGCTTTTGCATAGAAGAAGATATGGGGTGATATTCCTGTACGGGGGTGGGGGGAAAGGAAGAAGAAAAAGAAAAAAAAATTGGCAGTCAAAAGAGAGAATGATTATCCAGCAGGTTTCTGCATAGCACTTCTCTTTTTATTCCTGAGAGGTACAATTAAAGGATGCAAGTCATAAAACAGTGTATTTTCTCTCGGCTGTGATGCATTGTTTTTAATCTCACTGCCTTGTATTATATCACATTCCTATAATTCTTCCGACAGGAAAAGGCTTGTTTCATAAAAATATAGTCCCCGGCACTTGAAATATAAGTTCACATGCAAGCAACATATATATCACCAAACCAGCAAACTAACTCACTTACTTAATACACTAAACTTCAGGTTCTTCCTATATTATGTGAAATGGTTTGAAACAGGAGGCAGCTGCCAGGAACCATCACCGCTTCCTTGCTCAAGAGAGACAGGGGAAGGAAGAATGAAGGGGGGAAAAAAAATTCCCCCGATGGATGCCACAATAACATGTCTTTCATTATTGCCCTGTGTCAAGGCACTCTGTAGCATTCATTGTGCATGCATAGTAAATTACTATTTACCTGGCATTGCCTTTGATAAGTCAGTCTTTTCTCCCTCTTTTCCTCCGCACCGCATGGAACAGCAGTGCTCCTTTGCCTATAATGCTTATTAAGGTGATACCTTCTCTGAATAAGAAAGCACACACTTCCATAGGAGACATTCTCTGGGGTTTTTAAGGGCCATTGTTTTTATTGTTTTCCTTTTATTTCTCCCACCCTGCTGCGTTTTAATGCTATAGTGACTTCTGTGTATACAGCTCTCATATTGAAATGTCGGCTGCAGATATATGCAATATTAAAGAGTGCTTATGAATTTTTGACATCTAATTAGTCGCTACCCAGTTAACATGTCAGGACTCAGAGGGATTAGGGAGTCAGCCCTTTCTGAATAAGTTAAAGCTGTGCTATGTCCTTTTCATGTATTATGCTTTAATGTAGGTGGTGATTATTTTGCCGTGATTAATTGATGAAGTCTATTGGTCTGGCAAGTGTTACAGAATTCACCATCTCCCACTTTATTTCTCTCAGCTGGGTTTTCCCACTCATTTGAAGGGACTCGCCTTTCTCTCTGCTCCTGTGTCTATATTGGTATGGCTCTCCCTTAATGTCAAATTTCCATCCTTTGGTATCTTTCGGTCACCCAGGTAAAAAGGGGAACTGACATCTCACTGTGCAGTCCCCAAGTGAGGTACATGAAAAGAAACTGTACCTCAGTTAAGGAAAAAAAAAATCAGGCCTGTGCCTATCCATGGACATGCTTTTTTTTCTTCCTTTTTTTTTTTAATGTGCTCAGCAAAATCTTAAGCACCTGAAAAAACTAAATGGCACATATTAAAAAAAAATCCAAAAAAAATGTTCCTTCATTCATTTAGAACTGTGCCAAAGACTACTGGTAGTTCGTGGCACACTCAGAAGGAAGACATTGTCGGCTTTATATATCTGTAGGTATTTCCCAAAGAACAGCACAAAATGTGATTTTTAAGCTAAAAGATGAAGTTTGCTGTATTCTTCTGTGTATAAGTGATATGAGGTTTTATATAAAGAACAATAAGAAACCTATATTTAACAGATAATGGCTGTCCCTCTTTGCCTTCACAGGAGCCCACTGGTATTTAACTCATTGCTTTGCCAAGTAATTTGAGAAGTCTAAAGTAGGAAAGGCGGCCTATAAAACCAAGTTTGATTTAATTCTCTCTAAAATGATATAAGGAGGCAGCATCCCTGTGGGATACCTTGTTTCTCTATCTCTCTGGATCTAGGTGGCTCATGATAGTTGAGCCCATCTGTGTTGGGTCTTATAAAAGTTGGTTCTAATTGCCCAGTGTTGGTGTGGCAGAAGCAAGCAGAGGAATTTCATCATCACAAAGCGGGAGCAGGTCACAAACAGGGTGATATGCATTGGTTTATTCCTGCATTGGAGCTACTGAGAAGTTTCTTCAATATTCCCCTACTTTCTTCTCCATCGCTGGCCAAACAAAAGGCTGCTGCCATCTGAGTTCATTACTGCAGCCTCCTGGCTTTATGGACAAATAATTACTTTTCACATCGCAGAATCAATCCTATTATAAGCCTACACCATTCAAATCTGTAATTGGGGCAATAACAGCGCTGGAGCCGATTTATCTTTTTAAATGCACAAAACTCATGCTAACCATCCTAAAAATGTATAATTATAAATAAACCTTCACCTACGTCAATAGGCTGAGTTTTTAATTACTGTGCTGCATGTCAATCAAGGCCAGTACTGTTTATGCATTCGAGGGGGCTATTTCAGAGAAATTTCGGTGGTAGCTCCACTCCATTATCTGCATTTAGAGGGGGAGGAAGGGAGGGAGGGAGAGGGAAAGAGAGAGGAAAGGAGGGAGAGAGAGGGAGAGAGAGAGAGAGAGAGAGAGAGAGAGAGAGAGAGAGAGAGAGAGAGAGAGAGAGAGAGAGAGAGAGAGAAAATCATGTGTGGAAAGCAGTTTTGCCAAGCCTGGGACTGCAGCCATGGTGGCACTAGGTGAGGCGGGGCTGAAGTGGAGGGATCTGGCTGGAAGGGCTGGGTGCGACAAAGGGCAAGAGTAGTCACTACCCCCCCCCCCATCTCCACAGGACAGCACTGTCAATGATGCCATCAGCCCTTCCACACAAAGGAAAGGGGGGCATTATGGGGGCAGGGGGAAGGTAACGTGGGGAAGGCAAGCAGAAGAGGATAGAGGGTACATGGGGAAGGGGGTGGGGGGAGTGGAGGCAAGAGCAAAGGAGGCTTAAAAGAAAATCAATCAATTGAAGTATATTCACTTTCTCTCACATAGTGGATTCTCTCTGAAGGAAGCACTGAACTTTGTAGTGTTAGCAGCAGCTGAAATTTAGAATTATTGTTTCCTTCTAACAGAAGACTCATTTTCCACGGCCGCATTTGCAGCATAATAAGGGTTTTGTTATTTTTTCAATTAGAGTCAATTGACCTAACAAAATGGTTGGCAATTAAGTGATTTTTGTAATGGTCCGGGGGTAATTTAGTCGGGCTTGTCAGCTGTGTTTCATGAAGCCGAGATGTCTTTTTTTCCCCCACTGCCTCTCTCTCCCTCTCTCTCTCTCTCTCTTGAGCATAATGGCTCATAATTTCGAAATCTTTTCCTTCTGTTTCCCTCACAATAATTCGCAATTACAGGAAGTTGTTGGAGGTGATTTTTTTTTCTACCTTGCCTTTTGAGTCAGTAATTTTAAATAAAATGTACATACTTGTAAAAAGGCGGCTATTACTGAAATCACTTTTTGTGTAAACTCAATTATTTTATGAATAGTGACACCAGCCGAAGCTGGGTCCCACTTTGAAAGACTGAGGTATTATTATTTTCAGGGGAAAAGGTTTTGAACGTTCTGCACACTTTCTCAAATCAAACCAGCATTCAAAAAGGTAAACAAAAACTTAAATGGATCAGGAAGCAGCTAGTAACCTCCCTCCCACTCCCTCCCCACCTCCTCCCCAAGATAAGATGTGCTCCCTATCCCCTCTTCACAGTCCTCCACCACCGGACTTTTGCTTCTCTAGCTCTAATTTATGAAGGGATTCCTCATTTGACTAATTGATCCATTTTCTTAAGACGACATCTGGAGTTGCAGTTCCTTTTAAAAGGCTGCAGTTAGATCTGATGACTAGATCAGATGTTCTTTCATTGTATTGCTGTTTATACCTACATAAAAATGCAATATTCACCATATATATGCATATACTCATACATATAGGAATATCCATATAGATTCACAATATGTTCCTCTTGTATATGTAGGACAGCCCAACATATGTGTATTGTCTGTATATGTTATCTGTGCACACACGTGTCTTACACACAGTAGGGTACATATATATTATATATATATTATATATATATGTAAATTCCCAAACTTCATATACTTTCACTTGATTTTAAATTGGCCATGTGCTCCATTTGCTCCTGATACGAAAAATCAAGGATGAAAACATCTATAAAAGCCCCTCTTAGTCCAAAAGTATTTTGACTCCCATTCAGGTTGAATAGATTAAGGGAATGTTGGCCAGTAGGGGGCAGTGTAAGAGCAATGGAGTCAAGCACACGTTCAGACTCCCCTAAGTAGACTTGCGCTGTACCTGGGGGAACTTGTCTCCTATTGATTTAAGGTTGCGACCATCCGGAGAAAATCCTCCAGTAACCCAAGTGTCTTGGTACCTTACGTGTTTCCTTACCCTATCTTGGTCATATCAAAATTCTCCTGTCCTGCCTTTTAATTCTTCTCTCATTACCATCTCCAGGAAGCAATTAATGTTGCCAAATTGTGAAACTAATACAATTCTCTTGCAGAGTTTTCTTGGAAGACTTGAGAAATAAGCTCCTGCCAAGGTCATAGTGACTCTCAGCGTGGAATAAAATCAGATGGTCAGTGGCCTGAGAGGCAGAGAATTCAGTTCTTGCCCTGACTCCACCACTGACTCACTGTGTGCCAGATAAGTTATTACACTCCTCTTTGGAACCCAGTTTCTTCATTTTTAAATGAGGGAAACAACAGAAATAAATAACTTCAAAAGGTCTCTTCCAGTTCCCAGTGGTTCTTTGCTCAAACATACACAGGTGCGCATGTATATGTTTATACACTATATATCTGTATATAAATATACATACATATGTGTGTGTGCATTGTTCATATATATTTTTGTGCACATATATACATGTATACATAATATATATGCATTGCATAAATACATAAACATTGGTCAGTAGGTAAAAACATTCCAGCTTGATAGGACTTGACAGTCAGCTTCCTTTGGCCAAGCCTTGAAGACCCACAATCAATTCCATGCCACATTGGGCCATTGCAGTTGAATCTTAATTGTGGAGGTCATATAATATATGCGTATAATATGATACATATATGTGTGTTGTGTATGTACATACCTTATTTTATATTTAATGCATACATGCTTGTATGTACATGTTTTATGTGTATGCATATTATATGCATATACAAATATACATATTTACACATTTTAATGTGGGGCTTTGGTGCTACTTCAGGGGACTTCTTCCTCTTTTTGTCACAAGCCCTCAGTGGAGACAAGAGGAGATTTAATGCCCCACCCTTGGCAAGTGGTACAAGATCTGTGAATTTTCTGTGGCAAATATTACCTACAGCTTGAAATCACTACTCATTTCCCTTATGATCATTGTCAGCCTTCTGCTTGGCTTAGATTATGTCACTTTAGTCTGGACTGGGCTCAAATTAGGTCCCACCTCTAAGGGCTTTGATTAATCCGCAGCATCTCTCATTTCTCTGACTATAAAAGGAAAAGTTATGACTCTGAATAAGCATCTTGCAGAAGAACGAAGGGAAAGCAGAAAGTATTAAACTTTCATCCAGCACCATAGGAGAGATGTAGTTATTAAATTTCAGCTGCTTATCAAACTGATATGAAAGTCATTTTGCATGATTGCCTTGCATCCTCAAATCTTCTGCTTTTATTTGCAATGCATCTCTGTGCTTTCTTATTAGAAAAAAATACTCAAAGGATAAAAAGCTGATAATATTATTCAGTTTTGACAATTAGGTAGGAAAAAAACAGTTGAAGAAGTGCTTTTTTATTGCATCTGGTAATAATATTGGCAGTCCTCTTGATAGCAGTCAGTACTGATGCTACCCAAGGTGATACCAGCTGTGTCTTGTAATTCCGAAAGCACTGGTTATACTGGTGAAGCTTTCAAAGGATTAGGACCAAGAATGTAATTTGCACGATCAAAACTGGTATAGATGACTATCATGAATTCTAGCATCAGGTAGTCAGTTACATCCGCTGGGTCCACCTACCTTGATAATACTTCTTCATAGTACCAACAGCAGATAATTGGGAGAGATCTCATCCCCTTTTGCCTGCTAACATTATTCTGCCTCCCTCTGTTCTGCCCTTTTTGGTTATCATAACAAGAAGATAACTTTATATGCTATTCAATGCTTTTTAGAATTTACTAAGCATTTTCACATATATCTCTTAATCTTTATAACCCCTCTGTGAGACAGGTAGGTTGGTCAGGAATCACTATTATTCCCATATTAAAGATGACTTGCCCAAGGTCATTTGTCTAATATGGCAAATGGCAGAATAAGACCAGAACAATAATCTTCTAACAAAGCTAGTGTTCCTTCTACTATACTATACTACCTCTCCCATCTCTTATGTTCACAAGAATGGCCTGATGACTTCTATTCTTATTATGAGGTATATGCCTGAACTATCCATCCCTTCTAGTTTCTATGCTATCTGTTATCCCCCAGCCACAATACTCCTGGCATGATGTCATTTCCTTAAATTTTTAAGGATCCATTTAAATTCTCCCAGAACTCTGCTGATTTTTGTCATTGGATAGCTATTTAGGAGAGAGAGAAAGAGAGAGAGAGAGAGAGAGAGAGAGAGAGAGAGAGAGGTGTGTGTATTGCTTGAGCACAATTGGAAAGGTCCAACAGAGCAGAAAACAAAGGAGATGGGATGGCTAGAATACTAGCCTAGGAGTCAGGAGCCCTGGGTTCTACTCTTACCAATACCTTGAAAAAATGGCTTTCCCTTTCCGGTCCTTTGCTTTCCCATCTACTAAATGAGAGAGTGGGACTAGGTGATATCTAAGATCCTTTCTTTATCACTCATTCTTTTTCCCATGATTCTACAGTCTCTTTCAAATGTGACATTCTACAATTCTGTTAAAAAGGAAACTAAGATAGAGAAGCCTGAGGATGGAGGCTGGGAGGCAAAGTCAGAAGAGAAAAGGAAGAATTGGTGAAATGTTAACCTTACAAAAATAAGAGAGATGATAAACAGGAAGTTAGGAAAAGCCAGATGGCCAGTAGTGGTTAGGAAAATGTGAGCTCAATTAGCTAAAATGATTAAGAGAGTGAGAACTTTGTCATTTCTAAAGAGATATTGTCATACGTAGAAAAAAGTTCTTATTTTTGCAGAGGTGGGGACCCTTATTAAGGGGGTTCAATGTGTGAAAAAAATTGTTTGACCCAGTATTCAATTCAGTTGCCTTTGTTAAATATCTAACATTGTGCTAGGTAAGTGTCGAAGAAATACAAAGTTTAGGTTAATGCAAGAAACTCAGAAATCCCCTCCTTCTCCCTAAAATGGAAATAGTGATAAGTATTAATGTAACAGTATCAAATTCCCTGATAAGTATTAACGTAATAGTATCAGATAGCCTGAGTCAAGGTTGGTGGTTTGATATTGATGGAGGAAGCTTCTGTTATGATTCCCTATTCTAATGAAATCATTGGTCCAAACGACAAAAGGTAGCATCTCATTAACCAAGTTCACTTGTCACTGCGGTCTCACATAAGAACCAAGGTTAGTTTAAATGTATGAATGTGGAAGGTGGAACTTGGAAGTAAGACAAAGCCTTCTTCTCATGGACCTTGTAGTCTGGCAGGTAGATAAGACAGAAAGACAAAAAAGATAAGATACATTAATTCATAAGTCCATTACATACATATATATAATCTATAAATACATATGTATATATAAAATTATATATAATATATAGCTACTTACATAGGCACACTCATATGTAAATATACACACACAGAGATAAGTATATACTTATGTAAATATATTTATATATTATATATTACATACATAAATTAATGTATGTGTGCGTGTGAGTTTGTGTACCTTCTGAGTTACTGTAGTTGAACTCTTCGATATGCATCTTGGTGGAGTGGAGAGAATATTCGTCTTAGAGTCAGAAGACTTATACAGAAGTATTGTAGAGTCCTATATGTGTGACCTTTACTTCCTTCAGTCTTATTTTCTTCATCAAAGAGTACAATAATATTGTCCTAATGATCTCACATGAGGGGCATTATGGCTTAGTGGAGAGATAGTGGGCCTTGGATCTAGGCACACCTGGGTTCAAATCTCACATTTCATATATCCTCATTCTGTGATCCTGACAAGTCATTTAACCTCTCAAGTGTTCTAGGCAACTCTCTAAGACTCTAAGTGGAAAGGAAAATTCTGACCTGTACTGATACAGGGAGTTTCTCTATCTGAGTGTTCCTTGTATTATTGGAATCCCAGGTCCAACTAAAAAAATTAACTACTTCACAGAAAAAGTATTTTGTAAAGCTTAAAGCATTATAAAAATGTAAATATTTAAGACAGTTTTATAAATGTCTGTTTTTTCCTACTAGCTGATTAAAAACTTATTTTTTTGTTGTGTGCGTGTGTGTGTATTTTTGTAGTTTGGAGTGGGAGATATATGTTTAAACCTATGATTTCATCAATCTATGGTGAGGAAACTCCCTCTTCGGAAGCAGATCAGCAACTGTTCTCCAACTTATAACACAAGAAAATTATTTGGTTTACGGAAAGATTAAATGGCTTAGCCAGGTCATACAGCTAGGACATGTCAGAGATAGGTCTTGTATCTAGGTCTTTCCAACTCTTGAGACCAGCTCTCTATCCATTACTCCAGGGTGCCTTTTATTGTTCTTTTATTGTCTCAATTCTGAAACAACAGGGGCCAACCAGATTAAACTAATAATAATAAATTGTAATAATACAGCTCATTAAGATTTTAAAAGCATAATCCTCCCCAACAGCCCTATGAGGAAGATAGCATAGGTATTGTCTGCTGCATCCTCCAGATGAGGAATCCCAGGCAAAGAAAGACTCAATCACCTGCCTAAGTCAGACTGCTGCCAAACAAAGGATCTGGGACTTCAAGGTAGTAGTTCTTGATTTCTACATGATAATGTGAACTCCTTTAGGGCAGGGCTTATATGTACATATTGGGGGGGGGGGTGGCAAAGGAGGCTTTCCTTGTATCTTTGGTGGTTAGCATAGTACCTGCCACATAAAGCCTTAAGCCATTAATAAATACTGATTCATTGATTGATTATTTCTCAACTGCAAGTCCTGAGCTCCGCTCCATTACATCATGAAGCATACACATATGCTTCCCTTGGATTCTGGGAAATCAGGGAAATAAGAAGATTGCTAAGGGGAAAAAGAGCAAAGTGGTAAGTTAGAGGGTAATCAACTTATTTCAGTTTTCTAAGGGCTAGCCCCAAACCTCTGGGCCAGCTTGTTTTTTTGTTTATTTTTCCTAGGGTCCACCATTGTAAATATGAGTGGGGCTCATGTTGTTGGCAGAATAGGCTTGCCTTAGCTTACAATCTAGTGTGAGAGTATAAGGCATGAACTAACAACTCTAATATGCAGTTTAATGATAGCCTTAGGTCTGTAGTAAAACCTCATGAACTTGAACTAATGAGGTGAAGACTAGGAACAATCTATGAATATGTACATATATAGGTGCATATAGGCTTAAATTTAGTGGAATTATTTTCAAGTACATTAATCCTAAAGGTTTTGTGTGTGATTATCAGGTTAAAAAAAAGATTGCTTTTAAGACTATATCTTAGTAACAACTGTCATATTACTATTACCTCACTAAACCTCAGTTTCTCCATCTGTGAAAACAATGAGGATATAAATACAGGCAGTCCTAATCTCACAAGGATATTATGAAGAAAATGTTTTGTAAATCTTAGCGCATTATAGACATGTGGGTTATTCTTATTATTATCTCTTGTTTTTATGCAAATAGTTCCCCCTAAAGTGCTTGAAAATAATTGGTTCTCCTAAGTAGTTTAATGACTCATACTGTCAACCCTTCATTCTTGCATATTATTTAAAAATTGATAGGGTAAATGACAAGGGGATAATATTCCTGGATACAAGCTATAAAATCAAGCCTCTGTCTCAGCTAATGGTGATTACACTTACTGACTAGCACCTGTATTGCATTCACGTGTTGAGACCAGGTTAGTCAGTATTAATAATAATAATGCCAATGGGATAATATTTCTAAGGCTTACACACCATCAAGAAACCTTAAATATCAGTTGATAAAAGAACTGATTCTAAGAAGGAAAGAGGCAGAATATTATAGAAAGAACCTTGGATAAAGAGTCGGAAGAGTTGAGTTTAAATCCCAGCTTTCCTACCTCCTGTGTGATTTTGGACAAGTAACTTCACCAATCTAAACTTCAGTTTCCCTATCTATGGAATGAGGTTGTTTGGGCTAGACTGATTGATAGATAAGGTTACTTTCATCTCTAAGAGGGAGAGAGAGACTGAAACAGATAGAGAGACAGAGAGAAAGAGAGAGACAGAAATACATAGGGAAAGAAAGATTAACAGAGAGACAGAGAGAGACAAAGGTAGAGAAAGAGACAGAGAGTGACAGAAGCAGAGAAACAGAGAGATAAGGAGATATAGATTGAATCTCCACATATCAAGATAATACTGTATCCCCCCTATAGACCAGGACTATCTTATTTATTTTTCTATACCCCAAAGTATTGAATACTACATCTTATACTCATGGGTGATCAGTAAATATTTGGTGAATGAATGAATAAATCTCTGTAGCTCTCCAAGTTTCTATCATCCTAATTCATAAACTAGGCAGATATATCTCACCATACCCCAAGTCACCTAACAGTGACAAACACTGAGAAAAAAGAAGGAGGGGATGCTGAATGATAAACTAACATACCTACCTATGCATGTTTGCAAAGAGAAGGTTGAACTAAATGATTTTTCAAGCTCTCTTCCAAAACTCATATTTTTTCCATGATACTGTGAAGGGAGAAATATTGCCTTTGGTGAAGGTTTCTTGCTTGTTGAAGATTTAGTTCAATTCAACAAGTATTTATTTTATATATCTGGTGATTCAATTCAGCAAATATTTATTAAGCACCTGCTACAGGTTTATCATTTTACGGTACCACTTTTGTGGTAGTCCGGAAAGATCTCTAGATTTTAGGCCTAGCATTGCTGCTGACGATATGTATCTGCTTTCGATAGGGCCCAGAATCCTTCGATGAACTTTGTCTTGGAAACGAAACAGACAAATTTGACTGAGACCCTCCATTCCATGTAAAACTCCTTATTTTCTTCCAAATTGTTGGTAACTCTGTTTATTTTGATTAACCCTAGCATGCTGGGTTCAGTATACTGAGCTATGGTAAGTAAAAAAAGGCTAGTGACTTTGACTTCAAGTTTGAAGGTTTCTCTCATGTATACCTCAATCTTCTTCCTTCTCTTCAATAATATCTCACCCAAGACCCAGAAAAAGCTAATCTCCTTGTCTTTTAACAATGAATTTCATTGGCCCGTTCCTCTTAGCCTTCTAGGGAGTTAAATAGCTTCCTTTATGTAAGGTAAAGTGAACCCAAAATAAAGTCTATTACTTTTAGCATTATCAAATGGCTTTCTTTTCTTCTTCAGTGGAAATTTCTTAATTCTCCCCAAAGTCATTGTAATAGATTAGGAACATTCTTTCATGCTTTATCTATTTAATTTTCCAAAGAATCCTATGAGATAAAATCATAGTATTGAGAGCTAGAAGGGGTCTTACTAATGAGTTGATCTATACTATCTCATTCCGTATATGAGAAACTGAAATCCTAGAGAGACACAGTGACTTGTCCAATGTTGCATAGGTAGTGAATAGTAGAACCAGGAGCCAAATCTACATATTATGTCTTCATCCAGTGCTCTTTCTAACTATTCCATGTTTCCTTTCTCAAGGAGTTACAAGCAATGTTAACTTTATTTTATAGTTAAGAAAGTTCAAGCTCAGAGTCAAAGCCACAAACCTAGTAAATTAAACTAAAAATCCAGGTCTTCTAACTCAGCCCACTTTGTTCTTTCCACTATCACAATGTGTTTATTGAGCAAGTATTATATTAGTAGTATGGTCCTAAATAATAAAGAAGAAATGAAGCACAACCCAGGTCTTGACTCCAAGTGGTTTACAGTTTTTGGAGAATTCCTTGGATATTATCTAGAAGATTGTCTCATGTCAATTTACAAATTGAACAGGTTAATTAGAAAATGTCACTTGTCGAAATCCTTGAAGTCTTCTTCAAGTCATCACTTGGCCTCCTTCTCTTCCTTCGGAGGTACTACACAGAAATAAAAATGTTCTAAAAGAGAAATGGCCCAAATTGGGTTGTCATCTGGCCAGCACGTTTTACTGGTATGATGTCAAAGAGTGTGTAGGAGCCAGGTTGGGCTAGGTCTCAGAGCCAATTCTTAAGTTTTCAGTGTAAGTGTTTATATCTCAGAAATCAGAACATGTTGCCAATCAGCGTTTGATGAATTCATTTGTTGATTGCCTAGACATAAGGAAGTGATGAAGAAAATGTTAATAATGAATAGTAAAGGAGCAGCTAGGTGGCGCAGTGAGTAGAGCACCGGCTGTGGAGTCAGGAGGATCTGAGTTCAAATGCGGCCTCAGACACTTGACACACTTAATAGCTGTGTGACCTTGGGCAAGCCACTTACCCCAATTGCCTTGCCTTCCCCCTTGAAAAAGAAAATAATGCATATTAAACTTAGGTGTGTCCTGCATTCCTTTTTTTTTTTTTTTTTGAGCAAGATGTTTAAACATTTACTAGAACAATCCTGGAAGACTATGAAAAAGAAATTTACCTACTACCCAATAAAATCTCAAGTTCATTAGAACAGAAACAGTCTGGTACTTAAACTCATGATATCAAAGTTGAAAATTCTGGCTATTGTTGTAAAATTAACACTTACAGCAATATCTCTCACCTCAACTCCCATCTTCTACAAGAGGTCATTTTTCCCACTCCCCTACCCACTTCTCTCTCACCTTCCAGCTTCCCACCTATGCCTCCCCTAACACCACCCTGTCATTGCCTTTCCTCTGAGAATACTTCCAACCTAATCTGTCTGTATTTTGTATGCACGTGATTATGTGCATGTTACCTGTCCCATAGGAATGTGAGCTTCTCTAGGGCAGAGACTGTATTTGGCTTTTGTGTGTTTGTCCCCAGCACTTAGACCAGGTCCTGGCATACAGCAAGTGCTTAATAAATGCTTCTTGACTTGTTGACCCAGTTAATAATACATGTCACTGTCCCAGAAGGGATGATACATGCAAATAAATATTTTTTACATGCATAGTTATAATGGTATAGTGCTTTATGATCACAAAACACTTTTAAAATTTATCATCTCAATTTAATCTCATTCCCTCCCCCCAAATAGTCTATGGGGGAAACCCAAGTGATATTATAAGATCAAGATATTTTTATCATATATTATAAACCACTTACCCTCCACCTCACCTCCACCGCCCCACCTTAGCTGTACTACACATTTCCAGGGACATAGACCAGGGTGACATTGACCCAGTTGGCCAAACGTGTTGATGAGTTCAAGAGTATTTCCATGGAATGTTCAGGTAACTCAAAGGAGTTCTAGCCAAACAAGCCCGAGCTTGTGTTCTTCCTCCTATACATAGTCATTCTCTCCAGAGAAGGAAATTCCTTCTGCTGCCATTCAGTCTCAATTGAATGACCCCAAAGCTCTTGATGTCTCAAACTCCACAAGGCTTCCCTCTCTAGGACCAGCATACATCTTCTATTTGCAATCATTATTTCTGCCAGTGTATGGCAGGGCACTTGGGGTTAAGAGGTCCCTTAGCTACCCAACTCACTGGAAATCCCAGAAAGAGGTGCAGGGTGAATGGGAGAGAATTATAGTTTACAGTATCAAAAGTAGAGATGAAGCTTTCTTTCCCCTGAAATCTCCTAATCCAGAGTACCTGACATTTTTTTTCTGTGTCATAAACCTCAAAGGCAGTCTGGCGCCTTCTCAGAATAATGTTTTTAAATGTAGACACACACATTATAGATACACATACATATACATATTACATGTATACCACATACAAACAGAAGAAACCCATTATATTGAAATACAGTCATCCAAATATATATTTATGTTTGTGATTATCAAATTAAGAACCCTTGCTTCAAACAGATGCATGTTTCCCCAACTCCAAAGGTATTTATGCATATATACAACTTTGGAAAGGTCTCTGGGTTCTTGGCGAGATCCAAATAATATCTCCCCAAGTGCCTTTCCCAGCACCCTGGACCAAAGCATCCCAACAAAGTTCGTATTCTGTATCTTCTAATGGTTTTCCAAATGCCTCATCAAAAGTTCCAAGTAGTCCCTTTGGTACAATTCTATCTCAAAATTTCTGTGTATAGAGGATAGGGGAGCTCAAGTCTACCAGCTGTTTGTCTTAAAGACCACTATCATCCCTTCTAAATACAAAAAGTGATGCAAATCCAACAAAAGATATTTATTGTGGTTATCTTCAGGGGTATAGCTCTTAAAAGTCACAGAGTATTTTTGCACATGTCTCTAGTTGCTGAATGGTCACAGACAGCTTACTCTCTAGTCTCTCAATGACTATGGAGGACACCTCACCATTAGTGACCACCATCACCAGAGGGATCACCAGAAGCACCACCAGAAGCATAAAGGCTTATTGGAGATCCTCTTTCTCTTCTTTGCCCATGTCCAACTTCAAGCAAATCATTCTGAACCTATCCTGTGACTATGTCAAATGTTTCAAGTCCCCTGGTAATTTAGGTTCAAAATTAGATATTCACAATCATTCTAAAAGTTAACAAAAGATCTACTTAGGCATAGCAAGAAACATATTTGTTGAAGACATAGCATCGATTCAGCTGAACACAGTTGTCCTGACTCTAAGTTGCCGATGGTGATCCAATAGTCAAGTATCAGTGAGTAACTAGGCCTCCCTGTGGTTTCCTGTACTCAGGTAACCAGGAAGTGATGTCAATGGTTTGAACCTTTAATACCCTGAACCTATACACTGTAGTCCCTTAATTATTATTTTTTTAATTATTAAAAAACCATGACCAGGAAGCCACATAATCATTTCTTACAACTATTTGTTAAATAGGAATTACTGTGCTCTGAGAAATGACCTCCAGAGTAATGTTCATGGTTTTTTTCACAGCTGCTTCTTTTGCTCAGAGTCGATTTTATATCCACTATGCCAAAGGTTCCAAACTAAAAAAAAAAAATGAGGGGCACCATATGTAAGGATCCCTGCGGGCTGCATATTGACTTGGTTTTAAAATGTAGTATCTTATTATATTTTTATTTTATTAGCTATTTCCCACCACAGTTCAGAAAAATTATTATACTGTTTAAATCTGCCCCATATGATTAAAGGTTGTCCACACCCAGAATGTCACCTGACCCTAGTAACTCTTTAGGAAAAGTACAAGGTATTTTGGGCTCTTCAAGGTGCTAGATCCACCCAAATCATTCATATTTTGGATTATCACTTCCAGGAGTGGTCACGATCCACTCAAGCTTATTTTTTTTGGTTTCCTTTGTGTTTTGGTCAAGTTGCCTTTTCCTGCAAAATTATTTTACTGGGTACTTGTTATCCTTATCTAAATCCTATATTATATAAACTTTCCAGAGCCTAGACAAAAGGGAGACACACTTTCTTTCTGGCTTTCTCTCCTCTACCAAATGACCTAATAAATTTATTTCTAACACTTTCAAATTTGAGGATCTGTTCTCACAAACAATACCATTTTCATTTTAATCTGGTTCTGGACATATTTAGGATCATATACATATACAACCCATGGGCAGCATGAATGACACCTCTTCACTACACTACATTGTCTCCTGCGGTTAATTAGGGCATTATATAAACTGACTAAAGTTTTTGTTCGTAGAATAAATAACAAGGAACTGAAGTTCCCCCCTCAAATATTGTGATTTCAATCATTCTCATTTAGGTGTCACTAGGTATTTAAGCAACACTGTCAATGTTCTCATGATCTGATGTTGACTGTTTTGCACCTGCTCCTGAATTTAGGCTTTCATATATATGAGATACCTGAGATGAAAAATGTGTGCATAAAGGAGTTAATATTTAGAGTGTTTATAGTTATTTGGAGTCAGGAACCCTTGCTCTGCAATGTGGTAATTCAGGGACTTTATGAAGAGAAGTCATGCTTGATGTCCTTGAAAGAATCATTTCAAGCTTTCATCAATTTCAGCCAGTATGAACATGGTAAGTGGAATGGGTAAAAATGTCCAGTCCCACTAGGTCTCCATGATACTGCAGCTGTTGGACAGCTGGGAGATAGAAGGGAGAGGGTGGAGGAGGGGCATTCCATTAGATCAAGAACATTGAGAAGAATATGTGAATTGGAGTAGGAAGGAGGCAAAAAAAATTGGGCCATGAGCCAAGACAGCCTTTGTAATTCTGCTCAAAGGGGTCTTTTGCGTTTCTATTAACCCTGGAGATTTACGAGTTCAGAAGTTGGTAAGTCAGTTATAAGAATTTACAATGACATAAGAAATATCAAAACTGACAACAACATTTTAAAACAATTATGAGTTGATATTTTTTTTTAAATTGCAAGAAAATAAGTAGAAACCAAGTTTTTTTTTTGTTTGTTTGTTTGGAGGGGAAGATGTTCATTCTGTCCTATACTCAAAATGTTCCATTTCACTTTGAAAATCAAATTTAGTTGGTTGCTCTATTTTGGAAAAAAAATAATTAAGAACAGCCAGGGTTTTAAGGTTGAAAAGAGCACAATGAACTATAACTTTTCTTTTTCCCTCCAAGATCATTCCATATGGATTTTTCTTCTGTGTTAAAGAAAGCATTTTCAGAGAATGTCTCTCCAGCCTCTGTTTTTAGACATGTAAAATTGGGTACACATCTAATTGTCCTTGCAATTGTCCACTTGCACCTTCAAATTATGGGACAAGTGGCCAATTGTGCCCACAATTGACTAATTGCATCAACAATTAGCCAGTTGTGGGCACAATTAGCTACATGTAGAATTCATCATATGCACAAGGTGGGTGGCCACTCTTTGAGAGACTGGACCCAAATATATTTTCTATGTACATCTGCATTATGACTTGAAAGGCACATGGCACTTGGATCCTAGTGAATCATTTTAGAGAGAATCATTAAAGTAAAGCTGGTGCTTATTAAAGGTTATCCCACAAACACAAGGCTCTCTCTCTCTCTCTCTCTCTCTCTCTCTCTCTCTCTCTCTCTCTCTCTCTCTCTCTCTCTCTCCCTCTCTCTCTCTCTCCGTCTCTGTCTCTCTCTTTGTCTCTGTCTCTCTCTTTCTCTCTCTGTCTCTCTCTGTTTCTCTCTCTGTGTGTGTCTCTGTCTGTTTCTCTCTCTCTCTCTCAATAGGAAGAAATGTGGACCCATATAGTCCAAGGCAAAGCAGACTCTATGCAACAAAGACCTTCTACAACAGGGGCTCTTGATCTTTGTTATGTCACTTTTGGCAGTCGGATGAAGCCTATGGATTCCTTCTTTTTTTAAACACATTACATAAAATTCATAGGATTACAAAAATCCCAAAGGTTAATGAAAATAAAGAAGTATTTCTTTCTCATCTGAGTTCACAGACCTCCTAAAATATATCCATGGACTCCGTAAGAGTCCTCATGGGCTTCCTGGTTAACAATCCCTCTTCTGCAAGGAGAAACTTGGAAGCTGTGTTGCTAGTTTCCTTCTATCCTATGTCTTAAAATCATATACTCTCAAAAATTGTCAGAGACCTCAGAGATTATCTAACAATGAATCATGGAATGTCCAAATGAAACAGATGTCAGAGGTCACCCAATCCAGACTAGAACTAAAGCAGGAATCTCATCAATCAAACAACCAACCAGTACTAATTAAGTTTCTGTTCTATACAAGGCACTACTATAGGTACCAGCTAAGAAAAGAATAAAACAATGCTTAGTTTCCAATGAGACAAATTACATATTTCCCAACTCTTAATAGCTATATATTATTGCTATTATCATTACCACTTATTCTCAAGGGAAAAAAATTCATCTGACTTCCATTTTTGGAAATCTAATGATGGGGAACTTCATTCCACCTTAGAAAAGTTTAAATTTTTTTAGAAAGTTTTCAATTAAAAGTTATCTTAAAACTTTCCTTAAAATCACCACCTTTTGCTCCAAGTTTTGCCCTCTGGGGCCCTGCAGAACTAATCAGCAAAAAATCATTAGTTGTTTATAGACATCAATATAGATAACTATATATCTCCATCTATATACATACGTACATTTAAAATGTGGAAAATTCATGGTGTATTTGTGTGTGTATGCATGTATGTGTGGTGTGTATATGACAACATGATATGAAAAGAGGAAGCAAGCTCTTCAACAAAGAGATTTTTAAAATGACTTCATGAATGGTCAGTTTGAAATGTAGGCAGAAGTAGAGGAGAGAAGAAGTGAGGGGGGAGAAGAAGGTGGAAGCAAAGCAAGAGAAGGAGGGAGGGAGGGAGAGAGAGAGAGAGAGACAGAGAGAGAGACAGAGAGAGAGACAGAGAGAGAGACAGAGAGAGACAGAGAGAGAGAGAGAGAAAGAGAATATCAGGAAGTTGAGCTAGAAGGAAACAAGGAAAAGAAAGTCACAAACTACTTGAAGTCAAAAATTAGGATAATAATATTTGAAGTGACTACCTTGAAATTCTGTTATGAAGAAAGATTTTCTTAAATTTTGAAACATTATATGAGTGCAAGTTATCATTACGATCATGTTATTCAACTCTGATTAGGAAATACTGAGGTTCTCATCTGTGTGCCACTCTGATCTCTAACTTCAGGGATGTGGGAACTCTCAGTGGTAGCTAGGTGGGCAGAACACCATTCAAGGAGAAGGAGATAGAAGAGAAAATGGAATCCTTCCCCCTGCCAATTTATATGTTTTAAGAATTAAGCACCGTTTGAAGTAAAGATTTTGAAAACTGGTAAAAATGTGTCGGCTACTGATCAAGTAATTAACAAGCATTTATTGAGCATCTACCATGTTTCGGGTGCTGTGCTAGGCCCTGAAGATATGATGACAAAAAATGAAAGTGTGACCTCAAGGGGGGCGGAGCCAAGATGGCGACTGGAAAGCAGTAACTGGCATGAGCTCCCCACCAAGTCCCTCCAAAAACCTATGAAAAAATGGCTCTGAACCAATTCTAGAACTACAGAACCCACAAAGGGGCAGAGGGAAGCAGGACTCCAGCCCAGGTCTGCCTGGATGGTCTCGGGGTAAGGTCTGTCCCGAACAGAACTCC
>CM053625.1:7095970-7098470 GCA_028646595.1 Phalanger gymnotis
TCTGCCACTTTGTGGGTTCTGCAGCTCTAGAATTGGTTGAGAGCCATTGTTTTATAGGTTTTTGGAGGAACTTGGTGTGGAGCTCACGCCAGTCACTGCTTCCCAGCTGCCATCTTGGCTCCGCCCCCCAAGACCTTAACTTAAAAAGGCCAAGGCCTCCCACTGCATTGGGAGCCATCTCCAGTCCTCCTGACCTATATCTGGCCACTGGACCCAGATGACTCAGGAAGAGAGAGTGAGGCTGGTGACTTTGCACAGCCCTCCCTCACTTAAATCCAATTCATTTGAAAGTCACAGCATCACCTTTCTGATGTCATGGATCTCTTTAAGAACTAAGGACAAACAACAACAACTTTGTCACCATCCACCCCCATCTCCCTGCCACAGACACAGAAACGTATGCATACACGCAACATAGATCATGATGACTTAGGCTTTAAGGGAGTTATCATTAGTATTAGCATCATTATAGCTATTATTATTATTATTAATTATCCTCCAAATAGCCCAAATGGGTGATACAGTCACATTAGTAGTAACAAATATTCATATGGTAGGAGAAAGTGATTATATGACAGACATTATTCAAGCACAATGGTGGTTCACCATTGTGATAAAATCATATAGTTCTAAACAAATATTTCTTCAGATACAATGATGAAAACAATTTAAGATATTAAACATTTGTTAGTCAACAAGGATTTATTAGGCATCTACTACACTAGCAGTATGGGGGAAAATAAAACCCCACATTTCATTTAGAACTGATGCTAAGAAAATTCTCTGATGAAATCATGTTTTAGACGGGAAAAAAAATTGACTTGGTTTTCATGATTTTTTTTTAAAAGATCTTGAACTCTGTTCTTTAGGCCTAATCTCCATAGCTACTGGGAAAAAGCTATCATCATCTTTCTGTATACTTCTGTAAAAAGTACTTAGTCTTGAATCTGAAGGGACTTGCTTCTATGACGTCTGGGATTCTGAAAAAAAACAAGTGAAACTTTCTCTGATGATATCATTTTCATTTTTTTCTTCTTCCTCAGATAACTGTGACTTTAGTCATTGGTGTACCTGCAAGTACCACCACCATCCTATCACCTTGCCCCACCCCCCACAATTAAATGTAAGCTCTTTAGAGTTAGATTGTTGCATATTTGACTTTCCATTCCAGTACTTAGCATAGGAGTTTGGATGCAGAAAGCCCTTTAATAAACGATGGCTCAACTGATTTGAGATAATGAATGACGCCGTCTTCATTTTGGCTTCTGCAGTCTAGCCACCATGGTATAGTGATCAGAGCCAGCCTTGGAGCAGAAACACCTGAGTTCAGGCCCTACTGCTGGCCTGCATCAGCTGTGTAACTGTGGGCACGTTACCACGCTTCTATTCTTTAGACTACTCTTTAAAACCATAATATTCAGAGAACAACAAGATCCTCAATCCCGAGTTGCCTAAACCAGTGAAATCACAGGTCCAGTCCCTATCTGAGCCTGAATTTATTTGTTGAAGCTCATTTTATTTTATTAACGGGATAAACAAATTATTCAAAAATGAAATGTTAGACTTGAAATGCATCTCTGAAAGTATCTAATACAACTTCCTCATTGTAGAGGTGAGAGGACTGAGGCTCAGGAAAGGGTTCACAGACATATAAATTAATAGCAGAACTTCAAGCCCAGGTGACCTGACTTCTGATATGATGCTTTCTGGTTGAACATGCTAAAAACCTCAGATTCTGCCACCATTATTTGTTGTTTGATATATCTTTGTATTCTTTCTTTTTTGTATCTATCAAAGAGAATATATGTAATATGCATATCTATCTATACACATATCTATGCACATACATGTATTATGTATATGTGTGTATGTATACACCCATACACAAATATATACACATTTTAATAACTTTTTGGAGTACCAGCTATGTGTGTGTGTGTTCTTTATCCTTCACATTCCAAGACATAGGATAGAGGGGATATGTGGCACCAGGTAGGGAAACAAAGCAGGGTTCTTGGGAGAAGAGCAGGTGATATTAACAGTATCCTGGGACACATATCCCCAGTCCACCAAAGTGTTTTTACCAGCAATGACAGACCGGACAGAAGAATGCTAGAACATTTCTAAAGGCAGATACGATTAACTGGGACAAGGCTTACAAAATGATGTTTAACTTAGAAAGGCATCAAGATGTCATTGAAAGGGGAATGAACATGCAACTAGAAACATGGGCTTGAGGTATAGCTCAGACCACTATCTATATAACTGTGAGCAAGCCAATTAACTGTGATCCTCAGTTTTCTTTCATGTAAAATGGGCATAATTCTTGCACAAAGAAAATGTGAGAAAAATCTCTTTTGTAAAATTGTAAAGTACTATATAAATGTGAACATGCATTTATCATTCTCCACACTGGCACGCTTTTAAATGTCTCCATTTGCAAACCTCAGTATTTACACAAAGATTAGCTTGGCTTATTATCCTCCTGTAGATTGTGTTT
>CM053625.1:7100970-7127773 GCA_028646595.1 Phalanger gymnotis
ACAAGCTATGACCCTATACTTCTCTACCGTTTCTCAGCTAGCTCTTTGAAAGACATTGACACTCAGTGCCTTCACATCCTGTCTTCTCATTCTCTTCTAAATTCTCTATTGTCTGACTTACTACATCATTAATTGATTGAAAATGCCTTCTTCAGAGTCACCAGTGATCTCTTAATTGTCAAATTTAATGGCATTTTCTCAATCCTAATTTTTTTTTACTTCTCTTCAGCATTTACCACTATTGACTGCCCTCTCTTCCTGGCTACTCTCTCCTCTCTTGGTTTGTTTATTTGGTTATTTTTTTACACTGTGCTCTCTTCATTCTCTTCTTTCCTCTCTGATCTATGCTTCTCAGTCTTCTTTTCTGGATCATCATCTACAATATACACCTCCTTACCCCAACTATCCCAATATCCTAAGGCTCTGTTGGGGGCACTCTTCTCTCTCTAAACTTCCTCTTCTCTAACCTCTCTAACTTCTAACTTCTCTAACTCTAACTCTAAACTTCTCTCTCTAAAGTCTCGTGTCTCATCAACTCACATATGTTTGGTTATAAATCTCAAAGCTGATGACCCCCAGATTTATATTCCCAGTTCCAGTCTCTCCTGATCACCAATATCACAACATTTATTGTGTATTGGATATTTTCAACCGGATGTACTATAGAATCTACAACTCAGTGTATCCAAATCTGAACTCATTAACTTATCCCCCCAAATCCACACCTCTTCTAAATGTTCCTTTTTCTGCTGAGACAGCACTATTCTTTCAACTACTCAGGTTGTAAATAGTCTCAATATTATCCTTGACTCTTCTGATCATGCCGCATACCCAATCAGTCACCAAATCTTGTCGTGTCTATTTCTACAACAACATGCATGCAGCCACCACCCTAGTTCATGTCAGTCTCGATTACTGCTTACCTGGACCGCTTCAATAGCTTGGCTTTTTTTCCCTAGAGAATCTCTTCTCTCTAATTTATCCTTCACGAAACTATTAAACTGATTTTCCTGAAGTCCTCTCACTCCCTGACTCATTAAACTCTAGCAACTCCCAGTTACCTGTAGGATCAAATATAAATTCCTTTGTTTGGCATTTAAAACATTTCACAACATGGTCCCCATCTACTGTACCTTTCCAGCCTTATTATGCCTTATAACTGTAACAACAATGCTGCTAGAGGCTGCTGTGGAGGTATAAAACCGACAATATCAGCACACAGGAGGGCTGCTATCACTGGTTCTTGGATCTGCTTTTCTAAGGAAGGCAACTTTAAGGGGTTAACAATCTTACTTTAATTAAACATACATATATCGTTCACTTAGTTCAGGGGATAAAGTCAGCACCCTGAACTTTAGAGAAAACACAAACAGAAATTATATAAACAGCACAAAAAACACAGATCAGTGGACGGGGCTTCTAACTCCATAGCAATATATACATAGTTACCAGAGAGAGAGAAGCACCAATGTCTGGGTTTTCAAAGTCGATGGGGGCAGGGAGCAGGGGCCAGGGTTTCTTAACAGCTACCCAGAGTCTTATCTGGTGAAATCACAGGAATGCTCTTCAAATGAGCGAGCCCCCAAAGCAAAATGCTAACCTCAGAGTATACATATACTTCTTCAGGGTCAGAGGGCATCAGAACCATGTGACTTAAACTCATATTACTTAAGCTTTCTTGTGTCATAGGCAGGTCATCAAAGACTCTTGGTTCAATCAAAGACTCTTGATTGAAAAAAGGCAATACTCAATCAAAGGCACTTGATGACCTTAGTGCTGAGAAGCATTCCAAAAGAAAAAACCCTGCTTGCCACCACAATAACCTTCCATACCAACCAAACTGCCATTTTTATGGTTCCTTATACATGGCACTCTACTATCTGTGCACTTGTCCTAGCTATCCCCCATGCCTGGAATGAACCTTCTTCACCTCCACGTCTCAAAATCCCTAGTTCTCTACCCTTCCACTTGAGCCCTTAAAATCAGGGACTGTGTCACATTGATTTTTGAATCCTAAATGGCTAGGAAAGTACCTGGCAGGTAGTAGGTGATTGATAAATAATAAATAATGCTTGTTCATCTCAAGCATGTTTTTCTCTCCTCCAGTTTCACATGGCTACCTTCCTAATTCAGGCCCTAATCACTTTTCACCTTGCAGCAACCTGCCTTTCCAGAATTATCTTATATTTTTCCCCTTTGTGCACTGAATCTTCCCCCCCATCCTCCCCACAATTAGACTTCTCGCCATTCTTTGAAATCAACATGCTGTGGAAGGTGAAAGATGGACCAACTGTGGAAACAATCCTTTCAGTTCCTCAATACTAAGTCTCTGCCTCCATGCAGAAACTACTGATTTCACTCTCTCTGGAAACCTTTCTATTCCCTGAAGCCCTATGCCCAATTGCTGGTGTGCTCTTTCCATCAGATAGTTTGTATTTACTTATATCGTATATGTTGTGCTCTGAAGTAAAGCATTACCACCATGAGAGCAAGTACCATTTCTAAGTGTTATATATAAATATATATGTGTGTGTGTGTGTATGTATATATATATATATGTGATGTATAAACACAAACACACATGCATGTATATATGTGTGTATATGTTATATATGAACACACATACATATATATATTATATAAATATCATTAACTAAGTATTATACACAGTTGATACTTAGTAAATGTTCATTAAGTATAAAAAGCAATAATTTCAATATTATTTTTATTATATCTATAATCCTCCCCATTAAAAATATGTTCATAATGTACCAGCTATTTAAAAAAAAACAATCCTATCACGGGGTGAAATGCAACATTCCATGCTTAGAAAAGCTCAAACCCCACTGCATGCTTTTAATGGTACCTGAACTAGTCTCAGCTTGGACCATGACCAACCACACAAGAATAAAAAGAATAAGTCATGAGACCCTTGTTTTCGTCCTTGCTCTGTCGCCTAACACCTATGAAACTTGGAGCAAGTTTTTCCTCCCTGGGAGTTGTTTCTCTTATAGGAGGTCTTATGGTATAGTGAAAGTAGCACGAGGCCAGAAGGCAGAAATCCTGGGTTCTGGTCCCTCTTATGTCATTATTAGCGGTGTGACCTTGAACAAGTCACTTAGCTCCTCTGTAAAACAAGCAGTGCTGATTAAAGACAAAGGCTCCTCTTCTAGTATTCTATGACTTTAAGCATAGATTAGGGGTGGATATCTTCAAAAGGAAACAATTGCCCCCCCCCAAGCAATACGTCAGTGAGGTGTCTGATGATATTTTATGCTTTTTAAAAATATGATATCACAATACCTTCCTGACCAACCAAAGGGCAAATTAATTCTTCTTCATAACTAATCCAGTCAAAGGCCAAAATGGTTATTTCAGTGAAGCATGGAAACCAGATTATGAATAAAGCTCAGTATTCCCTGGGATGGCTGACCAAGTGAAATCATGATTAGCCCCTGGAAGAAAAAAAGTAGATCTAAGAGATTTCATGCCAGGTGTCTGGGTGCCAGACATCTAGGAAATAGTAGTAGTAGTAGTAATAGTAGTAGTAGTAGTAGTAGTAGTAGTAGTAGTAGTAGTAGTAGTAGTAGTAGTAGTAGTAGTGATAGTAGTAGTAGTAGTGGTAGTAGCCTAGTAGTATGAAGGAATAATGGTTAAAGGGTCACCCCAAATTGGAGAGGATCAAAGTGAATTCAAATCTTTCCGTGGTATTCTTCTCTCAACACTTTGAGATAGGAATATTGACACCTCCAAAAGCTCGCAAAGAGGAAAAAAAAATAATGTCCTGTGGGATGGATCTATATATACATATATGTGTGCGTATACACTCACACATATACACATACATATACGTATGCACATATGTACACACATACACATACATCTAGTCAGTTACCTAGCATTGTTTGAGGTTTATAACACCTAGACTAGGTATTGTCTTTATCGCATCCAATGATACTTTATATGCTGGCTCTGTAATGATATTTAGAGATTTAGGCTTCATAATAATTAAATGAGGCTAAGAGAAAAAAGCGTTCTATAGCTAGGTGATATATGCGTGGTGTATTTTAGTTTCCCTTTTCATAATTTCCCGGATGCTAAAGGTATCAGAAGAAAGGCATGGTTGATGGGGTTGGGAATGTGGATGGGGGTGGGGATGATAGGAGTGGGGGTGGGGACTTGTCTCCCTCTGTTTGGTATGTTTATTGTTTTAGTGATTCATGAAACAATCCCATTTGTCACTTCTTTTGGCCAAAACTTGTTCCCTGCTCAGATTCAGTTCTTAGAATGCAACAGCTCTGATTGGCATAAGGGAAGAGACAGTGCCAATGCCTTTTATTCAAAAATGAAAATATCAATAGCTTTAGTCAAAAGGTTTAGCTCCAATGGACAAAATAGTGAGCAGAATTTCAAATATGCCTTTGATCTATTAGTGGACTTTTCTAAGAAATTAACTGAATTTCTTTATTGTCTAGACTAATAAATGATTAAAAATAGAAGGGACCTTAGAAATCATATAGTATAATACTTCTCGTCTGCCTAAGATCTCAGATTCAGAGATGGAAAGGACCTTGGAGGTATTCTAGTCTAATACCTTTATTTGACAGATGAGAAAACTGAGATTAAGAGAGGTTGTTTGCCCAAATTACACAGACCATAAGCATCAGCAACAAGATTAAGGTCCTCTGAATCCAGAACCAGCATTATATCCCCTCTATATAAAGTGGCTGAGCTCCCACCTCACTCAGTATTACATACTGTTTCCTGAATTACTTGTCTTCAGATTTCTATCAAACTTTTCTCATATAAAATCATGTCAAATCCCCCTTTCACTAAACAATAGTATTATCATAATTATTAACTCAACAAACATCAAGTGTACCTACTAAGTACAGTACTCTGTACTAGGTGCTTTGAATTATGAAAGATCAAAGATCAATGAGTCCCTGACCTCAAAGAGCTACCGATCTAATAACCTGCAGAGAATCATAGACTTGTAGCTGGAAGGTACCTTGGGAGTCATCTAGCCCAAATCCAATACTTTTGTGCTTTAAGAATTTGTGATTTCCTTGTGTAGTTACCCTTTCTACCAATCTAGATCCCAATTGCTTCACCACTCCATAGTACTGACAGACAGAGCTGCTGTGGCCAAGATGTTCTTTGCCCTCCAGCCAATCCGGTCATGAGACTCTTTATACTTATCTATTCTGATCCTTCCATGACAGGTACAAAATCCATCTCTGGGTGCATGCTCAAATTCTTTCCAGCTTGATATGACTTGTCAAAACTCGCGCTGCACTGGCATAGCTTTCAAAACTCAGGTTTACTTCCATTCCGTTATGAATCATCAGAATAGAACTTTAGTGAAGCCCCGTTTCCTTTATTTTAATGAAATAGTGAAAAAGAATCAATGAATGTGAGACCTGGAAAGAATTTTAGAATGTTAGAGTTGGCAAGGACCTTAGAATTGGACAATCATCTCCTCCTAGTCAATGTTCTTTTCTCTACAGCCTTCTGAGTCTGATTAAAATTATAAACACAATATATAATCGTGTGTTTGCCACCACGTTTGAAAAATCAGAATGGTAATAAATCCACAGGGCAATGAAAAGGAAAATGGTAGCTGTACGAGGAGATGGCATATTAGCAATGAGGACATGTAAGCAAGAAAGGGACAAGATCCAAGAAAAGTATGATTTCAAAAGAAAGAGAATGGTCATATAGCAAGACTGATGTGCTGCACAAGTTCCTCCATTAATATTGGTAAGATAGAAGCAAAAATGACATCAGATGAGAAGATTGCAATGGGTTGTAATTATCTCCATTAGAGAGAGCAGGCTCACTGATGATATCACAGAACAGTACTTTTAAAGAATTATGGGATATTGTGCTTTGTTTTACTAGGTCTGTGAGCTCATCAATGTAGGGAGTTCCTGATGAGAAACATTCTCGACTAATATAAATTGACATCTTTTCAACAATTTATAAAATAAAAGAGTTGCTTGATGCACTACGAGGTTTAGTGTTTTGCCCGGGGTCACACAGAAGGACAACTTAAACCCAGATCTTCTTGACTCTTGGGCCAGTTTTCTGCCTGTGCTCTCCATGTTGTCTCCCTTCAACATATGGCACTATCCCAAGGAAAATGCGGCAATGAACTGGCATTTTAGTGAGTGAGTCCCCAGGCTAGCCGGCTCATTTTACAGATAAGAAAGGCAAGACTCACAGAGGTGAAGTAATTTAGACAAAGTCAGATAACAAGTGAGCCAGAATCAGAAGCCAGGCCTCCTGACTTACAAGCCACTGCTCTTCTGACTACGCGTGTCCTGATCCGTTCTTTAGCAGAGACGTCAGGAGACCCTTTGACTCTAAGGTTTGTTCCATTGGGCATTTGTGAAAATAAAGAAACCCTTTGATGTTAAGGCTGTTCTGGGAGCAATCTAGGTTTCCTTCTTCCTCTTTACCCCCCCCCCCACCTTTTTTTGGTTGTTTACTTGAAGCAGCTAAAGCTCCCACCTTATACCCGCCCTCTATTCGGTTCAGCTGCACCTCCATACTCCAATAAACCGTTTGCATTCCATCTGGTATGCCTTTGCTCTGAAGACATTTTCCTGTCAATCTCTCCCGCCACATTAAAAATCTGTCATTACCACCGCATTGCCGCCTGGCTCCTGAGATTTCTCTGACTGCTTTATTGCTACTCTCATTTTTTTCTCTGCTACAGCCGAGAAGCAGAAATAAAGGTTTGTTGTTGAAACATGGCCGCAAGGAAAGTAGGAGGCACACATCTGTCAAGGTATTACCTTTCCTCAACCAGGGATTAAGGTGTTTTACGGCTCCCGCTACTGAGCAGTCACACTGAATAAATTTTCTCAGTAGAACATAAAAATGAACTCATACATTTTGAACTAGGTTTCATTCCTTTAAGCCAACTTAGATAATTATGCAATGGCATCGGTATACAAGGGAGAAGAAGAGTCAGGAAGTTTTCTCCCTCTACACAAGGGCCTCCCTCCCCACCTCACCCCCCCCATCTGCATTATTTAAATGCCAACTGAAGAAACTCTGGAATTGGGAAGATAAATAGCCTTTTTGAATTCTCGCTTTTCCTATTGCTATTGGAGAGTATTTGAAAGGTCGAGGGAGTAAAGAGCATTCCGCCCTTTACATTAAAAATATCTGATTTGAGACAAGCGCTGCATTGGATAGTCACTGTTGACACTCATAGATGTGAACTAAGGAGAATTCTTATTTATCGATCAACTGTCTGGCTGGTCATCTATTCTAGTGCCTTGCCAGGAGCAGGAATTCCTTCCACAGCATCCCTAACAAATGGTTATCTAGCTTCCTTCTAGAGACTTCCATAGACGGGACATTTAATATCTGCTGGGGCAATTCAATTCAATAAATATTTGTTAAATACATACTGTATTTGGAGTGCCAAACTTTCCTAGAGCTGGGTAGTCATAGAGGTGAAAAAAATATTTCAGAAAGGCCCCAAACTCCCATCCTGGTTCTGCTCACCATGGGTTTGTCAATTACCCAGCCAGCTTCTAAAGCCTGAAGTTTCAATAGACAATGAGCCTCAGATTTTTAGGGAATATAAAGACTTGGGTACCCCAGTGGTATAAGAAAGACAACACAGGCTCCTAGACTTTTTAATCATCATTTTTACTTTTATTACAAATTATGATAATAGCAATCAGTGGTAGAAGTAGCAGTAGTATGTATGTATGTACGCATGCATGCGTGTGTGTATGTATGTATACATGTATGTATTGCCTTATTCTACCCATTCATTTATTTAATTATATATGTATGTGTACACACACACATACACACACAGATTTAATCTGTATAAGATACAGTAGAGGATATAAAGGGATGTTAGATATGTCCTTGCCCTCAAGGAGATTGTAGTCTAGAAGAAAAAGGAGACACAAGGAACTACCATAAAAAAAAAGACAGTGGAATAAGTAAATTTAAAAAAAGGGGAACATTCTGTAGTTCAGAGGAGGCAGAGATAAATTTTGTTTGGGAAAGTAAAGGTAAGATCAGTAAAGGGTCCATGGAGGAGATGGTACCTTACCCCTTCTTCTTTTTCTTCTTCCCTTCCTTCTTCCCTCCCTGTCTCCTTCCTTCCTTCCTTCCTTCCTTCCTTCCTTCCTTCCTTCCTTCCTTCCTTCCTTCCTTCCTTCCTTCCTTCCTTCCTTCTTTCCTTCCTTCCTTCCTTTTCCTTCTTTCTTTCTTCCTTTTCTTTCTTTCTTTCTTTCTTTCTTTCTTTCTTTCTTTCTTTCTTTCTTTCTTTCTTTCTTTCTTTCTTTCTTCCTTCCTTCCTTCCTTCCTTCCTTCCTTCCTCCCTTCCTTTTTCTCTTTCTTTCTTTCTCTCTCTCTCTTCCTTCCTTTCTTCCTTCCTTCCTTTCTCTCTCTCTCTCTCTCTTTTCCTTCCTTCCTTCCTCTCTTTCTGTCTTTCTTCCTGTCTTTCTTTTCTTTCTTTCTTTTCTTTCTTCCCTCCCTCCCTTTCTTTCTTTCTTTCTGTCTTTCTTTCTTTCCATCTTTTTCTTTCTTTCTTTTTCTTTCTTTCTTCCTTTCTCCCTAAATATTGTCAATATCAGTATTCAGGAAAGTAGCCCCGCCTTAAAATGTATATCTCTCAGGTGGTTCTCTTATAAAAAAATGCTATTACCAATAAACATACAGATATGACTTTTTCTCATTTATTTGTTAGCATCTAGACTTATTCAATTTAGTGCAAGGAAATAAAAACTCAGCAAATAATAATAATACTATAACTCTCATTCCACAATGTATTGGGGCTTATAAAGTATTTCTTTACAACAGCCCTTTCAGGTAGGTAGAACCAATGACAATCCACTGAAACAGATTCAGAAAAGTTAACGAAGTTGTCCAAGTTATTACAATGTGCATCAGAACCAAGACTGAAACCTGGTCTCCTGAGTCAATTGTTCTTCCCACTAAACCACACCCTAAAGGCCTGAAAAATGTAATCCCACTTCCCAAAGCAATATCCTTGCTCCCCGAGTGTAGTTCATGGAACAGGAGAACCAAGCTAAGTTACATACTATTGCCCCCGCCACCCCGAAAAAATGTATGTAAGTGTCTGCCTCATCATCATTTCAGAAAATGTACTTTTGAATCCAAAATTCTGTCAGCTACAAGGCATTAATCTTAAATCATGGTATGAGATGCTGAAACATGATTTATATGAGCATTTTCTTTAGCTTAACAATAAAACATTAACATTTCGGCCACTGAAGCCTTCATCACCCTGCCAAATGGTGGAGTTTTATTGTTGCTCTGAATACATTGTGGTTATAAATCAAGCTCAAATGTCAGTCTAATTATTTGAATCCAGAGTGAGCATTTTGAACTCCAACAGGCTACCTTCTCCTCATTGCTACCTGATGCCCCCAGAGAACTCTGGGAGAATTCAGTAAGAACAAGCGACAAACCCTAAGCCAGCACCTATTATGTACAGAGCACAGTGGCAGGTACTGGAGAGGTGCAAAGTTTAGGGGGAGAAAACCAAAAACAGAACAAAACAAAACAAACAACAAAAATGTAGTCCCAGACTTCACAGAGGTAATCGTCTAATAGGAACAAATACAAATGGCACCGTAAGATACAAGCACAGCTGAAAACAATCCAACAAGTGACATAATCAATGAATTAGAAATGGACAAAACGAAGTGTAATATGAGGTCCAAGGCGAGGAGATCCTTACTAACAGGTGGTGGGAGCGAGAGACCAGAGATGGTTCTATACCACATTCCTAGAGAAAGGGCCTCAATACCATTGGCTTCCCTGGGAGACATTGTTCTCCTCAGCTCAGTCTGACAGGCACTGAACATTTGCAAGAGCTGTTCCTAACTTGCTTGAGTGCATGGGAAAGTTACTTTCCTCAGAATGCATTCTAAAGTAATCATCTTTTACTGGACTAGTCAGGAAATCACAGGAAACTGATTTATAGAGAGACTCTGGGCTTTTAGCACCTACCCAGAATCCTTCTACTGGGCACCCTGGGCAGGGTGGAAAAGAATTCTACTGTCAACAAAAGGGGAGATTAGGGAACAAAAGTCTAACCACATCCGCAGCCACTACCACAATAATTGGTCAGTCCCACCGTCCTATAAAGAGGAGGTAGTGGGAGATATGGAAAGGATAAAAACCCACTGACCCTAGTGTCTTTCCTTAGACCTAAATCAAGAACAGAAAAGTATGAAGAACAGTACATCAGGAGATCTGAGATCTAATTTAAGCTCCATTATTGGGAGAATGTCTACTGACATAACTCTATACCCAATTGTGCCATGCCTTCTTTGATCTTCAGTGTCCTTATCTAAAACTTGAGGAGACTAGTAAAAATAAATTTGTTAATGTTTTAAAAATCTTTGTTGTTGCTATTGGGTCATTTTTCAGTTGTGCCCAACTCTTCACGACCCCATTTTGGGTTTTCTTGGCAAGGATACTAGAGTAGTTTGTTATTCCTTCACCAGCTCATTTTACAGGTGAGTAAATTGAGTCGAACAGGGTTAAATGACTTATCCAGGGACACACAACTAGTAAGTACCTGAGGTCAGATTTGAACTCATGTCTTTCTGACATTAGGCTTCTATCCATTGCATCACCTAATTCTCCCATCTAACAGAAGGATGCCTCCAATAACCAGGTTTAGTCTGTAGGCTTAGGAATACTCTAGGGCTGAAAAACATCTTTTTCTCTCAGTTTCCTCATCTGTAAAATGAGGTTAATAGTAACACTAATTCACAGGGTTTTTGTGAGATGCAAATGAGATAATATTTGCAAAGTGCTTAGTAAGAAACTGGTAGTACCTCTGTTAATGCAGTCTCTCTCCATTCCCATGGAGGTCATTTATTTTCACTTTGTTCAACAGAAACAGTTGACTCTTAATTCTTGCCAAGCAACTTGTAAGTCCATATCACTTGAAGAATATGTCCTTCCGAAGAGAACACCCCAGCATTATCTCACATTACAATTACCTTAGCTGAAGTGACTTCTTCCAGAGAAGGCTTCAAGGAGTATGGTTGTTATTATTCAGGCCTAGTCTGACTCTTTGTGACCCCATTTGCAGTCTTCTTGGCAGAGATACTGGAGTGGTTAGCCATTTCCTTCTCCAGCTCATTTTGCAGGGTTAAATGACTTGCCCAGTGTCCCTCAGCTAGTAAGTATCTGAGGCTGGATTTGGACTCAGGAAGATAAGTCCACGGACTCCAGGGCTGGCACTCTATCCACTGTGCCACCTAGCTGCCCCTTTAAAAATCTAACTTCTAACTTCTCTAACTCTAACTCTAAACTTTTCTCTCTAAAGTCTCGTGTCTCATCAACTCACATATGTTTGGTTATACATCTCAAAGCTGATGACCCCCAGATTTATAGTCCATGGACCTTCAGGTATAATGTTTGATAAATTATATATGTCCTAAACCACTATCTTTATATTCCTTAAGCTTTAGCTTTTGTAGGAATTTTACCAAAGGCCCTATTAGGGTCTCTTCATTGGTCTTTTCCTCTTGGGCCTTCCTAAGGAGCCTTCCTATAGCTCTCTTCTTCACTGCCTCCCACCCCTACTTTCCCACTGCAACCCCTCCCCCATTAAGGTTTCTTATCTCTTCTTCTCTAGTCTTTTAACTGTTTTTTTCTGCTTAATCTGTCCTCCACTTCTACGTTGAAGTAATCTTTCTAATACATTACTGCAATCATGTCCCTCCTCTCCTTGAAAACTTTCAGGGGCTCCTTTCATCCACCTCCTACCACTGCCCAAATGAATAAACTCCTGACTGTGTCTTTCAAGGTACTATACAATATTCCTGCAACCTGCCTGTCCAGCCACATTTTATCCCAGTCTTTTTCATAAAACCCACATCCCAACTAAATTGGATTCTATCTTAACCCCTATTCTTTCCTCTTCCATCTCTGTGCTTTGATCACACTACCCCCATGCCTTTAATGGACTCTACTTCTCTCTCCATCTGTTGAAGTCCTTCAAGGCTCAGCTCAGATACTACTTCCTTCATAAAGGATTTTTTTCCCTGACAATTTGTCCTACTCCAAGTGAAAGGCCACTTTCATTTCATCACCCCCTGCTCAAAAGCCTCTAAGGGCTCACCATTGCTACAGGATGACGCCAAAGGTCCTTTGCCTGCTAGTCCAGGCTCTATAAAAACAGGTCCAATTATATTTATGTAGTCCCTAATAACCCTATTGAAGTCCCTATGACTTTTTTCCACACAAAACAAATGCTGAGCACAATAGTCCCAAGAGTGGAATGATAGAAAAACTTAAACAACTCTAGTTATGTAAAATCACTGCTATATTCTGCTTTCTTCCTAATTCCCTATTACTATCGGTCACTTCCATTTTCCCAGGTGCACAGATTGCAACATATTTGTCATCCTTTTGCAAGAAATCTTTACTGATCCCCTTTAATGCTAGCACCTTCCCTCTGAGATTATCTCTCCATCCATCCATCTATCTATTTATTTCCTGTTTGTACATAGTTGTTTTCATGTTGCCTATTTCATGAGACTATAAGCTCTTTGAGACAAAGGGCTATTTTTGCCTTTCCTTGTATCCCCAGAGCTTATACCAGTGCCTGACATACAGTAGGTGCTTAATAGTTACTTGATTTGACTTGGAGGGTAGACTAAAACTTAAACATTAGAACTTGAAGCAGTTGGCAGGACTACTCAAAAGCCGTCTTTGTATTTCACCTCAGCTCTGCACTGTTTCCCTCAAAGTCCATCTTTTCTGGAGAGTCAGACTTGTACTTGTCCTCCTATTGTTGTTCTTCTTCTTCTCCGAGAAGTACTTGTCATAGACATGGGGATGAGTGTGGGGGTGGGGGGGAGATTCCTTATAAAATGCAGCTGGCACCAAATTAGGAAACTAAGGAACTTCCAAAGCACTGAAATAGTCACTCCCTAAAGGTCTATCTCATAATCATTATTCAGTTTTCTGCAATCAGACAAAGAAACTGAAAACAGAAGAGACAGCTAGAGGCATAGCATAGGCTGTAGCTCACCTACCTCATCCCCTGCTCCAGCTGCCACATGGGAGCAATTACCAGAGTGCCAGGGTGCACTCCACTTGTCATGGGACTGATGCTACATGGATAATTGAAGAAAGAGAAGAACAGAGAGTGGGGTCATTCACTTTCTAAGGTCTGCCACACATGCCATTCCTCCTGTATCAGTGGTCAGTCCTATATGATATCATTTTAATGAAGCTTCCTCATTCCCTTCTTTAGCAGTTTTGGGGCGAGGGATGGAGAAACCGTGGGGTCAACCACTGAGACATCCCAAAGAGACAAGTACACCAGAGGTTAGTACTTATATCCTAAAATGACAAGTACTTCAGAGATCCTCACTTATGACTAAGTGAAGAGTCAAAAATATCTCAGTTCAAATCTTTCTTCAAATGTTTATTGACTATGTGACAATGGGCCAGTAAGTTAACCTCTCAAACTTAGTTTCTTCATCTGTAAAATGGAGAAATAATTTCACTTGATTCACAGGGGTATTGTAAGGATCAAAATGAGGTAATATATTATAAAGCACTTTTTAAATCTTAAGTGCTATATAAATATTTACGATTATTGTATTTTTGCATGTGTTGAGGTAGGCCTGTGTGAATAAATGAAAGTGGAGAAAGATCAAGAAAGAGTTAGTGGCTCTGCTAGCTTAAATGGAGAATACTGTGGGCAGGAGAGTGGAGAGAACAAGCATTTATATAGTGCCTCCTATATGGCTGGCACCATATTAAGTACTTTTTGCAAATATTATCTCAGTTGGTCCTCACAACAACCCTTTGAGGTAGGTACCATTATTATTCCATTTATAGTTGAGGAAACTGAGGCAGAGGTTAAATGACTTACCCAGGATCGCATAGCTAGTAAGCACCTGAGGCAAGATTTGAATCTAGTTCTTCCTGACTCCATCCTCAGTGTACTATCCACTGTGCCATCAGCTGCTTATATGAAGCTTATATGCCTAAATGAAGCACCTACTGTGTGTTGGGCACTGCTCTTTATACCTATCTGAAATATGCATGAAATAAGAAGGGAAGTTCATACTAGGAAGATAGACACAAGATTGTGGAAAGCTTCGGATGTCAGATAAAGACATCTGCACTTATTTAGGATCACAGAGTTAGTGCTGGAAAGTGACTTTCGGAATACAATGGATTTTTGAGCAAATAAGTGATATGACCAGGACTCCAGATAAGACTATTTTAGCAATGATAAGCAGGATGAATTAAGAGATGGAGGAGAAATAATAGAGGCAGAAAATATCAGTATTCTTTCCCCCTTCTAACATCTTTGCTAGACATTTGCATATTTATTCTGATGATCATTAAAAAAAAAACAACTTTTTTTGTGCATTTCCTAACTTCTATATATTGTAGAGGCTGCCTGGTTTAGTGTAAGACTACTGAACAAGGCAGTCAGAATCTGAGTTCTAATCCTATCTCTGCCACTTACTACCTGTGTGACCTTGGGCAACTCAACCCATCTCCTTGGCCATAGTTTACTCATTTGTAAAAGAGCACTTATATAGAGGCTGAGGTGCCTTCCATCTATGATCTTATATATTTCTTTACTTCTTAAATCTGTGATCCAATCAACATCTGTATAGTCTGTTTGAGTATCCTTCAGTGAGAGAGATTCTCTGGGTCTCAATCTCTTTGTCTGTAAAATCAGAGGGATGTATTAGCTCAGACAGAGGGATGCCGGACTGTCTAGAGACGACGCCTCTGTTAATACAGCCCAAGCTCACGTTAGCTTTTTGGACTGCCATCTCACATTTCTGTTGGTAGTTTTTTCCCTCGGGCTTGCTTCAAGGGCCACACATGGAGCTCTGAGGAACTCTATTTTGCCCTGGGGTCAGTGAGCTGTCTATACCTGATATGGGCAGCAATGGAAATAAAAGACCTTAAAGGGGTCGTTAATGCTGACCAGGGTGAATGGAAACAACCTAAGGGAAATAAGAAAAATACAGGGGTGGAAAAAGAAGCATAGGTTAAAAAAGCAGCAGCAGCAAATATTAAAAACAAAAAAAAATAGAACATATCAAAATAGAAGGAAGAGAATAATCACATTATTGGAAGGGCTAGGGCAGCTAGGTGGCTCAGGGGATAGAGCACCCCACCTCAAGCAAGAAAGATGAGTCCTCTTGAGTTCAAATCTGGCCTCAGACACTTACTGGCTGTGTGACCCTGGGCAAATCACTTGCCTCAGTTTCCTCGTCTATAAAATGAGCTAGAGAAGGAAATGGCAAACCATGCCAGTATCTCTGCCAAGAAAACCCCAAATGGGCTCATGAAGAATCAAACAAAACTGAAATGACTGAACAAGAACAAATTTGAAGGGTTATCAGATGGAGAAGGGATTAGACATCTTCTGTTTGTCTCCAGAGAGCAGAACCTGAAATTATGAGCGGAAGCTGGAAATAAACAATTTAGGCTTGATATTGGGGGGCAGGAATAAATAGATAGATATAAATATAGATATATATGAACTGTGTATAGCTGATATGGGCAGTGATGGAAATAAGAGACCTCAAGGGGTCATTAATGCTGACCAGAGTAAATGGAAACAAGCTAAAGAAAATAAGAAAAACAGGAGGGAGGAAAGAAACATAGGATAAAGAAGCAGTGGCAGCAATATACCTATACATGTGTATATATATATATATATATATGCATACACACACACACACACACATATTTTCCCCCTAACAATTGGAGCTGACCCAATGTGGAAGAGGCAGCCTTGTGAAGTGGTAAGTTCTCCCTCCTTGGCGATCTTCAGTCAGACATTGGAAAACCATTTGTCAAGTATGTTATCATAGTGATTGCTTCTGTGTATGGTTTGAACTAGATGGCCCTTGAAGTTCCTCCCAACTCTCAGATTCTGTGATTATCTAATTCTAGCCACTAAAGAATATTGTATAACGTGGGTTGACAGAGCATGCACAAATAGTTACCTGGCTGCTTTCAGCTAAAAAGAGATATAGCACTGAAAGGACATGGTGCTTTGGTAAGACTGGAAAATGACAAGTGGTCCCTTGGTCCTCCCACCCTCTCCCAAAGACACTGGAAATGGGGCACTGACCTGTGTCAGTTAAAATAAGAAGCAGCTTCCCGTTAGCTCTCTTCCTCCCATCCTTTGGGTGGCATCATGAAACTGGGTGATGTCCAATGACAGATGGGGAAGAGTTAGTCCTTCTCTATTCTAACATAATGGTGTTAAAACTTACTCCCTGTGTGATCCTGGGCAAGTCCCTTAACCTCTCTGGCTTCAGTTTCTTCAACTGTAAAATTAGGGAGTTGGGCTAGATGACTTCTAAAATTTCTTCCAGTTGCAAATCCATATTCCTAAATCTACCAGTTATGAATGCAGATCCCATTGAATATACCTGCCCTTTTTAATCCCTAAGTTCTTTCAAGCTCAATTCAAATGGAACTTTCCTTCTAGAGGTCTTATTTGATTCTCCCATCTTTAGTGACCTCTCCTTCCAAAAGATCTCATAGCTACTTATTTGTGAACAGGTTGCTCTCCAATCCCCAGAAGATCACAAGCTCCCTGAGAGTGGAGACTATCTCACTTCTGCATTTATAACTCTAGTGACTGGCATGGTGTCCATCACACAAAAGGAGTTCAATAAATGCTTGTTGATGTGTTGATTGACGGATTGGCTCTCATACTTACTGTCATCTGTGTGATCACGGCCAAGTCATTCCAGTTCTCTAGACCTCATTTTTTTTTCCCATCTGTAATAGAATGGAGTCGAATTAGATGATCTCAAATGTCCCTTCCAACTCTAACGTTTTATGGATTTAAACCAAATTATGTTTCCCACAGTCCTCTTTTCCCATCCCCTAAAAATGCTTATTCAGATGAAACCCAGATGAAAAATGACCATCAAGAATAAACTTGAGTGGGAAATTGCTGAAGGAAGAAAGGCTTTTTGAAGTAGGAGAGGGCGGAGTCTGGTTTATGGACAGGCAAAGCCACCTGCTTCTCCTTTACAACCCCTCTTGAATAAACTATTCATGGCCTATTCAACACAGGGAATTAGCTGCCTCTACCCGGGATCCCCTCCCCCAAAGCTCTCAGGCTGGGGACCAGTTGTCTGCCCTACTGGAGTGATGTATCTAAGTGATAAAGGGACTAGTTTGGTACCAGATCTGAATTCCCAGTACAATGTAAAACCCATGTAATATGACAAAGCACCTACTATGAAACCCTGTGGCAAGGTCTGGAAAGATAGAGAGTTTAGATGGGTGAGTTGAAAAAGAGAAGTCTTGGCTTTTTGCTTCTGCTTCATGAAGACTCTCATCTCCAAGTATAAACGTTGTGCCCCCATTCACATTTTTAGGCATGGTCAGAGTTAATAGCTCCCTTCTCCTCCTAACTACCACTTTCTTGCCACAATACAGGAAAACATTTTGCCCTCCTATTTTAAGGCTTCGGCTCGATGTGAGACTGATAGAGACAGGAGAAGGAACATATAGGGAACAGCAAGTTAGCCAGTCTGGCTGGAACATAGAGTACAGGAGAGGAAGTAGTGATACATAATCAGTGTGGAAATCTATGTGGGCTGGAGCAGATTGTGAAGAGCTTTCAACACCAAAGAGTGGAATATGCATTATGTCCTCAAGACAATAGGGAGACATTGAAATTTCTTGGTGGAGAGAGCTATAGATCAGACCTGTGCATTTGGAATATCAGTTAGGCTGCTGCAGAGGGTGGATTGGGGGTGGGAGGGGGAAGGGATTAAAGGCAAGAATACCAATTAGGGGGCTATTGTAATAGTCGAGACAAGAGGAGATAAGGGCCTGAACTAGTGTGATTCTGGTATGAATGGAGAGTAGTGAACAGATGTGAGAGTTGTTAAGGAGGCAGAATCAACCAGACTGCCATGCATTCATTCTTTCTTTCATTTGTAGGGGGCGCACTTTTCAAATGTGAGCAGTTTTGCTCTAAGCAAGGGAGTACTTCCTTACATGTGCATTCAATAAGCATTTATTAAGCACCTCCTATGTGAGCAATATAACACGCAGCCTATGGACTGAGAATCAGGCATCAGAGTCAGAAAAGGTTCAAGCTCCATCTTTGACACATGCTGTCTGCAAAACCATAGGCAAGTCTTTTAACCTGTTAGTGCCCCAGGTATCTCTCTCTAAGACTACAAATTGCAGATTAGGTGCCAGTCTGCATTGTTAGAAGGAATTTCCTCACTAGGAGTTTGTTATCAGCTCATTCATAGGCCAGGTACCCCTTCCCTCACTCTTATCACCCACACCTTCCATCCCACAATGCACTAGGCCCTGTGCCAGGTTCTGGAAATACAAAGATTAAAATGATAAAAAGAAATAGTCCTTGCACTGACATTGCTTATATTCTGTAAGAAGAAACAATATACACAGAGAAAATGAAATACACAAGATATACAAAGTAAATTCTGGGGACAGGACAGTAGCAGCCGGAGAAAACAGAATGAGTCTCTCATAGGAGGTGGTCATAGAGCTGAGCTTTGAACAAACTAGGGCCTCTACAAGGCAGACATGAAAAGAAAGTGCCTTTTAGGCATGGGGGCAGCCTATGTAAAGGCATAGAGGAGGAAGAGGGCATGGTATGTACAGGAAACAGAATTCACATCAGTTTGCCCAAATATAGAGTATATGAAGGAATCCAATGGGCCATAAGCTTGGGCAGGTAGGCTGGAGCCATATTGTGAAAAGTTTTGAAAGTCAAACAGAAGTTTGCATTTTTTTTTCCTAAAGGCAATAAGAAAACCACCAGTTTCCAGAGTAGAATGACATAGTCACACCTGAACTTTAGAAATGGCAACATAACAACTGTGTGGAAGATAGGGAGTTCCATTAGGAGGTTCTTGCCATAGTCAAAGTGGGAGATGAGGAGGGCTTGAACTAGGTGCTCATTGCTTTTTTAAAAAATTAATTTATTTATTTTTAGTTTTCAACATTTAGTTGTGCAAGCTTTTGAGTTTTAAATTTTCTCAGTCTCCCTCTCCTCTCCCCTCCCCAAAAGGCCTGCAATCTGATATACATTGCTTGAGGGGATGGATGCAAGGGATGTTGTAGAGGTAAAAACTTGAATGTCAGGGGTGGGGAAGAGAAAAGAGTCTAAAATGTTGAACTTGAGTAACTAGAAGGATGCTGCTGCCCTGCCCAGAAATAGGAAAGTTAAGAAAGGAGGGGTGTAGGGTGAAAGATAATAAGTTGTTCTGGATTTGTTGAGTTTGAAATGACTGTGGGATATCTAGTTGGGGATGTTAATTGGGCAGTTGGAGATAAGGGACTGGGTTCAGTGTGGCTGCATATATTGATAGTGATATTTGAATCCGAGGGACCTGATATGATGAGAGAGAGAGAAAGAGAGAGAGAGAGAGAGAGAGAGAGAGAGAGAGAGAGAGAGAGAGATACACAGAAAGAAAAAGAGACAGAGACAGAGATAGAGACAGAGAGAGAGCAACAGAGAAACTAACAGGGAGACCAAAAGAGACAGAGAGACAGAGACAGAGACAGAAAGAGACAGAGAGAAACAGAGATAGAAAGAAAAAGAGGCAAAGACAGAGGGAAACACAAAGAGAGAGACAGAGAAACACAGAGAGAGGGGATATAAAAGGAAAAGGCGGCCCACAATGGAGCCTTAGAGTACACCTACAGATAGAAACCGAGAAGAGGCCACACTGGGAGGGGAACCAAACAGAGCAATATCAAGAGGACCCAGGGAGGAGAGATTTTCTGGGAGGAGGTGGTGGTCAACGACGTCAATTACTTCAAAACCAAGAAAGATAAAAACTTTAAAAACTAAACCCCGAAAGGCTGCCAAAGTCAACATTTGATAGATTCTTACTGATTTTAAAAAGAACAGTTTCAATTTAATGATGAAGTCAAAAGCCAGATTACAAAGGGTTAAGAAGTGAGTAGAAATCAAGAAAATGAAAGCAATGAATGCAGACAGTTTTTCTAGGAATTTTTCTATAAAAAGAAGTCAGCCAAAAAGCACGTTAAAGTGTTTATTTTGTGTCAGATACCGCATTAATTGTTGAAGAAACAACACAATCCTTGCCTTCCAGGAGTATACATTCTAATGGGAGAGACAGTGTATAAATAACTAGATACATACAAGATGTATTTTGAGGAGGTGTAAGGTAGTAGTAGGAAGGCTGGTGGAGACTTGGAAAAGCTTCCTGCTGAAGGAGGAATTTGAGTTGATTCTTCACAGAAACCAGGAAAAACAGGAAGCTGAAGTAAAGGGTTAGAATATTCCAGGCCTGGGGTGGGGGTAGGGGGAAGCTAAAGGGGAGGGATCCAGAGATACAGGATAATAGCTTGAGGGGAAAAGGAGACTGAATCTCTTGGGAAAGAGTGAGTCAAGATTCAAACCTGGGCCTTCAGGCCTCTTATCCTTACCCATTACACCATGTCACAAGCCCCAAATTCTAATTTCTCAAGATGGACAAAAGCTAAATTATTTAAAAATAATAGCTAGCGTTATATAGCACTTTAAGGTTTGCATAGCATTTTACAAATGAGAAAATTGAGGCAGTAATAGGTTAAATGACTTGTCTAGGATCATACAGATAGTAATTGTATGAGGTCAAATTTGAACTCAAGACTTCTTGACTCCAAGTACAATTCTCTATCCCTGTACCATCTGGGGCTGTGATTGACCTGTATGTGGTATACCTTGTTGAATGTCTTGCCACTTTATCTCACTGAAGGAGAGAGGAAGGAAAGAGAAGTGAAAGATGGTGAAAGGAAGGGAGTTAAGGGGTGAGGAGAGATTCCTCTCTTCTCTTCCCCTCTCCTCTCCTCTCCTCCCTATCCATCATCATTAAGATGGTTTTCCTTCTTTGTCCTCACAAAAGGAGCTATCACATTTTGCATTGCAGATACGTAGCATCTCCTTATAAAATTCAATTCAATTTGATCCAGCATTTTTTAAATGCCTGCTGTGTACAAAGCACCATGAACTCCATGAGGAAAAGAACTATGTCTTGTCCAAACTTCGTGTCTCTCCTGTGTTTATCAGAAGTCTCAACACATAGCAGTCCTCCAGAACAATGGTGAAATCCATTGCATTTCAATTTTTGACTACTCTAAATGTTAGGAAGGATTTTTTTCCCCCTCTTACAGAGAAACTGATGCCTTTCCTTCAGTAATGGGCAAGTTGGAAAAGGGAAGTCTTAACTAGTCAAATGTATTAGCTCTGTTGTCTGAGGCCAAACAGAACTCACTCTTTCACATATGCTTGAAGATGGCTATCATGCCATATCTAAGTCATTTGGTCTCCATGCAGAACATATTCAGAGATCCTTCCACCAGTCCTCTTGCAATATGACCATAAAGCTCTTTGCTGTCTTGAATATTCTCCCTTGGACACTCTATTAATATTTTCTGAAAACACAGCACACCCAAAAGATAAACATCTTACTCCTTTGAATTGGGCAGGATACCACGAGGCTATCAACTCTACTATCCTGCATTGTATACCATGTATCATACGCTTACTACGTATTTTGTTAATTGGAAGGAAAAGAATTATAAACATGATGATGATAACGATAATAATCCTTGAGAACCCAACCAATAATCCCTACTGGAACTCAAATGACTTCATGGATCAGACTGTTGCCCAAGAGCAGTGCACATAGAATTTAGAACAATATTTCATATAAGAGTCACCATGCCAAATATTCATAATCTGCAAGCTGTAGGGACTGAAATCTTTTGAAATAGAAAGATCTAGCTGAAGAAAATAAAATCATGGGGGGCAAGGGTAAGGCACATATTGTCCCTGTTGTTCCATCTGCTAATGAAATTTATTGCTTTCAAGGAGTCTAAACGATGAGCTTCTATCCTCTACTTTTATTCAGCTACCAAAAAAAAGTCATTTTTTTCTACCTGTGCACTATTACACAGAACACTAACCATGCAAGAATAATAACAGGACAGTAACTTGTCCCAGGACAGGTTTTTATCTGAACTACAATTGAAGGAGAAAAATGATTTTTTTCTGTAATAATGCAATGATAATAATATAGCCTTCACACAACAAACTGACTCTTTTGAGTGACTTGTGCAGTAAGGTGAGTTCTGCCCTGCCTTCTTTTCCCTTAGCCCTATTTCTAGTTGGGTAGTAGTGGAGAGCAGGAGGCAAGAAAGGACCAAGGGCCTGGGTAGTTGTTTTGGCACACCTACCCTATTCTGCAGGGCGTGTTAAAGGCCATGCAATAATGACGTGACAGGGGTAATTAAAAGCCCCAGTGACAGTGATCTGTTGATATTTCAGAGGGACTTGAGGGCACATGGGGAGAATCTCCATCTTACCTCACGCAGGGCCAGCTTGATTGGCCTACTGAGTATTGAAAAGGCCTCAGAACCTCACCTGTGGCCAGGAGGCCTCCCAGTGCAGCAGCCCAAATGGCTTAAGATCTTTGCAAAACAGGAGGCTTGGGGAGGGGGTGGTCACAGCTGTTGTACTCTGCCCTTAAAAGGCAGGAGAAGAAAATCCTTTAAAGGCACAGTTTGCTCAACTTGATCTTTTAACCTTTTCCTGGCTGAATCCCAGGTAGGCACCATGGGAGAATGTTTCCCAGAGTTATGATATGCCTGTCTGAGACTTTGTATGACCATTTGAAAAATGTTGGCCAAGCTTATTTTAATCATTGTTTTTGGTTCCCACGTAGATAGACTAGGACAAGATAGGACAGGAGAGGAGAGAGTAGTACAGGACAGGACGGGAGAGGCTAGGACAGGAGAGGCCAGGACAGGACAGGAAGGGACAGGATAGGACAAGACAGGATAGGACAGGACAGGAGAGGACAGGACAGGAGAGGCCAGGACAGGAGAGGACAGGACAGACCAGGCCAGAACAGGAGAGGACAGGACAAGAAGGGACAAGACAGGACAAGACAGAATGGGACAGGACAGGACAGGAGAGGCCAGGCCAGGGCAGGACAGGACAGGACCAGAAAGGACAGGACAGTCCAGGCCAGAACAGGAGAGGACAGGAAGGGACAGGCCAGGCCAGACAGGATAGGATAGGATAGGATAGGATAGGATAGGATAGGATAGGATAGATAGGATAGGATAGGATAGGATAGCATAGGATAGGATAGGATAGGATAGGATAGGATAGGATAGGATAGGATAGGATAGGATAGGATAGGATAGGATAGGATAGGATAGGATAGGATAGGATAGGATAGGATAGTAATTAGAGGTACAAGGGGCTCCCATCCAAACCATTCATTTTATGGAAGAAAAATCTGAGGTCCAAAGATGACAAATGACTTACTTTATTTTTCACTTTTGAGAAATTCACTAATGAAGTGAATGGATGAACAAATTAATGAATAAAAACCACTTGTTAATTACTTCCTATTACCAAGTGTTATGCTAAATGCTAGATATAAAAAATACAAAATCAAGGTCATCTCTGCTTTCAAGAAGCTTACATTCTAGCAGGGAGAGACCACACCAATAAGGAAACAGTGACCCCAGGAAAGTAGTTTGGGAAGTCACAGGGTAGTTTGTAGAGCCAAATTTATAAATCTTTCCAGAAGAAAGTAGTTTTCATTTTATTATTCCCAGAAGAAAAACAAAAAGGTCAAGAAGCAAGAGGGGATCCACAGAGCGGACAGAGCCACGATGTCTAAGAATTGACAGCTGGTTGAGGTGTAAAGCACAGTGTAGAGTCTTGGGCTTGCAAAATAGAATGGGCCATATGCATTTGTGCTGGCTAATTTGCCAATCAGGACAATTGGATCCCAGGGCAGTGATTTAAAAGCTGAGTGGATTAAAATATACAAGGTTTGGTCTCAGGTGGTCCAGTGGTCTTGAGGGAACAGCACTGCAAGGCAAGGAGATGTGCTTTTATTTCCAGTATTGGATCAAAGCAAATAAAGGGGCATTTATCGAGTACCTACTATGTTCAGGGAGGCAGTATTAGGTGCTGCCACTGGTCATTTAATGATACTTTATAGGAATAATTACAAATGCCTAGTGGTGCTGTGTGTTCTATGCTAGAATGCTCTGAGGTATAATGGAAAGAAAGGCCTACTGGACATGGACTGTGGACTTGGATCCATTACCTTTTTCATTAATCTTCACAGCATTCTGTTTACTTCTCTCTGACCCTCAGTTTTTCCCCTGTTAATCTGAGAATAAGAAACTCTGCCCTGCTTATTTCACAGGACTCTGGCATGAATCAAGTGAGATACATGGAAAGCTTCTTTGTAATCATAAATTTAAATCTGAAGTGCGTTCCATTAAAGAAGGTTTACAACCATTCTACTTGGTCCCAGACAACTCAAAACTCGGGAAAAATGGAAAGGGGTTTAGAGAAGAGGCAGAGAAATCTACAAAGAGGTAGATTTCCTACAAAGAGCACTTCCTAACAATTGATTTGGACATAGATGACTCAACAAGTATTAAGTCAACAAATAGTTTTAAAGCACCTACTGTGTTCCAGGAACTGTGCTGGCCTGGAGGCAGGTGACTAGAATTTGGCTGATCATTTAGGATTACAGAATCACCCTTGTGATGTCATTGGTCTTCTTTGAGAATGAAGGATGAACAACAGCAACAAACAACAGGCTCAGAGGTAGGAGAATACTTCGAGAACTTCTAGTGCTAGATTTCAGGGTTTCTATTAACTCGAATGGGAAAAAATAAATCTTTATATTCACTAATTTCTAAATGACATTTAGCATTTCTTTCAGTAATTTAAAATATTCTGAGAATAAGAGGAGCTAGTATTTCATATATAGCAATAAGGTTTAAGGTTTGCAGTGAGCTTTAAATGTATTACCTCATTGGAGCCTCACAATAAGCCTAAGAGGTAAGGTACCATTATCATTCCCATTTGACAGGTAGGAAAACCAAAGCAGGCAGAAGTTAATTGACTTGCCCAAATTCACATAGCTGGGAAGTATTTGAAGCTGGATATGAATATAGAACTTCCTGACTCCAGGTCCAGCATTGTGTCACCTAAACATTGCATCATCTAGCTTTCTGTAGCCTTTACCAGATTCCCAAAGGGACCTATGACACAGACAAAAATATTAAGTGCCCCTGTTCTAGTCCAAATTCATCATTTCACGAATGAGGAAAGTGTTATAGATTGGATTGGTTAGTTCTGGAGGAAATTGGACAAGATACCTTCTGTGATCCATTCCCAAGGCCACAATTCCACAATCATACAGATGTAAATTGCTATTAGTATTATTAACTTTGTATTAAAGACAGAGATAGAGAGATAGAGATAGATAGAGAGATGATAGACAGACAGACAGACAGATAGATAGATAGATAGATAGATAGATAGATAGATAGATAGATAGATAGACAGACAGATAGAGAGACAGATGATGGATGAATCAGTTCTGGAATTAGCTGTTCCAGGTCTGATCCTTCATAAGCTCCTTGCTAGGAAATGCCAGATCTGGCTATCTGACGTCATTAGTTCAACCTTGTCTTCGTCTGCTGTGTTTGGCTTTTAGACACCTGCAAACAGCAACCCCCAAAACCGTGACTATGGTAAATGGGCTGTGATTCATTCCATAACCTCCTGATCCCGTTAACTAGCAGTTACTGGGGGGAGAGCCAAGATGGCGGCTGGAAAGCAGGGACTAGCATGAGCTCCCCACCAAGTTCCTTCAAAAACCTATAAAAAATGGCTCTGAACCAATTCTAGAACTGCAGAACCCACAAAATAGCACAGGGAAGCAGGGCTTTAGCCCAGGACAGCCTGGCTGGTCTCTGGGTAAGGTGTATCCAACATGGAGCTAGGAGCAGATGGGAGCAGAGCTGAGCAGAGCACAGCCCAGCATGAGCGGTGAGGAGCAACGAGACCAGGAGCCGGGTGGAGCATTCCCTAGCACCCCTAATCAGTGAGCTGCAGCAGTTACCAGACTTCTCAACCCACAAACACCAAGGACAACAGAGTAGGTTAGTGGAGGTGGGGCAGCTACAGAACTACAGCTGCAGTTGCTTCTGGCCCCAGGCCCACCTGGTGGGAAGAATTAAGTGGCATATCACAGCAGGAGTGCAGAGCCTGCTGAAGATCTAAGTCCAGTCCTGGTTGGGGGTTCTTGGGGAAGGAGGAGTGCTGGTGTGGCAGAGCTGGTGCATCCCCCCAAGCGTGGAACATAGAACTCTTTAGTCCATAAGCAGTCATACCCCGCTGAAAAACTCAAGGGTCAAGTAAGGTGTTTGGGAACATGGCCAGGCAGTGAAAATGCACCCAGATTCAGACTCAGACTCTGGAATTTTTCTTTGGTGACAAAGAAGACCAAAACATACAGCCAGAAGAAGTCAACAAAGTCAAAGAGACTACAACAAAAGCCTCTAAGAAAAACATGAACTGGTCTCAGGCCATGGAAGAGCTCTAAAAGGATTTGGAAAAGCAAGTTAGAGAAGTAGAGGAAAAATTGGGACGAGAAATGAGAAGGATGTGAGAAAACCATGAAAAACAAGTCAGTGACTTGCCAAAGGAGACCCAAAAAGACGCTGAAAAATACACTGAAGAAAACAGCACCTTAAAAAATAAACTAACTCAAATGGCAAAAGAGCTCCAAAAAGCCAATGAGGAGAAGAATGCCTTGAAAGGCAGAATGATCCAAATGGAAAAGGAGGTCCAAAAGACCACTGAAGAAAATTAGATTGGAGCAAGTGGAAGCTAGTGACTTGATGAGAAATCAAAATATTATCAAACAGAACCAAA
>CM053625.1:7128273-7146560 GCA_028646595.1 Phalanger gymnotis
GAGTGGGGGGGAGGGTAGAAATGGGGAGAAAATTTGTAATTCAAACTCCTGTGAAAATCAATGCTGAAAACTAAATATATTAAATAATTAAAAAAATCAAAATTAAAATAAAAAAAAACTAAAATAACTAGCAGTTACTGTACCCTATTACATAATCACAGACTCTTATATTCCTTTCAGAAGTTGTGGCCTATTTTTCATCTTTTGTTTCCTTCAAATGCTGTTGCAATTTACTTCTGTGGCTGCTGCACCTTGTTTGGCCCCTCAGAAACTGAAAGGAAGTCAAGTTTATGTTTGGTTGTGTGTGTGTGTGTGTGTGTGTGTGTGTGTGTGCATGTGTGATGAGAGGAAGCATTACATGAGAGGAAACATACTTTTCAGGGCCAAAACACCACTTCTCATAGATGTGTACAAGGCCCCATTTTAAGACTGTGCCTAAATAAAGATGAGGATTTATTTAATTATAGACTACTTCTTAATATTTGCTTTTAGGTGTTATTGAGGACCTATGTGGGTGGTTCTCTCAACAAAATGCTTATATCATTCACACACACCCCCACTACCCCTGCCCCCCACCCCTCAACCCCAATAGATTCATTTCCTTTCTGAACTGCCCTGAGTTGGATGACAAACATTAAGAGCCGAATGTCCAGGGACTTCCAAGTCACCTCTCAAAAATGTACTGTTAAATCTTACCTAGACTACACTACTGGCCACCTCATTGTACCTACATTAAGGTTATTTCTAGTGTAGTCAAACAGCAGTTAGAACCTGAAAGGAGCTTTAGGATACTTAGGTCAACACGTTCATTTTACAGATAAAAGGAGGGTAAGTCATAAATGGCTGTCCTCGAGTTAGTAAATGGCATTCTGGGACTTGAACCAAGGTTCTTCGAATCTAAATCCAGTTCCCAGATAAAAGGTTCTTAACCTGGGGTCCATGAACATTTTTAAAAACCTATTTGATAACTACATATGAACATAATTGGTTTCCTTTGTAATCCTGTGTTGGTAAGCAAAATGGGCTCCTTAGCACTTAGTTCCACAAGTGCCCTTGAAGAGTTTGGCTTTTGTTTGTTTTGAGTAATTCAGTGTATTTCATTGAGTCTTACTAAGTGCTAAGCCCCAGGCCCAAACCCCTTTTAGGTGTAAATCCTATGTGGGTGTGGACTGGCAATTAAGGTGGGGCCCAAGATGGGGCTAACTCCAGAGAGGGCCTAGTTTACATGTCTGGGACAGTAGAGGCTCTTAGACCATGTGGGTTTAAGTGGCCTCTTTGTGATGATTTTAGGTCACATGGGTGAGTTGCATGTGTGACTCACCCCTGACGCTGAAAAAGATATAAAAACCAGGGGTTGGCCTCCTCTTCTTTGGAGCTCATTCCCATAGCAGTGGTGGCGTGCATGACTCTGAGCCAGCCCTTGTTCTGAGCCCCTGGGCTGAACCTAGATGTTGGTAACTATGAATCTGTATTGGGTCTGTCTGTTGATGTTTGTAATTTGTTTGTAATTGCCTCTGAAGTTCAGTATGCTGATCTCTTCCCCTGAACTATGAATGATATTTGTGTGCTGAATTAAAGTAAGCTTTTCAAACCCCTTCACCTTGCTTTCCTTAGTTAAGCAGATCAAAAGAACCTGTGCTGTCTGGCAGCTTTCTGGGCGCTGGCTGTGGGTGGATCTTTCACTCCCACAGAAGCTGCCTGATGGATTGTTGAAACAAATCCTTAAGTATTTTATTTTATGCATTTAAAAACAACATTCTGAAAAGGGGTAGACTGCCAAAGGATCCTACAATATAGCAAAAGTTAGTAACACCCGTTGTCTGGGTTGGTATACCTGCCTCTAGTAAACTCTCCTACCCCTAATTAATACTAAGTATGATCAGAGTAATCTGCTCATTGCATTGCTTTAATTATGTTTCATATTCTGCTGACCGAAAACCTTCAGTGACTCCCCACTGTTTACTGAAAAAGTCTAAATTCCTTAACGTGGCCTATTTTTTATATATTCACTGTTCAGGTCAAATTGACACATCCCTGGCTGTGCCCTGTCCTCTTCTTGCTTTGTTCATGAGGTTCCCCAGCCCTAGCCTTCTCCCTACCTGTTGTACTCCTTTCCTTCCTTCAAAGCCCAGCACAGTGCTTTCAATTTGATAGCATTTTCCTGATCCCTAAGCCAAATATATCTCTCTCATCCAGTCATGGGATTCATGGTGCTCTTGCATCTTGGGAAAACAGATGGTGCAGTCTATTTATAAAGCTGGAAGTGACCTTAGAGGCTGTTGACTGTAAGCTTATTTTACAGAGAAATAAAATGAGGCACAGAGAGGTCAAGTGATTTGGCCAGGATCATACAACAATAACTACCTATGGCAAGATTTGATTCCAGGTCTTCCTAACTCCAAGTTCAGCACCAATGTCCTTGCTTCCCCTTTCAATCTTCAAAAATGTTAAGTCTGGACTTTCCTATGGAGCTTACCAGCTTCTAGTGTGTGTTACATTTGTCTCTCTGTGCCTGTTGTTTCTCCTGTGAAAGGCTGTAAGTTTCCTGAAGGAAGGAAGTGGTGCTTATTTATTTTCATATGCCCAGCCTCTAGTTTGGAAGAGTAGAAAATTAATAAATAGTAATTCAAAGGATTAAAATGACATCATTACCATCTTTGATATATACCATATATGACATGATATGTGTGTGCATGTGTGTGTATATATATATAGATATATATGTATACATATATATACGTGTGTGTGTGTCATATACCATATATTCGATATGTTGATCATCTTGGGGAAAAAAGAGAGAGAAGGTGCTAAAACATTTAATTTATACTCAATTACAAGGAAGGATATGATATGATGTGTGTCTGTATATACATATATATATATTATACATGCATACATATAATATAGCATATATTTGATACATTGATCATCCTGAAAAAAAAGAGAGAGAGAAGGAGCTAAAACATTTGATTTATACACAATTACAAGAAAGGAAATTAAACAGTCCTCTAAATGTCCATTCCTTATGAGAGAGAAAACAAAGAAAGACAAGGGAGGAGGTAGGGACATAGACCTTCATTCTCCGAAGTAAATTTCACTTCAATTATTCAAAAACATTGCCCAAAATATTGGGGAAATTTTTCAATCGATGTGTAGCTTTTCGAAATTTTATCTTTTCTGACTTTCAGGAGGCTAACTATGAAGAGAGAATTCTCCCTGGGGGCTGTGGGCTGTAGATGAGGTAACATTATGTTAAGACCTGCTCAGGCCAAAGCAATTACCAGCATTCACCAGTGTTGTTTTAATATTAATTAGTCATTCCTTCTCTGGTTTTACCTGGGGCCCTTGGCCCTGGGGGCACCTTGGGACTCTGTTGGGGCTGTGACAGCCACAGTCCACAAAAGCCCAGCAAATAAGATGAGCTCTGGCTTCAGAGGAAACACAGGATGATGCAAGTTTTCTCACTGTTGAAGCAAATGCAAGGAACTGAAATGAAGGACTGAAGAAAAAATAGAATTTACAATCTATTTTTCACTATCCCTCACATGCTCACATGAAGTATTACATAGGAGTTTTCAGACAATACAACTGAAAGCTGGATTTTCCTTGAATCTTTAAATACAATACAATAAATCCAGAGATCAGATAGAACCAATGAATTAAAGTGATAAAATATTTTGGTTTTCCTCTAAGCAAGAAATATTGAGCATAAGACAATCAAGAAGAAAACTGAAGCAGATTGAGTGAAGCTAAAACTGAAAAGGAAGAATATATTTATTTTTAATGTTTTTATTGCATTAAATATTTTTCAATTACATTAAAAATTAACATTTTTTTTTAAAAATTGAATTCTCTCTCTCTCCTGTTCTCCCCCAACCCTTTCAAAGACAATCAATATATCAGTTATACATTTCCATATTAGCCATGTTGCAAAAGAAAACACACACACACACACGCACACAGAATAAAGAAAAATAAAGTCTAAAAAAGTATTCTTCAATCTGTACTCAGAGTTCATCAGTTCTCTCTCTGGAAGTTGACAACATTTTTCATTATGGGTCCTTTGGAATTGTCTTGGATCATTGTCTCAATCAGAGTAGCTAAGTCTTTCACAGTTGATAATCATTATGATATCGCTGTTACTGTGTAAAGTGTTCTGGTTTTGTTCCCCTCACTTTGTATCTCACACTGAGGAAAACATCTTCTAAAGTACCACAACAATAATATTAATAGTAGCTCATAATTATATAGAAATTAAAAATACAAAACACTTTACATATGTGACAAAGGAACTGGCCAAAACGTAGCCCTTATGAGCAGGAACAGTACACTCTGTTCATGGAATTGTGGACTTCAGAGCATGTATAGGAATTATTTCTGGTCTACTTACCCCGTGATGAAGAGGAGACTTTCTACTGGCTACTGAATTAAAACAGAAAATACTTACGTATGGCATTGACTGTATGATTCACTCCCTTTTTTCTCCTAGGTTGCATCTGAGGAAAGACACATTGTAAACCTCTGGGTGGAAAGAGAGGCCTCGGGCCTAAACTACCCCAGATAGAAACATAGAAATGTGTCAGCAGTGGCAGCAAAAGGAATAGTGACATTTTCCAGAAACCTGCATCAGGGCTATCTATGGGGATCTTCTGATGAGAGAATCAGTGGTAAGGATCAGCTAGTTTCATCTCCTGGGAGTGGAATAGAGTTTCAGGGGGTGAGCAATATTTCTCCTACTGAGGACCCATAAAGAAGAGTTCTGGTATGGGAGAACCAAGCCGGCTTAGAACCCCACCTAGGCTGTTTAGCATTTGGGGTATTTAGGTCTCAAAAGGAAGGCTGTTCACTCAATAGAATAGTCATTATCTGTGCACTTAAATGTGAGACAACTTTTTAAAGCTTTTCATACCTTGAGCCTTGACAATAAATGTGCTAAGAGTTACCTGCTATCCATAAAAGGTTCAAGGTGCTAACAATTTTAGATCATTTGGATGAAGGCAGTGAGCCAGAAAACTGAGGAGTCCTTTAATAAAAAGAATAATAAAACAATGCTGATAACTCACATTTATATAGCACATTTATCTTCACAATAAGATTTCTTAGTAACCTAATTTGTACTCAAATCGAAAATTGAAAACATCATTCCAGATGATGTTTTCAGAGATATATCCCATAATTTTCATCTCTCCTAGCCTCAGTTTTCTCAACTATAAAACAGAATCATAATGGCATCTACCTCCCATGGCAGTTTTGAAGATCAAATGAAATAATACTTTTAAAATAAATTTATTATTTATTTATAACATTCATTTTAAAAAAAATATAAGTTCTGAATTTTCTCCTTCCCTTCCTCCCCTCCCCCATTTTTAAGAAGTCAGGAATGTGATATTAACTATGCATGTGAAAACACAGAAAACATTTCCATATTAACCATGTTAGGGGAAAAAAATTTTAAAAAAAACCAATTATGTTTCAAACTGCACTCGGACTTTGTCGATTATCTTTTTGAAGTTGGATATAATTTTTTCATTATAAGTCCTTTGCAACTTTTATGGATTATTGTCTTGATCAGAGTAGCTAAGTCTTTTACAATTGATCGTAATTACAATATTGCTATTACTGTGTACAATGTTTTCCTGGTTATGCTCACTTCACTTTGCATCAATTCATATGTCTTCCCAGATTTTTCTGAAATCATCTCCTTCATCGTTTCTTTTGTCACAAAAGAATTCCATTACAATTATATAGCACAACTTGTTCAGTCATTCCCTAATTGATGGGCGCCCCTCAATTTCCAATTATTTTCCATCACTAAAAGAGCTGAGATTATACACACACACATATGTACAAATACATATGTATATATGTATGTATATGTATTATATATACATACATGTACATATATACATACATATATATGTGTATATATATACACATATATGTGTATATATACATATATATGTATATATATATATATATATACATAATGTACAAATAGGGCCTTTCCCATTTGCTTTGATCTCTTTGGGATATAGACCTACTAGTGGTGTTGCTGGAGCAAAGGGTATGCACAGTTTACAGCCCTTTGAGCATATTTCCGAATTGTTCTCCAAAATGTTTAGACTAGTTTACTATTCCACCAATACTGCATTAATGTTCCTATTTTTCCACATCCCCTCCAGCATTTGTCATTTTCCTTTTCTATCACGTTAGCTAATCTGCTATCTGTGAGGTGATATCACAAAGTGGTTTTAATGTGCATTTCTCCAATCAATAGAGATTTAGAGCATTTTTTTAATGTGACTATAGACAGCTTTGATTTCTTCTTTTGAAAACTGTCTGTTCATATCTTTTAATCCATTTATCGATTTGGGAATCGCTCATATTCTTATAAATTTGATTCACTTCCCTACATATTTGGGAAATAAGGCCTTTATTAGAGAAACTTGCTATAAACCCCCCCCCCCCACCTCCCCCTGGTTTTCTGCTTTCCATCTAATCTTGGCTACATTAGTTTTGTTTGTACCAAAACTTTTTTTTTAAATTTCATGTAATCAAAATCATCCATTTTATTTCCCATGATCTCTTGTTTGGTCATAAATTCTTGCCTTATCCATAGATCTGACAGGTAAGTTTTTTTCCATTTTCCACTAATTTGCTTATGATATTGCCCTTTATATCTAAATGATTTATTCATTTTGACCTTATTTGCTATACAGTGTGAGATGTTGATCTATAACTGGATTTTTGCCAAACTGCTTCCCAGTTTTTCCAGAAATTTTTGTCAAGTAATCTTGAATCTTTGGGTTTATCAAACACTAGATTACTATGGTCGTTTACTACTGTATACTATGTATCTAATCCATTTTACTGATCTGCCATTTCTTAGCTAGTACCAGATTATTTCGATGATTCTGAAATTTAGGTATACTTGCTTTGTAATATAGTTTGAAATCTATTGCAGCTAGGCTGCCTTTCTTTAAATTTGTCTTTCACCAATTCCCTTGATAGATTTGACCTTGGTTCTTCCAGATGAATTTTGTTATCATTTTTTCCTAGCTCTATAAAATAATTCTTTGATAGATTGGCATGGCACTGAATAAGTAAATTAATTTAGTTACAATTGTTATCTTTATTATTTTGGCTTGACCTACCCGTGAGCAATTACTATTTCTCTAGTCGTTAAATATGCCTTAATTTGAGTGAAAAGGTTTTTTTGTTGTTGTTGTTTTGTAATTTTGTTCATATACTTCCTAGCAAGTGTCTGAGGCCAGATTCGAACTCATATCTACTTTACTCAAGGCCCAATACCCTTTCCACTATGCTACCTAGCTTGCCCTTCAATCTTTCTACTACTTTTTGCATACAGTTGTTGTGAAGAAAGCACTTTGTAAACACTACATTGCTCTAAAATATGAGTTGTTACTAGGTGCTAGAGATATAAAGGTGAAATAAGACATCTGCACCCTCTTCTCCCACTTCCACCTTCCTTCTGTGTGTTGTCTTAGCTTGTAAACTCCTAGAGGGCAGGGACTGTCATTCTTTTCCCTATTTGAATCTCCAGTGCTTTGCCAGGCACCTGGCACATAGTGGTTGCTTAATAAATGTTTATTGAATTGAACTGAATTATAACCTAACAGAGGAATTTAGATACCTATCTAAATAACACCACCACATTATTAACACATGCTAAAAGCAAGCAACAAATACAGACAATGTTATAAGAAATCTGTAGAGAGAGAGAGAGAGATCACTTGCTCACTTGGTTTAAGATTTGAAGGAAGAAAAATTTTTCAACAAAAGAAGTGTGGGAGGAGAGAGGACAATAAGGGATTGTGGAGGTTTAAGTAGGTAAGAACGTGCAGATGAAAGAGGGCAGCATGAGGACAGGAACTGGTGAGTGGTCCAGTGTGGCTGCAAAGCATATCATACAAAAGATTTCAGTGTGAGAAAAAACTGGAAAGAGAGTAGGAGCTAGACTGTGGAGAGCTCTGAATGCCAAGTTAAAATTTTTTTTTTGACACTTGCTAAACAAAGGTGTGCTTTTCTTCAAGTACTTTGTCTCAATCTGTCCTTTGTACCCCACCCCATTATACACCACATTGCATCTTATAGAATCATAGCTTCTGAGTCAGAAAGAACACGGAAGGCTATATATCCTATCCAGCACCACAAGATTCTTCTCTTCAATATCTCCAACAAGCCCTCTTTTAAAGGCCTCTAGTGAAGGGGAGTGCATTACCACCCCTTCTACTTTGGGATGTCTCTAATTGTTTAGAAGGCTTTCCTTATACTCACAGATACAGGCTTGGGTCAGGGACAGATTCAGGGAAACTCATAGGCTCATTATGATCACAGGTTCCTCGTGATAATTATAGGTGGAGAGAGTACATGATTCACTGTCTTCTCCGTTCCAGTCACTTGATATACATTCAAGGAATTCTTCTTATTAATTAGGCTCAGTATAAGATGGAACTTCCAATAGGCAGATTTTGATGGAAACAGGATAGATTGTCTTGTGAAGGACTGAGTTCTCTGTTACTAGGGATATGTAAACAGAGGCTTCATGCAGGTTTGACTTTAGACCCTCCAAAGTCCCTCCCAATTCTAATAATCTTTGTCCTTTGTTGATATAGTCCTTCCCAGATCTGAGATCCAATGTTTATGTGCTTAAAATACTGCATTTTATTTTCAAGAAATCATTGGTTCGACTACAGAGTATAAGGAGTCAGTCTTATAGATAGAAAGAAGGCCAGGGAATGATAGTAGTTTCAGTTTTCACTGTGATAACAAAGAGGAAAGTGAGACCAAACAAAATATATTTCCCCTTCATATTTAAAAGTCATTCCTTTGTTGAAGAGGTTGTGTTTATGAGAAATCAGTGTCATCACTTAAACTGTCACCCTGAGAAAATATTTCCACACACACAAAAAATGATGAAACCATGATTATTTTCACCTCCCAACTGGTTAGTTTCAAAAATATCTTTCAAAAAACTATTTTAAAATAGGCATTACTTGAATGTATATCAAGTGAATGAGATGGAGAAGACAGTGAGTTACATACTTTCTCCGCCTATAATCATCACACGAGAACCTGCACTCAGAAAACAAACTTTATGCCTCAGCAAGGAACAACTTCCTCCTTGGGAGGCAGTGTGAGGAAGGCCCTACTATACTTCCATGCTTGTTAATTGTTGGTTAATCACTACAGATGACCACCTTTTGTCCAGTCTTGTGATGATGATGCCTTGTTCCTGTCATAAGACGCCTTGCCTAGTGTTTATTTGTGTGTTTGCTGTGTCCTATTCAGCACAAGGTAAATTCCTTGAAAGCTAGAGTTGGGTCATTTTTTTTTAATCTTTGTGTACTCATTATCTAGCACAAGGACTCTCCAGAGTAGGTACCTGGTAATTATATGTTTGTTTCCACACTGAATCAAAATGATTTAAAGCCTGTCAATGCCATTGCTACCCATTTTAAATAATAATAACACACCTCTATAATGTTGAGGAAGAGTGTTACAAAATACTTTCCTCATGTAATCCCTGTGAGATAGCACTAACAGTTATATTTTATAAATCAGGAAATTAAGGTTCGAAGAGGTAAGGAAGTTCATGGAGGTTTTAGTTTTACTTCCATGGTCACATAGCTAGAACACATCAAAGAAAGGATTCCAATCCAGGTTTTCTGATTTCCTCATATTTATATGTGCTTACCTTTGCAAAGCTTTGTCACATATATTATATCACTTCACCTTCTTGTCAATCGTCCGAGGAAGCCAAGGCAGGGATTCTTATCCCCATTTTTTAGATCATGAAAGTGAAATCCTTGTAAATGAAATGCCAATGTCAAGATAAAGCCCAACCAGAGAATGGTGACCCAGATATCAAGGAGACAAAGATACTACAAACCATGACATTTGAGAGTTAGTTGAAGGTACCAGAGGCATTTTGCCAGGAGAGAGTAGAAGGCTCCTTTTAGGGTGCTGTAATGGGTATTTCTTCTGTGTATTAATCAGACTAAATGAGTTCCCTTCCAACACTCTATGCTTCTTTGAAGTCAAATGAGTGTTCTTTCTTTCTCTGTCACATTGTCTTTCTTCCACTCATTTCCAACTCTTTCATTCCATGTGCTAATAAAAGATATGACCTAAATATTTATTCTCCTTGTCCATCTTGTTCCTGGATGGACCAAAGGCAAGCTTTATGCTATGTTATACTGATTAGATGATTTTCTAACAGCCATAGCTTGGTAACCTTTACAATAAAGTGTCAATTTGAACACTGAGGATAGGAAAAGAGACCACTTTGCAAAACTTAATCTAGTCTCTATTTTTTTCAGAACACCAGGAAATTATCTTGCTGATCTTGGAGGACATAATAGATATAAGTAAGTATGGGGCTCTTAAGAGTTGTATTCAAAGCCTGACTCTAATACTAACTCATTTAAACTCTCTAAAACTCTATGAAATGAGGATAATGATCTTTGTGTGCCTACTACATAGGAGTGTCATTAAGCATTTACTGGAGTGTTCAAGGAGTACTAGTGCCTCTGGTGTGAGAGCTTGTTTAGTCCTTTTCAGGGCTGCTCGTTCATCTTTGGTGTCTACTTGGCACTCAACTCTCACCTGTGACTCCTAGCAGCTATAGCATGTGCAGCAAACACACCCCAATAAAGCCTTCTCAGCAGATGGGATAAACCAGGCTGAAGGTAACCAACAGTCCTCAAGCCTATTGGTGAGGTGGGGACTGTCTACCCCAAGCACATGAAGACTTCTCTGGTGGAATGGGCAGATGAGAACAATTTGTTCCAAAGGCCATGAAGGCAGTTAAAGTAGGTGCTATGGAGCACTTAAAGCTTGTTTAGACATTAAAGACTCCAAGGTCACCCACTGCATCCCAAGCCATTGCAGTCATCCTGACTTTTGTCTTCCCACTGGACTTTGATGAGTGTGGAAGAGAGAGTGAGGCTGATGATTTGTATGATTCTGCCTCATTTGAATCCAATTCATGCGCAAGCTACAATATAACCCATGATGATATTGGTATTCTCCAAAAATGAAGAATGCACAACAAGTTTCTACTATGTGCCAAGCACTATGATAAGCTCTAGGGGTACAAAGAAAGGCAAAAGACAGTCCCCAAGGAGCTCACAATCTAACAGAATGGAGTGGAGCGAGGATCCACTGAGATGAAGTATGTGCTCTATACCTATAAAGTGTAATACTTGTGAAAGTGGAGCACACTAAAAGGGCACTAGTTCTAGAACCAGAAGATCTGTGTTCAAATCCCATCCAGGATGCTGTCTGTGTTACATCCTTGGGTTTCAGTTTCCTCATCTGTCAAATGAGGGGCTTAGACTAGATGGTTTCTGAGGTCCCTTCTAAGTGTATACCTCTGACCGGTTCATTAGCATAAGGAGGCATTCTCCTCTGCGATAGTGACACATTTCCCACCCTTCTCTTCTTGTTTCCACTTCTCCTTAGAATACTGTGACTGCATTTAGTCCAATGGGCCAATAGAAATGAAGATCAAGACAGAAATTTCCTAAGTGTTCAAAAGAGGCAGCTTTTTGAAAGAGCTCTGGATTTGGAGTGGTGAGAGCTATAGTCAAGTTTCACAAACAATATTCACAAACTTAGTGGGCAATTACTTCATCTTTCTGAGACTCAAGTTCTAAATCTATACATGTGAATAATAATACCTACCTTGTGGTGTTATTATGGGGAAATATTTTGCAAGCTTTAAAGCACTATTTAAGTTAGTTGATTTAATCATGAAACTACCCCATTTCTTAAATGGGGAAAAATATCTGAAAATATTTCTCTCCATTTTTTAATGATCAGCTTAAATCCTATTTCTTTCTCTGGCCATTCCACTCCATATTGATCTCTATCCCCTGAAGATGTTTTCAATGAGTTTAGAAGATTAGCTTATACCTTAATATTTTATTCAGTTACAAAAAGCCATTATTTTTATCTACCTATACAATAGTCTATAGAACATTACATAAAAAAGCATTATGGGAGGACAATGACTTGTCCTAGTTTCTATCTGAACCCCATTGAAAAAGATGAGAAGATAGAGATTGAAAATAACAATAACAGGAAAAAATTATATCATGTTTGGTTTTGCCAGTGAGGTCATACCTTTAGTTTTAGTGTTCTGGCTGAACCCCAGAGGTGATGGAGGGTGGGGGGAGAGGTTTCCTACAAGGAACTATGACTCAACGCATGCTCTGGAATAATACCAACTCAAAATTTCCACATAAATTACAATTCTTACATCTATCCATCTTGCATTTACCAGTCCATCTTGGAATTAATAAACTAAATTCATTATAGTCCATTTTATATTTCCAAAAGCTTATATTCAGACTGTTATTGCATAGGTGTTAATTGCTTTTAGTGGTTTTTCTCATTTAGTTGGGATTTCAGGATGCTGGTATAATATACCTTCGGATGTGAGTTATTTGGCTGCTGAAAGAGACAGAAAAAATGTATTTTGAATAAAGAAGAAATAAAATCAATTTGCAAAGACTGTAAGGTAATGGCTTTTTCATAGGTCAATAGTTTGGTGGCTAAAAAGGAAAGAAAACAGCCTTTTAATAAAAAAAAAAACTGTTAAAATCCATGTGTAAAGAAGAAGGTTTTTTTTTTTTTCCTTTGGGGATAAGATATGTGCTGTTTGATTACCAGAAGTGGCAGGAAGTGAACCTTGGCACAAATAAAAAGGATTAAATTATTGTGTAAAAAAATGTAGGCTATGTGAACAATTTGTTGGATGAAAAGGGTAGAGAAATAACTTCTATAGACTAATATTTATAAGATGCAAGTGTGAATAAACAGTTTTAAGAGGTGTGGAAAGTAAGGAGGACTGGTTTGAGACCTGAGAAATTTCTGAGATGACAGGACATTGTGGTCCCTCAGCTCATTTGCATGTAACTGTTTTTAAGGCATGAGATGTTAAAACTCAAAATATGAAATCAAATAACAATTTAAAGATGGTGGGATGACTGTTACTTTTATAACTAACAGAAAATTTTTTTTCTCATAAAGGAAAGGTGAGTCACTGAGTAAAAAGAGCCTCTGATTTGACTCATTGAAAGGAGTGAAGAAACTAGCTGGAGTAGTGAAGCGGTAAATTTTCTAAGGGGTGAAGAGCATTTATTGCATAAATGAAGAACCGAGCAGGAGAAAAACTCAGCAAGGGACAGAAAGGCAGCTCAGAGACGGCTCTGTATTTGGGGAGAAGAGAGGAAATGAGACAGGAGAAGGAGAAACAGCTAACAAGAAGGCTTGGACTACTAGTTCGGGATTTGGGGGATAATGGTCAGAGCTCGTTGGAAGAGAGCTGAGCTCTCTTCATTGCCATCTCTAATTTGAAAGAAATGACTCTATCACTCTATCCTGCCCCCTTTAGTTTCAGAGAAAATATGGAGAGAGAAATACATGTTTTCAAATTGATTTGATGTTGAATCAGCTGGCTGACAGCTAATGGGGTGATGCAGAATCTAACGTTATCTGAGCTTATCTGTATTGCCCAGAAAGAGTCAGATTTTGCATCTACCTTATACTGCCCTTTCCCCAAGAGCTTCAAAAACTTTAGCTTCTATTTATCTCATCTTCCCCAAGGACTCTCCAATCTGGTGACACTGGCCTCTTTGTGATTCCTTAAAGAAAATATTCCATGGCCCAACTCAGGGCATTGTATTTTCACTGGCTTTCCATCATGTATGAAATGTCCTCCCTCCTTTCTGCTTCCTGCTTTCCCTGGCTTCCTTCAATTTTCAGCTAAAATCCCACATTCCACAAGAAGCCTTCTTCAGTTCCTCTTAATTCTATTATCTTCCCTCTGTTGATCACTTCCTGTATTTAATTTGTTTGTACATAGGTATTTGCATACTGTCTCCTTTTGGATTGTGAGCTTTTCATTTGTGCTCGTTTGTATTCCCAGTATTTAGCACAATGCCTGGCACACAGTAGGCATTTAATAAATGGTTGATCGTTGCCTGGCTGCCTGAAGGGAACTAGAAGCAAATACATAACAACAGCGTAACATTTTGGTAACATCCTTTGTAATTAATCATCGATTAAAAGAGTTTCTTACTACTTAATCGGTTTGAGTAGAAGAGAGAAGGATTTGCCAAGCAGGAGAGTGGCAAGGACCAGAAGGGGAGAAGTTATCAGAGAAACAGCTTCTTGTAGTGTAGATCTTCCTGAATGCACTAATAATGTCAAGTCCCAAAAATCAGAGTTGTGAGTTATCCTGAGTACATGGATTTTCCTCACTCGTGTGAATACCTACTAAATTTCTATGTGTGCCCGCTCTCTCCAACAGATACTGTTCTGGATAGATTATTCCTGTATATGCTTTATAACAAGTAAATGTGATGTTATGAACATTATTGCTACTGCCTTAAAAGTTTGTGTTGGTAAAATATAATGGCATTGTTATTGTGACAGACTGGTTTTGTATACATAGGAATTACAATAGCTTAAGCTCAAGAGCTATGGTGGTGAGTGAGGGGAGTTTTGTTGTTCAAGCATTTCAGTCATGTCTGACTTCTTGTGATCCCATTTGAGGTTTTATTGGCAAAACTACTGGACTAATTCGCCATTTCCTTCTCCAGCACGTTTTACAGAGGAGGAAACTGAAGCCAACAGAGTTAAGTGACTTGCCCAGGGTCACTCGCAACTAGCAAATGTCCAAAGCCAGATTTGAACTCAGGTTTTGTCTGGAGTCGGGAGCACTGAACCCAGGATTAGGTCTCTATGCACTGCACCACGGAGATGTTCAAATATGGGGGGTACATTCTCACAATAGGTCTACACCTAGAACCCTGAGAGAATTTAAGCTTCTATTCATATGTTGACAGGCCTTTTCTGGGAAGCAACATCTACTACTGTATGGGTAGAGATGTATAAGTCACGCCCAACAGTGCATGTGTGATTATACGTAGGCCAGGAACACCAAATAGGTATATTGTATCAGTAAGTCACTAAACGTGTTTAGCCACAGGCTTTTCTTCAAAATATTTAGGTTCTATAAGTTATCTTATCTGGAGAAGAACAAGGCTTTTGTAGAGATCTCCTTCATTAATTGTCTAATTGCGACCTTTGGATTCAAGGTTAAAGTCTTCAATCTCTCTATTTCCTGAGTGTACAATTAGGAATTATATACTTGTTGGATCTAAGTGATATTTTAATATCTTCAGAGAGAGATCACTGAAAATGAAGGAGCTCTTTATTTATATATTTATTTTGGGTAGAGGCAGACATTTTGGTGTTTTCCCAAATATGTCAAGGAACTATTTTGACATTTTGGTTCAGTTCCCTCTTTCATTTGGAAGCCACATTTAGTTATATTTGTGGGGTTGAAAGTGGATTTAAGGCTAGGCAGAACCTTATCGGGCTTAAACTTGTCTCACTGAAAACTGACATTTTTATGTTGATTGTTCTTGACATTGGTGTGTTGGTTGCATATTTTAAATAAACAAGTTTTGCATGTGACCATAAAATACTTCAATGTGTCGCTTCTTTTGAGCCTATTGTACATATCCACAGTTCATGAATTAGCCATGAGTACAGGACTGAGACATGCCAGGAGATAATCAACAGAATCAATAAAAATATGGTGCTTTGACAAAGTTTATTCAATAGTAACAGAAGTAGTAGTAAGTAGTTCTTTGTAACTCTGGGACTTTTTGTAACACTCTTTTTCCTCCTTATCTAAAATTTTATGTTCTCATGTTTATAGATTTTTTTTTAGTTATGCAGACAGTTAATGATTTGCATATTATACGTAAAAATGAAAATGACCTGTGTTTTTTGGAGGAGTTGCTGATGTACTCAACTTTCAGTTGTAGATATGTTATACCTTTTATTAAGAAAGTGAAACCGGATTTATATTTGAGAGGAAACTGGCACAGAGATTTGCTGGTAATCCATAGGACGTTATGAAGCACTGGAGACAATTATATCTTATCTATTCCCACTGATTTCCAATTTTATAGAAAAGCTATAGTCTCAGTCACCTCCTCTGATATAACTGTGTCATTATTCATGTAGTAATAAAAGGAAAGTCTTCTCTTATTTGACCTAACTTGTATTTCCATTGAGTTGTATACTTCATTTTTCTACATCCTTGTGGGCCCCTGTTACTTTACTTTTCCAACATCTATAATAAGTTTTGATTAATGCTGAATTTATTTGTTTATTTGCTTGTTTGTTTTTACTCTTTGGGCTGCTTTGACTCCTTACACTATTAACATTTTGATTTCAATTGCTGCTTAAGAGAATCTAGAATTTCTATTTTGCTTTTGTTTTTAGATTCCCATCCAAGAAGCATCTAGGTGGCATAGTAGATGGAGCTCTGGGCCTGGTCTCAGGAAGATCTGAGTTCAAATTTGGCCTCAAATACTAACTAGCTGTATGCCCCTGGGGGAACTCACTCAAACTCCATTTGCTTAAATTTCTCTATTTGTAAAATTAAGGATAATATTAGCATCTACCCTCCAAGGGTCATGATGAAGATCAAATGAGATAATAATTGTAAAATATTTAAGGCAGTGTCTGGCACGTAGTAAGCATTTGTAATAGCAAGCACAGTGAGACTTTTTGCTTTTTTTTCTTTTGGAATGCTTCTTGGCACTAAGGCAATGAAGGGCCTTTGATTCAATCTTACCTTTGTTTGAATCAAGGGTCTTTGAGTGAATCAAGAGTCCTTGATTGGAAATAGTATATATACTCTGAGGTTAGCATTTTGCTTTGGGGGCTCACTCATTGGAAGAATATTCGTATGAGTTGGCCAGATGAGACTCTGGGTAGCCATTAAGGAGCTCCCCCACTCTGGTTTTGAAAACCCAGATGTTGGTGCTTCCCTCTCTGGTAACTATGTATGTATTGCCATGGTCAGACAGTTAGAAGCCTGTCTGTTGTTTGGGTTATTTTCTCTCTTTGTAATTTGTTTATATTTGCTCTGAAGTTCAGGATTCTGACTTTTTCCCCTGAACTAAGTGAATGATATATGTATGTTTAATTAAAGTAAGATTGTTAATCCCTTGAAGTTGCTTTCCTTTAGAAAAGCAGATCAAAGAACTTGTGCTAGCAGCCCTCCTGTGTGCTGGTGTTATTGGCCTTACACCTCCACAGTAGGTGCAAGTAATGTTGTTACAGTATTATATAAATGTCAGCTATTAATTACTATTATTATTGTGTTTCTTTCTGGTTGCCTTTGTGTAATATGACATACAAGTCTTCTATTGCATATACCAGCTTGATATTAATGTAACATCCCAGAGATTTTACATAGAGTTTAAATAGCTCTCTCAAACTGCTTTTGCCATAGGTGTATTTGATGTTTATCCTTAGGAGCATTCTTTGATTACTCTCCCTTTCATCTTATGGTTCTCACCAAAGCAATAGATGCTTCATAGATAGCTATACACAGGTCTTAAAATGATTTTATACTTTGTTTCATATAATAATGAGAGAACATACTTGATTTAAAAAAATTAAAAATGTTTTTAGCATACTTTTTCTCTATGGATTCATGCTGTCAAACTCCAAAAAGACTTTTCAAAATGTATATTGATCTCCTTTTCAAAATAATTTCAGATATTGATACTTTTTTCATCATCTGTTTCATGATTAAGTGTCATTTTTGGGGTTTATATTAAGTCAAGATTTTCAAATTTTCCCTCTTTTAATAATGTCTTAATTTCATCTTATGATCTAAGTTTAGGGATGATTTTTTTAATATGCACGCAGAATTTTATTTTCATGACCAGTTTTTAGCATTATAATTTATATACTTAATTTTGTTATTTTCTTTTTTTTTAATTTATTTTTAATATGTTTGGTTTGCAGCATTGATTTTCACAGGCGTTTGAATTACAAATTTTCTCCCCATTTCCTCCCCCCCCACTCCAAGATGGCGTACACTCTGGTCACCCTGTTCCCCAGTCTGCCCTCCCCTCCATCACCCCATTCCCCTCCCATCTCCTTTTCCCTTCCTTTCTTGTAGGGCAAGATAAATCTCTATGCCCCATTGCCTGTGCATCTTATTTTCTAGTTGAATTAAAAAAAAAAAAAACTTTTTTTACTTTTGAACACCTATTTTTTTAAAACCTTGAGTTCCAAATTCTCTCCCCTCTTCCCTTCCCATCCACCCTCCCTAAGAAGTCAAGCAATTCAACATGGGCCACATGCGTATCATTATGTATAACCCTTCCACAATACTCATGTTGTGAAAGACTAACTATATTTTGCTTCTTTCTAACCTA